>JAWWEU010000040.1:36621122-36631713 GCA_035583155.1 Acropternis orthonyx | reverse complement strand
CTGCTTGTATGCGCATGTAGGGTTGTCCCTGGTATGGTGGCATAGATTTTATAATTCAGTGAATGAAAGCTTATCCCCTGACATTATAAACACTGCACTGATTAATTAATCATGATGTTTGGCACTCATGTGACCAAATAATTGTGAAACATGTGGACTGTGTCTGTTTGGACTCTCCAGTACTATATGAAAGTAGTCAATTAACCTTTCTTTAGAATGATGGTATTAGTTTATACACACTGTGCTAGTTGCATCCTTCATTATTACCTTTCCCTTGAGTATCCTTCTAGTTCAGTGTATGATTTAACAATGAAGTCATAAGGTAATATTTAAATTAGAGCATTTATGAGAACCTCTTCAGTTTGTTCATAGTCATAAATATAATTACAATGAAAACTGGAGACTATTTTAACACTTACTGTTTCTTCCTTCCTATTATAAACTTGGTTTTAGTCTTCACAGCTTCTGGCTCTATGGGTTAGCTATCAGCAAACCTCATGATGAGTAGAAAGCAATATGCCAAAAAGCATCACTGGAACTAAATGGATGAAACTGAGAAAAGGCGTATGATTCCAGTGAGGTAACTAGGCAACAGTGAAACATTTTAGAAGTTATGACTTCAAGGAAACAGGGAAGATTCAAGACCAGACTTACTCTTCTATGGTGCAAATGCCTATCCAAGGGGTATGGGTTAGCTACCCAGTTCCTCTACAGTTCCTTTATGGTCAGTGGATGCAGGGACACCACCAGCATTTGCAGTAATTTGGGTCAGTGCCCTGAGATATGAATAGCTTCTCTGGGTCACCCAACACACATTATTGTGTTCTCACTACTTCTGGAGGCAGCTTTTTCTCCAGAATCTGATCATGGAAGATAGTGAGAAAAACCTGCAAAGCCATCCAAAAGGCTTTGCTAGGATGGTGATTTCCTCTCTGTTTGGTAGTTAATCAACAGACTGCTGAAAAACTCCACTTTTCTTGTTCTGATAAGATTTTTGCTTGGACTGTAGGGTCAAATATTGATTCATCAGCTCGATGACCTCTGAAGGCTCAGAGACATCCTGGTTTTGACAAAAGGTTGAGGATAACCTGATTCTCTAAGTGCATAGTTCAACCCTATAATTGTAAACACCAGAAGTAAACATCCAACTCACTTCAGATTTGTTTGCAATTTGGTTTTGAGCAATTTATTCTCCTTCTTCCCCATGAAAGGAGAATGAAAGAAAGGATGATTCACAGGGTATATTTACTTTCTATGCTATCTTTCTTAGAGGCAGCTTTTTCAGCATATATGAAGTCATGGTTATTCTGGTACTAGTAAGATGAAAAAAGAAAGCAAGGTAGAAGTGAAAAGCAAATCACTTGCTTTTAAATGTGAGTGGAGAAAAATACTACAAAAACAACCCTAGTCCATAAAAGTGATAAAAAACCACTAACAGTTAGAATGAAGTTTCCTCCATTTCACATTATTTTCCCTATATTCTACAGTTTCTTTGGAATGTACCGAGCAGAAAAGAAATATCTCCATAATCAGTGGAAATCTAAGGAAATTTTCAGTCCTTCAGAAGTTCAAAACAAAACAAAAACCCAAACCAAACCAACAAAAATCTCAGTAATTTCACCCTCAAACTTGACTTTTGCTCACATTAAAAAGAAAAAAAAAGAAGCCAAACTCCTCACCCCTTAAGTAGTTCAATATATAGCAACTTCTGGTATTGCAAAGAGCCATTGAAATTGCAGAGAAATTTCAGGACAGAAATTGAGATTTCTTTTTTTGTTTGTTTGTTTGTTTTGCAATTGTGAGCTGTTTTCCTGCATTATAATATGACCAGCTCATTGTTTCCTTCATTCTGTTATATTCATGAATGCTAGAGTTGTCCATTTCTAAACAAATATTTCAAAAGAGGGAAAAGAGATTACAGAATGCTTTTAATGACCTTGTGCTACCAGAACTATTGACATTTATTAGTCACCAAACCATCACTGGTGCTCTTCTCCTTCCCTTTCAACAGTATTTTATATTTCATATGAACCTCCTTCTTCTGTTCTAGTGTTAAGATTTTTTTTATGATTTCCACACAAATAAAAACAGAGCTGATTTTTTTCCCCAACCGGTAAGCTGTACTTAGTGTAAACTTAGTTGATAGCATAGTAGGATCAAGGTTTAGGCAAAATTAGGTCACAAAGGGTGAAAAACTTAATAGAAGTTAGAAATCAAACAAGTTAAGGAAAACTGATATTTTTGGTGCTGACCTACTGCAAATTCTCAGAAGCAAGTAAGATAAGTGTATGAATGAGACAAGAAAAATTAATTCTGGTTAAATCTTCCACAGAAATATTTGGTGTTCTAAAATGTAACAAAATCTCCAGAATCTCTGCAGACTAAATTCCCCTGTAAACTTGTACGTCAAAGTCTTCAGTCTGACATCTCCCCTCACTATTTCTTCACCTGTAATAGATACTATTAATCATGAATAAGGCTTGTAGTTTTAGTTTTATTGGTGGTATTAATTCTGAAGGAAAAGGAGTTCCAAAGTCATCCTAGTATTAGGCAGGACTGATTTTCAGTCCTCATCGTGAAAAAATAAATTAATAAACTCAGGTTTATTAGGACATAATTTAAACCTTCAAATAATCCTTCTTACACTGTATAGCTGTGGATCTGAGGCTTGCTTACAATGGTTGTTTTTCTGGAAAGAACTCAGAAAAGTTAGGAAGTAGTTCAAGACTATAAGCATCAGGGCAGATAGAAGAGTTGGATAGGTTCTTTGCAGTAATACTGTATGTTTTCCCTGCACAGGGAGGACTAAAGGCAAGTATTGAGCAAGGCTTATGTTGTCCTTCAGAGCCAGAGATCGGAAGCAACCCACCTTTGTTAAAGAAAGGAAGTTCATAATATTGAGGACTTAACCAGTCTTGATGATGGAAAGCACCTGCCCTTCATTAGCTGTGACACTGTGTTTTTCATTTGATACCTCAGGTAAGCATAACTAAAGGCAGTCTGAAAGGATGCCAGTAATTGATTTGAGGTGCTGTTGTGTAAGCTACCTACTTTTAATCTTTTTCTTTTTGGGTTCATAGTACAAATCAATGCTACTTTGGATGTATTTTAAGCTACCAACAAAAATATGGAAACTGTATATATAGTGCTGAACTGCTTGCTGATTTAGACAATGTCTTGCTATGACTTTAGTCCCAAATAGAAATGCTGAGATCTGGTGGCTTTCCAGCTCCATATGTTCTTGAACAGTGCCTGTAGTACAATGCTGCAGGGTGTTGTTCCTTCCCAGTGGAGCACTAGACCTTTGGGTGTCCTGATTTCCTGGAAAGCAGACTGGGAGCAACACTATGCAGAAGGCGAGGCCAAAGGCTCCAAGACAGATGTCATGTGGAGCAAAAGAGAAAATATCCTCTACTATGAGATTCAGTTTTGGGATACTCTAACAAACACCTGGAGGACAAGAGGACAGACAAGGCTATTTAGAAACCAGCAGCACCATGGTGCAGAGGGCATGTGAGGCTGAGGCACACAGGCTGCTCTGTATTAAGACTTTCCTCTTCAGCTCTTTCCAAGACCTCTGTGGCATGGTTTCAAGACCCTTGTATGTTTTCTGATCATGGTATCCGCAACTAGCACCCACTAGATCCAGTCCCCCTGGTGTGCCAAAAGACTGAAAGATAAAAATTTGGTAAGGAAAAACAAAAGAAGTTTCTGCATCACAGTTGAGTTTATTTGTCAATTAAAGCAGACATATCTCATAATAAAAGATTTGCAGTAAGAAGAAATAAATAGCATAAATGTTTAGAAAGTAGTTAAAAGTCCAAGTTGAGGTGTCAAAACCAATCTCAGTTCTTCCCTTGAATGCTTCAGGGTATCTTACCTTCACACAACCTCTTATGTTGTTAAGAGGTTAAGGAAGAATCTTTCTTACCCAACTGTATGAGCACTTTCTGTTATTTAGGCTTCTTGTACCTCATTTTCAGTGTGATTATTGACTTTTGTGAGACATAAATGTAAAAATGCAATCACTTGTGTTTAATACACTACTGTACAGACGTATTTATTTACAAGGATCATGTAGAGCTTCTCAAGTAAAGGAGCAGTTATTATGCAATATAATGATCCTATTACTAATAATCAGGACTGAAGAAGTCTGGTTTTAAATGTGGTACACTGAAACCAGATGAGAAGAAAAAAAAATGTTTCATTTTCTTCCTCTCAATTGCCAGAAGTAGTTTCTCTATTACAGAAAGTACATTTTAACCAAAGGATCAGCTTGCTCCACTAGCTGTCCAAGTATTGGAACAGGGCAAATAATCTCATAGTTATGGTCTGCTCTGACTATGAGTGATATGGCATGCCGACGAGGAGTTTTGGTCTGCTCTGACTATGAGTGATATGGCATGCTGACTAGGAGTTTTGCATCTGAGTTTTTGCTGAATGAACTGACAAAAACAAAACCTGGTGTCAGGTTGTGAGTGGCGGCAAATAGCAGTTACTATGTGTTCTGGTTTCTTTTTTTACTTAACAAAGTATGAACACTTGAAATCTTTTATAGACTTCAATAAGAGAAATCAGGTTCAAACTGTTAAAACAAAGAAAAAAAATTTTTTTCACCCGGACTTTAAAATTTCTGTGTGAATTGGCCACATCTGGCTGTGTCATGCAGGCGAAATATCTCCAGAAGCACTCCTATTTGCTTGCTGGTCACATTTGAGAACATATCTAAGCAAGTAAAATGCTCTAGGGGTTAAGTTTTTTAGGTATCTCATAACATATGTTTTTTACATTATCTTTGCATTCATTTCTTTGGATATATATACATAATGACCAACTGAGACACCTCATGTAAAATTATTATTGCTGAGGTTCTGTGATTCAGTCACCTTTTTTTTTGACCAGTAAAGCTCGTGATGGTTTGTGTTCTTTAGTTTGCTTCTGTTTTTATATCTTTGGTTTGACTACCAGAAGATGTACTTGGCCACTGTTATTTTTGCAAGTCTGCTGTTATCTTCACCCTTCTTGTATTCATGGTTTTACCCTTTACTATACATATGGCATTTTATGGTCACATCTCACAGCTCAGTGAAACACAGCTATGTGCTGAGTTTTCCTTTGTAATATGATAATGCACTGGGCAACCCCAATCCAGTAAAGGCCCAATACCAACTGTCATCCTTGAGAGAGGGTGTGTGTGAGTATATGGCGTTATAGCATTTCCAGTGTTAAAGTCTTCGGTCTGTTACTAGCTTGTACTGAGAGAATTAGGTTCTGGCTGCTGATCTGAAGTCTGTTTATATTCATTACAAAATAGAAGAATATCCTTTGGATGAGAGCTCAATCCCCCTCTAATTCACTAATGTAATAAGTAATGTGAATACCTCGGGGCTAAGGAGACTTCAGTCTTCTACCACAAGATGAAATAGTTTCAACTGCATGTGTGAAAAATACTTCAACTTCACAGAATCACAGAATATGCTGAGTTGGAAGGGACCCACAAGGATCACTGAGTTCAACTCTAAGCCCACAGAGAAAAGATCAGTATCTGTCCTTCTTCTTCCCCTAGTGAGGAAGTTGTAGACTGTGATATCTCCCCTCAGTCTCCTCTTCTCCACACTGAACCAAACAAGTGACCACAGCCGCAACTCATACAACATCCCCTCAAGGCCCTTCACCATCGTCGTTGCCCTCCTTTGGACACTTTTATATTTTCCTTATATTGTGGTGCCCAAAACTGCACACAATATCCAAGGTGAGGCTGCCCCAGAGCAGAGCAGAGCAGAGCAGAGCAGAGCAGGACAATCCCCTCCCTCAACCGGCTGGCGATGTTTTGCCTGATGCCCCCCAGGACACGGTTGGCCCTCCTGGCTGCCAGGGCACTGTTGACTCATATTCAACTTGCCATCCACCAGGATCCCAAGGTTTCTTTCTGTAGCATTGCTTTCCAGCATCTCATTCCTCAATCTGTGTGAACATTCTGTGACAGAAATGGAGATACTAGGCTATCTGCTATAACCATGGAAACAAGTATTTCTTCAGAATGCCAGTATGTGCTGAAGTCAGATACAGATGGACAACTTAGGTTTATCTTTTTACGGAAATACAGAAAAATGGCTGATCTTTGAATATCCACTGTATTGACAAAGGCATGTAATGTAAATTTTTCTCTTAATTTAATTTTGTGTTGTAATAATTCTTTATTTTGAGGAGCTCTATGATTTCATAACACTAGAACAGTTTCTTACCATTTAATTTACTGGTTTTATTGGATGAGAGTTCTACATATCCTCTAGCTCTGTTACTTGAAAATACAGCTCATAATAGTGAAATAAATGCTAACTTCTATACTTAGCAGAACACCTTTTCTAGAGTTCTTTAGTATGAAATAAGAACTATTGTGGGAATCATATTATCTTCTTTCAGAACTGTAGGTTTTGCTGGAATGAGTGACACAATTGTACTTACTCTGTATGCTTCTGTGAGCACAGCATGTAAATTTGGGGATCTCAAAATGCTTTTTAAGTATCAGCATAGTAATTTTAACAATACTAATATACAACGCAAACTTTGACGTCTCACATCTTCCCTGTCCCAACTTGATGCCATTTTGCCTTGTCCTGTCTCTAGTTGCCTGGGAGAAGAGACCAATCCTCACCTCATCAGAATGCCTTTCAGGTAGTTGAAAAGAGAAACAAAGTTACCTATGAATCTCTTTGTTACACATATGGAGAATGTGGGCCATATTTTGCCCAAAGTGACTGTAGTGAGTGGTAAACCAAGGAACAAGATCCAGGTCTCTTCCCTCTTGCTTTTCTAGACCCTGTTTCCACCATGATGGAACTGTTCTGTGACTATACTCTCGCTTCTCTTTTTGACCTGCATTTCTTGCTAAAGGCTAGTGCATACAGAAGGATGAAAACCAAATTTCCTTTATTGCTGTGCCATTTCAGTCTAAGTCTAAACAACAGCAGCTTTGATTCTGTTGGTTTGGGGTTTGGTTTTTTTGGTGGTTTTGTGTTTCATTTTTTTGTTTGTGTCCCCGTCCCCCCCCAGTTTCATTCACTATCAGTCACTGTAACAGAATTTCTATGGGGCATATGCATTTTTTAACTACATTGGAAAGTGATAATAACAGAGGTTTATCAGCATTAAAGAAAAAGAATTCTTGTTGATCTCAGCTACGAATAACAACTAAATTAACTGATAGGAAGCACAAAAATCACCGCTGTTATGCCAGAACCACAAGTGAGAAGAGAGAAAATTTCATCTTTCTCACAAATGCATTGGTTTTTGAAAGAAGAAACTGATTCCTTCAAGAAGCCATGTGTAAAACCCCAAATATTTTCATAGCTTTCAGAATTTCTACTGACGTGCTGGCTTTGAAATAAATACTGATTCTGCTTGAGTGGAAGTTGGAAGTGCAGTAAATAGATGATATAAAATAGTTCATACAGCTTAACCTCTGTGGAAGGCTGGGTTGACTGATGTCATAAAGGCCAAGCGGATGACTGGCTGGTTATCATTCAGCAGTTCTGCCTCAGCCCTGTGGATGAAAAACTGATGAAATACTGTTCAGATGTGTGTTAGCACCGCTCCTGACTCAGGAAGGATAAACCACAGGTATGCACAGAGGGTTTACTTAATCCTCAGCTTCTGCATCAGGAAAATGGATGAGTGCACTTGCTCCTTATTTGGTCAGTATTAGCTATGAAAAGTGGAGAAGGAAGAGATCCCTCATCATTTGTCATACAGCTGTAATTTGGACAGTCAAAGGAACAAAGAATGCAACAGCCTGACATGTAATTAGGCTCTTCTGCAATTAGAAATGAGAGACTGGAGAGAACAGCAGAAATCTTATTTATATCTGAAAGAAGAGAAGGAAGGAGTTTCTTCTATTCATCTTCCATTCAGGATCAATTAAGCATATTTTGATCCCTTGAAAGGTCTTTTGTGATGCTGACCCGCATCTCTGTGACTTCAGACAAAATGTCTATCAAATATTATTGTTAAAATAGCTGAAGAGAAAGTAATGAGCAGCACAGCCAGCTGCTCCTTGGGAGTCACTGCTGTGGTGGTTATTTTAGGATCGTGTCACTCACAGACTATGTCAGCACAGCTGCGCTGGGTATATTACATTACCTTCCCAGTACAATTAGACTGGCCATTCTGCTGGGATAAAAGCTCCATTGGGTACAGTAATACAGCTGGAGTGAAAACCAATTGACTAACTGTAGCCATAAAATCAAGTCCTAGATAGGAGTGCAGGTAAAGAGTTTGCAGAAAGCAAACAGAGGTTTCATTCAGTTCCTGACTGGATCATTTAACTTCAGCTGAAAATGGTGTAAAAAACAGTAGAAGAGTGTTGGAGTCTGAACAATTAATGGAATTTGCAAGGACCGGTCTAGAATCATTGGCTTACTGTGCATTCTTATAGCCAGAACCTGATCTGACTTTTTTTCATGCTCTCAATTTTCTAATTAGATAGACCCCACATGCCTTGGGTAAATGGGATGGAGAAGAGGGGAAAAAGAAATGAGGGATGTGATCAAGAGAATCATGCTTTTAGGATTGTTCACAATACCTCTGATGCAACTGGCGCTGTGATATGCTAATTCTCATATACTAGTATACAGAGGCAAAAACCCAGTTAAATCAGATGCAGTTCATCATTCATGCTTAAAGCACCTTTTCTCTGTAGTTTCCCACCTACACATTCTTCTAAGTAAAATCTTACTTAGATCAAGCAGAAATTAATATCAGAGGCACAGTCACTATAACCCTGTTTTAAAATAACTTGTGGACTAATCTTACCGAGTCTGCTGGTGGGATGAATACAGTCTGGATAGAGGGTTCAGATATACTAGAGTTCTTCTTCATCTGGCCAATGTTTGGGACCTTTGAGCACTTCCTATCTCCTAAGCCTTCGTATGTGTTCCAGTCAAGCTGGGTATGTGGGTGGAGAAGACTCCAAACCATAAAATTTTCCTTCCTCTCATGTCAGGGAAAGTGGGCACACGACCTTGAAAGATATCACGGTACCTTTCTTACCTGGATTACCAGGAAATTAAATGTTTTGGTTATTCATGGGGCATGAAGGACCCTCTTCAGTTTATACACAGTCTTGATGTCATGTTGTTCCTCTTTTCTGTCCCAGCATGGGCTACAAGTCAGTCCTTTCTATCTGTCACTGTGGATCATCTTTTGCAACAGCAGACTGCCACCTCTCCCTGTGTGCCATGGCTTAGAAACATCCGTTTTCTTCAAATTCCTTTTCCTCCTAGGGACCATTATTTCCATTTTTCCTATTTCTATATTTTAAAGACCTAGATTCTCCTAGTTATTTTGCTGAATAAACACAGTCTGTATTGTTTATATTGTATCCATGAAGGTCAAAGAACACCAAGAAAAAATATTTCATAAGCAGCTAATTTCCCAGTTATAGAAGCAGTTAAACAAGAGGGAGGTCCAAAGAATGCATCTAGTAAGGGAAAAGGTGCTGTTATATTTCTTTTTCAAAATTATAAATATTATGTGAAATAAAATGCTTTAATAGAATCATATGAAATTGCTCCATATGAAGTCAAACAGCCCTGGAAAGGAGAAATGTAGGTAGACTTCTAAGAACTGGAAGGACCCTTACTCCCTACTGAAGTGCCTGGGTAGTGGGTTTTTTTACAGACAAATTAGCAAGCATGTTAATTTTTTTTCTGTTCAGCATTTCAGGTTATAAAAAACCCCCCAGCCTTTACCTCATCCTGCATAAAATCCCATTTATAAGGCATGAAAATGAGTAGAGGTTGCTAACATTATATTTTTTTTGACGAAATTTTCAAAAATAACAAGCTTTTCAGATATTATTTTTCTTGGCAAAATTTTATTGACCTGATCTGTACAAAGTAAGCCTCTAAATTACATTAAAAAGTATTTTCAAAATAATTTGGTTAATATTAAATCATGTTCAATACCCAGTGAGGGTGCACCCTTCCATTGCTTGTCAAATTTTTTCCTTCTTCTTCTCCTTCTTTCTACTTTCTTTCTTCTTCTTCTTCTTCTATTACTATTATTTTTGTGTTAAAATCATTGGCAATATAAACTTGGAAATACTGTGCACCAAGAGAAGTAGAGAAATATCAGCCAAGTTTTGAAAGTGTTTTAATATCACTTTCAATAAAATCTGCTGCACCTCTTCTTCATTTGGCAGGATCAATGGCAGGATCTTGCTAAGAGGTAAAATACAGCAGGTTCATCTGGCAAATTGAGGCCTGAAATTAATTATGTGTGTAAATATTTTATGAAAATGTGTTTCTGCAAACAAAATTCCATCTGCAGTGAACCTCTGGGGAGGAATCCAGACACTAGATTCAGTTATCATATATTTTTTCCCCTTTTGCTTTGTGTTGGGCTGTTGGGGACATCTTCTCATAAAGAGTCTGTTATTTTCCCTATTTATGACTTTGTAGCTTAAAAGTTGAGCATAAGCTGCTGTTGCCCCTGCTGGTCATGTCATCCCATCCCTGTCCCTTTGTTTTTTGGCATACTTTATCCAGTTAACAGTTGCAAGCCCAACTACTACTACAAGTAGGGCCAAACA
>JAWWEU010000040.1:36508971-36607937 GCA_035583155.1 Acropternis orthonyx | reverse complement strand
CGTTCCCTGGGCAGTTAAATGCCTCCCTGCCATCTGATCCCGTCAGATCTCAGATGCTCAGCAGGGTCAGCCCCGGTGGTTAGTACCAGGTGCTGTAGATGGTCCTGAGGATTTCACTGTCACTGTCCAAGCTCGCTCGGCCGTGGCAAATGAACCTTAGGAACTTAAACATTGGGGCCAGTTCTGCGCATGCTGTGCCTCACCTAAAAAATCTACTGCGCAGGCTGGAAGGGCATACCCACGTGGGGAGAGCGCTTCCCCAGATCTTCGTTCACGAACTCTGACCATTATATTTTTCCAGTTTCACTTTTTCTTTTTCCTTCCCTCCTTTCACTGGGACCTCATGGGTTTCAGCAGGGCTTGGCATTTTGACAAGGTCTAACCCACAACAACCTTTTTGTCTGTCAGTTTGACTGTGATATCCAGTGTTACTGATTATTCAAGATGAAAACTAGAAAGCTGAAAATGTACCTCCTAGTTGTTGTAGTGGGCAGAAATTAAATTTGAAATTCCTTCTTAGTGCTTCACCTAAAAAAATGATTCTGCAGTCCCCTGCCCTCAGATTGTCCTGTCACTTGAAGCAGTTTAATCACTAACTCCCTCTTTTTGAACACACAGCTCAACTTGTGTAAGTAGGTATAAATGCACCCCTCCATCAAAGAAATGAGAACAAGTGTGGAGACCATGGAGAGACCCATGCATGTGATTCTTCAGAGCTTAACTACCATGCATTTTTTGTTTTAACAGCATTGCCAAAAGCAGTATTTGCTTAATAAGCACAACATGTAAATGAAGAACAACCATTTTTTCTCAGACTTGTTAATAATTCCATTATATGCTTTCATGGTATAACAATGCAACTGATCAACAAGCCTGTATCATCCTCTTGCTATAGAAATAACTCATTATAAGCATTCTGGTAGTGTAATTAGTTTAGCTTTCTTTAGACATCAGTAAAAGGGCAAAATAGAGCACTTCTGGTTTGAAATATTTATTTAAACAATTCCACATTCATAGACACAGGTGTGTAGTACCTTGTTGAGATGGCACAGCCTTTGAACGACAGTCAATCACTGCCTGCACACAGCTCCTACTCCACACTGCAGCCCAGGACAGCCACAGGTCTATCTGGCCTTGGTGCCTATGATCCCAAGAAGAAAATAAAACCATCAAAGACCAGGAAAACACAGACACTAGTTTAGCGTATCAGGTTCCACATCAAGAAAACCACAACAGCCTGTACTTGAGCTTTACACTATGAACTAAAAGTCAGTGGTGGAGTCCTGAATAGTTGGCTGGTTTTCCAATAGTCTTGAGTAGTAACTTTTTCCATACTTCTCCTAGTGTGATGGCTAAATGGTAGCACCGTAATCAAGCACCAGGGTCTTAATGCAAAGTATCCTTATGTATGAATTTTGGCACAGAAGCAAAGAGATAGGGAAATAACATCATCTTGCAGTGATTCCACTACTTGACTGGGCAACTAAAATTTTCTGTGTGACTACAAATTCCCATTTGATAGAATTATAGAATCATAGAATGGCTTGGGTTGGAAGGGACCCTAAAGGTCAAGTTGTTAAACTCCCCTGCTTGATGGATAGGTTTAAAGTGTCTTAAGTTCCCGTCTTCCCCACTTACCCTTAATATTGTGAATATTATATTCTTGATTAACTGAAATGAGTCAAAGTTAAGGCTATGACTGTATTATCTCGATCACCAGTGGGGTTTTTTTGGTTGGTTGCGGGTTTTTTTGTTTGTTTGTTTGGATGGTTGGTTGGTTTTGTTTTTTTCACCTCAACACTTATTTTGTGGACTTTCATAATCTAGCTAAAATATTGAATTTTTTTTTCCCCCTGGTTTTATGTGTTTGAAAAGAACTTTCAGAGTGGTGTATGTAAAAGAGCACACCTTTACATACAAGATAACTATGTAAATTACAAAACTGTTGACATTTTATTAAAAAGCATTGTACCAAAACTGCTCATAAGCTCTAATTTCAAATATTGACACAATCTTAGAAAGTATCTCAATTAAAATCCCAAAACTTTTCTTACTGCATAAATATGGAACAGATTGTATTGCTACCTTGTAAGTAGAGAAGTATTGCAAGAGTTTCACAAAACTTCCATGACCACCTATGGCAAGCACAGCCAACAACTCACTAAACTTCAATAACAGTAGTCCATGTGAAGTAGGTAGGCTAAAGTAAGAGGCTAAATTGTGGAGATGGCTGTGATCTAGACTAGAAACTCTTACTTAGTAGTGAATGAACAATAAACTTCTTAGTTCTTAGTTCAGACTCCATTTATTGATTGTGTTATTGAAGAAAGGAGATATCCCAAACACACTAACTTATGCCTTACAAAAAGTTAGATTCCTTTGACAGTCTTTGTACCTCTTCCTTTTCCTTTCCTTATTTCTTGACAGTTCAATTAAAAGTTTGAAATCACTGTAAGATGGAGACGAACAGTTTTTAAAATAGTATTTTTCTTTTTTCAAACAGTATCAGAGTCCAATATAAGATTCTTTGGGGGAAAATAAAACAAACAACCAAACCAAAAAACAAAAAACCCTACCGTAGCTGCTAGGAATAAGTATAAAAGATTCTTGTTTGTACAAGCCCAAACTGCATTAGTTTCACAACAGCAAAATAGTTCAAGTTTCAGAGTTTTAATCTTTATTTTCTTGTTTGACAAATGATATGAGGCCAAAGAGAGAGAAGCCCTAAGGAACACAAAAAGCTTTTCATTTCGACTTCATTTAAACTGGATTTGGGATAGGATTTCTTTCTTGTTCTGTGCTTTTCTTAGTATGCTCCTTGTTCTGTAGAAGTCTGATCCCAAGTGGGACTTGTATGCACTTCTCTAATATAAATAAAAAGACACATGTGAACCTTGTGAGAGGTTGAGAATTAGTTTCTTAGTGTCGCATTTATTCTGCTACTCCTGCAATGTTCCAGTTCCTTCTGGTGTTGACCAACTTGTTTAAAAGCAAAGCAAATCAAACTCCTATTTCTTCTCTGTCTTTCTCTCTGTCTTGTTTGTTTGGGTTTTTTGTTGGTTTGGGGTTTTTTTCCCAATTTGAAAGGCAATCTTGATGAAAAGCGTGATAGAAGATGAGGACTATTTGCAGCTCCGAAACGCTGAATAGCACAAGTGTTTTTCTTGGTAACATATCTCTTGAGAAGTGACAGAATTTTATTTTTGACCAGATGTGATTTCTACCCTTATTTTATTGTCTAAATCAGAATGTGGATTATAGAAAAGTAGATTTCGTGGTTGTCCAGCCCCACAAACTACTGTGTGTCTTTCTGCAGTCTGTGGCACCTACCTCAGGTGATTTGTTAACTTTAAATAAATGACCTATAAGTGACTATAGGGTCTAGTGCTAGCTTCAGTAGTGGATAGTCAGCCCTACATGGCCATGTGAGAAGGATAAACTTCCAGTGCAAGCTGCTGAATGTTACATAAACTTAAATCCAAGCTAAGCCTAGGAACTGCAGTTCTATTAATGTGAGTATGAGAGATTCTGATTAAGTATAAAATGGGGTTTAGATTTAAATAAAAATAATTGAAACAAATTAAATCATATAATCATGGAATTGTACAACATGCTGGGTTGGAAAGAACCCATCAGGATCATCAAGTTCAACTTCTGGCCCTGCACAGGACACCCCAGGAATCACACCATTTGCCAGAGAGCATTGTCCAAGTGCTTCTTGAACTCTGTCAGGCTTGGTGCTGTGACCACTTCCCTGGGGAGCCTGTTCCAGTATCCAACCACCTTCTGGGTTAAAAACCTTTTCCTGATATCCAAACTAAATTTCCCTGACTGAGCTTCATGCCATTTTCTTGAGTCCTGTCACTGGTGACTAGTGCAGAGATCGGTACCTGCCTCTCCACTTCCTCCAGTGAGAAAGCTGAAGACTGCAATGAGGTCTCCCCTCAGTCTCCTCTTCTCCAGGCTGAAGAGACCAAGTGACCTCATCTGCTTCTTATACGGCTTCCCCTCCAGACCCTTTTTTCATCCTCATGGCCCTTCTTTGAACACTCTCTAACAGCTTAATATCTTTCTTATATTGTGGTGCCCAAAACCGCACACAATATCCAAGGTGAGGCTGCCCCAGTGCAGAGCAGAGTGGGACAATCCCCTCCCTCGAGCGGCTGGCAACGCTTTGCCTGATGCCCCCCAGGACACGGTTGGCCCTCCTGGCTGCCAGGGCACTGCTGAGTCACATTCAACTTGTTGTGGACCAGGATCCCCAGGTCCCTTTCTGCACTGCTGATCTCCAGCCTTTTGTTCCCTAATCTATGCACACATCCAGACTTGGCCTGTCTGAGGGGCAGAATCTGTCAGTTTCCCTTGTTAAACTTCATATGGTTGGTGATTTCCCATCTCTTGCTCTGGTTGAGATCTCTGCAGGGTCTCTCTGTCCTTGAGCGAGTCAACAGCTCCTCCCAATTTAGTGTCATTGGCAAACTTACGTAGTATTCCATCAAATCCTGTGTCCAGGTCTTTAATGAAGATGTTGAAGAGAACTGGGCCAAGGATGGAGTCCTGAGGAACCCCAGTAGTGACCATAAATAATAATTTTATTTTCCTTTGCTATAGTTTAAGTTAGGTGCAGAATGTTGAAAGCAATAACTATTAGGGGGTGCACTTAGAAAAACATGCACTTTGGTACTTCATTTGTCTATAAAAAGATAATCTTTACTACTAATAAATGTTATACTCTTTACCATAAGTAGAAATCTGTATTCTGTTTTCCTCGCACAGACCAGTTAATTACCATGAGGCTCAGTCTTTAAGGCATCAGTCATGATCCTTGAGTTGTGTGGAAAATGTTTAGTCTGCAGTTAGCCACTAAAAAAAGTAGAAATTCGTTCAATAATTGGACTTTTTACCACAGAACAAAGCCCAAAACCTGTGAGTTGTTTGCTCCATGATGACCACACAGAGCCTGTGTTTTTTTGTGATTGTCAGCCACAGGTTGTCTCTGGGAAAGAACACTGATGACAAAAGCCTGGGAAAGCAAAGTCGCAGAAGAGCAGATTTTTTAAACATTGTAGTGGCTACTTCAACCACCTGTGACCAGTCAACATCCTACACTGATTATGAATTCAAGATGAAACTCTTGTTTGTAGAAAGTTTCTCGATCAGGAGGAAAAGTGAAGGGAAAAAAAATAGTTCAGTCTTCTACCCTCTGCTTTAACACTTTTCTGTTTGTTAGGAGAATGTGTTTGCATGCATGCACGTGTGACAGAGTAGGAAAATGTCATTTATAGTTTTTTGAAAATTCCTAGTTACATTACTTTTTAAGATCCCTTTACCTTAGAAAACATTGTTCCAAATGCTATCTGTGTGCTATATATGTTGCTTGAGAGAAGCTGTTCTGCTGATAGTAATGAGGAGGGAAGCTAAGTAAATCTACAACAAGGAGTAATAAATGTGGGATTTAGGGCACAGACCTTCTAAAATGTCACTTCTGAAGATGTATGTCTTTAAACCAGAGTCTGGATCTTCATTATCTGAACTGTGACTTGTATTAGAAAGCTATAGCACTTAGTTCAGTTGTACATAGGTCTTGTGAATGTTTATTCTTTCTGCAAGTAGACTGACATACTTTATTACTAGGAAATTCTAGTGCCACATCTATGTGGAAAATTAAAAATTTAAGCCTATGCATGTTCTAGTTCAATTTAATCTCAAAATACAAGGACAGACTTGTAAGGAATGGTACAAGTAATCTTACTGTAAATTCGCAAGACACATGGCTTGATTTACAATGTATCTGCCCTTCTTACACATGCAAGGAGACACTATGTTAATTTTTTTTTAAATTTTAGTCCTTGAAGTGAGATGGCTTTTGCCTTGAGGAAGTGTATTGGTCACAGACAAATCTTGCAAGCTGCTGATGTATTTTTGTTTAGGTGACTATGATTTGCTTTATTTCTTCAATAACTGTGAATTTTGGGGTATTTAATTTTCTGGACCTAAGAAAGTGTCAAGTTTTGCAAACTCCCATGAACCTGACATCTGTTGTCTGGAAATAAGTATACTGGTCATGAGCAAAGCAACACAGCTACCCAGCTAAAAAAAAAGCCCAGTGAATGGGATCAGGAGATCAAGATTCAAAGCACAGAGCATATTTCCTTCCTTTAAGGACTGAACTGTATATTTCCATTGGCAGCATAATGACATTCCGTGGCTGATCATCAGCAAGTATCTATCTCCTCCTTGTGGGAATTTGTGTTTTTCCATTCCATTTGATTATAATTCCTATAGCTGCAAGTTTGTCTGCTATAAATTTAACATTTGAACAAAATCTTTCAGCTACCACTACAGGTAACTTAAAGTGTACAACTCATTTCTTAATTAAATATTTTAATATTTGTGTTTGATAGCTGTTAATTGCTGAGTAATTGGACATTTCCACTTATGTATAAGCCATTTATGCTTCAAATGAGTAACCTCCATAGCTTCTTCAATTGCTGATAATCAGGGCTGAAGACTAGGACAGCATACCATTCAGGGGAAAATCCAAAAGTCTAAGTCTTGTATCATTGAATAGCAGTTTAATGAATAGTGCCTGTGATACCTTAGGAATACATTGCAATGTCTCAAGAACTTCTTCCAAAGTCAGAAGAAATTGTCTCTCTTGATGCTGGGTATTTTGACAGAATATTAAGCTGGAATAACAAACTGTCGTGGTGAATAATCAATGTCAAACTTCAGATATTATTTCTCAGAAGGTCCTTTGTTTATGATATTTAAGGCTGTAGCTATAGTTTTTTCAAAGCAGCTGACTGAAAGAATAGAAACCCTAGCTGTGTTTTCATTTTGCATAATACAGGCTCTACATACTATGGTTTGCACTTTAAAAAGCTTAAATTACTGATGTTTTATCAGTTTTAAAAACATCTCCAAACTTAGTATTGCCAAATTTTCTTTATAGGCAGTTTCTCAGCAGTTTCTTTTCGTAACAGAAAAAAAAAAAAAGACACAATGACCTTTCTGCTTAACTGTTTGGTACAAAGTCAATTTGTGCTCCATCTCCTGCAAGTGTAATTGAATGATCACTAGCCTGAACTCTAAGTTGCATAATTGTAATTAATCATGTCACAACTGACCTACAGTTCTGGTTCTCAGTCATCCTTATGTCCTTCTCAAACTTGGACCAGCCTAACAGACAAATGATACCCTATACTTTTAAATTCAAAACCTAAAAATTCAGTTTGACAACAATAGTAAAGATCATATTGTTGCTTTCAAACATCATCTTCTTCCTATACCATTTTGAGGTATATTGTTTCTGTGCTGAAGCTACAGTCCAGTGTTGGAAAGCAGAAGAAATTGAGAAATCCTGACAGGACAACATGAAGAGAAAGCATAGGTGATAGCCAAGTAGAAAGCAGATGTGGGAAATTCTAACTGATGCCTGAACGTGACTGATAAACAGATGAAAGGCAGGAGGAACAATGTGAACTGGTGCTTAAAATAGCCTGAAGAAAATGAGAACAGTAGGATCTGTTGAGGATGGGTCAGTGCTTTGATAACATTGATAAATCAATGTCACAGACTTCTGATGGCTGTACTGCAAGGGACTTAAGAAGTCACAGAAGTCAGGCTTCCTGTTAGGCCAACTTGTGAGTTTCCTCATTATTAAACAAGTCCCATCTTTAATCAAAGGATAGGCTGCTATACACTAAACCCTGTATTTCTCCAGCTTTGACATCTGGTGATATGTCCATTTTTAAAAAGGAAGCATATTCACTGCCAGTTTATATCCACTGTTTCCTATCCACTATTGAATTATTGTAAATCCTTTCCAAAGATACTTTTTTTTAGATCTCACATAGCTGTTCTCATATGCAATGGAAACTCCACAACTTGTGAAGCATCACTGAAAAAGAGAAATACTCAGAATTTTAAAAGGCAGTATTCTATATTTTTACATTTCTTTCAGGCATCAAAGAGAAGCTATAAGTGTTTGATGAATGATGAACAGCCATATAGATGACTTATGATTTCATGACTCACAACACCTCAATGGACAGCACTACACTTTCTATTGTACTGCCTACAGTAAAAACAGAATACCTTTTAAATTAAGGCACAGGACATTCTGATTTCATAAAAAAGCAGTGACATATTGGCAGGAATGCTCCTCCTTAGGATATTGGGACTTTATTGAGTCAGTGGGCTTGCTGCTAATTTACACAGTGATAAAAAATAATATGGCCAAGAATTCTTATACATTTGTTTAACCACTTTTGTTTTCTGTATATAAAAATGCAAAAAGTACAAAGGGTTCAAAAGTACCTTGGGGACATATATTACTTCCTTTTACACAAATATATTTATGCTGTATTACAAACATAAGGAAGTACAAGCCAGAAGATATTGATAATACAAAGAAACATTATTATCTGCCAGATATTGCACTTATAAGCAACTGGTTTGCACCAGTGAAATATGGAGCTGAATTCTCAGAGGGAGTGTGCAGAGGGCAACTCCTGTTCACAGTGTCCCTGGTGGGCAGCAGTTGCCTGATGACTGTAGGTGTAAAACTAGTGTTTTTTCTCAGCTCTTTGGTGATGCCCTGCTGCTCAAGGGTATCTGCTGAGAACAGTCTCTGCCTGACATATGGGTGTGCAAAATATGTTCATTCTCCTCTGAAATACACAAGTCATCCTTTCTGCGTGCTTCAACCTGCCAACTCTAGCTGACTCCAGGCACCACCATCCTCAGGACAATCTTCTTCCCCACTGCAAAGCTTCACTTCAATCTCTGCCCAGTGGCAATCAAAATCTCCCTCAACATTATCTCCTCTTCTTTTTTTTCTTCCCACCCTGCCCTGAGTATCAGAGGTACACTTTCACTTGTATGTCTCTTTTGATCTCTGTTTAATTTCTAAATCAGTGATGGTGGCAACAGAGCAGTAGTTTTGCTGTAAGCACGAGGGACTTCAAGGTCTTCAACCACTTACCATACCCTTATCTATCCTGCAGTGGTGAGCCCTATAACATTTGATGTTTATAGGTGGGTAGGATTTCATGTAGGAAGGATCTGTTATGAAGGAAAATTGTAATTGCTTAGAAAAGGGGAGCCTTCTGAGGGAAGAGGAAACATGAATAAACAGGACTATTCTGGTTCATTCATCATGACAATGGAATGTGAAATGGTGTGAAAAGAATTTTGGGACAGGGTATGATATTCTGATCAAGCTGATGGGAGGGTCTAAAGCCACTGCTCTACAGACAAGTAATTTCAAAATTCCTCAGATAATGAGGGCAGATCTAAGCTTTCCTAAATTCAAAGAGTAGACTCTGGAAATCTCTGGACTGTAAACCTTGCTCATGTGGATCTATATGAAGTAGAGGCATCTTTCTCTAACAGCAAGCTTTGGAAAATTAAACCATTTCAACAATCTAAAAATGTCATAAATCTATCTGAATAACATAGTAGCAAATCAAATATGTGGAGTTGTTAAACATGGTGTGTTGGATGGCTGCATGTTAGATCCTCTGCAGCTTCATAAAAAAGCCCTGGGCGGCTATGATGACTGAGGGTTTGGATTTGGAAGAAAACCCCAGAAATCTGGCTTTGTTGGAGTAATTTTGCACCAATATTCAACACAGAATGGAACACAGTGTAATTTGGCAGAAGCACAGCACTATGCATTTTATTTCAGGACATTTAATTGTATGTCTGTGACAATTTTAAAATAAAATAATGTATTTTTGAAGGGAATTTATAAGCCTATGTTGAGAATTTAGGATTCAGTAAATAATATTTTGGCACAGTGTTTTGTGCTTTCATGGTCAATCTTGAGTGCTTTTATGTTCATAGCCAGCTCATTCTTTTTCATCTGCACAGTGTCTCTGTACTTGATCAACAAGACTAAACCTTTATAATTTTTGAGAAATACAATGATAGAAAGAAATGTTTATCTTGCTGTTTCTTATTACGTGTTCTACTAGCTATAAAATACTGTATTGAACTATAAATAATAGTACAAAATGAGCTATCTAGAATGGTTAAATCTAGCTTTCTAAATCTGTCCTTTCAGATAAAAAGCTGTATATCTAACGTGACAAAACTAAGACATATTTTATTGGTATAAACCCTAGTTTATTACAATGTAAAGCTCTAATATTTTGTTTATATCTCAGTACCTCCATTTTTAAATTATTTTAAATGCCTTGTTACTGATAATAAAAAAATCTTTATATTCAGATTGATTCAAATGACTTTAAAGAATTCATGGAATATATCCTTACATTTGATGCAATGACACACTGTGGAAAAGTAGTTCAGAACTTTTACATTATTCCTTTTTCTATCTTCCTTAAAATATTTTACCTGAAATTTAAGAGATTGCTCATTGTTCAACCCAATGACAAAATCTCATCCAAGTTTATACTGCCTCACCTGAACAGGTTGTTTATCTCTTACATTTGAATATCTGCCTGTTTAATTCCCTTACAGATTAAATGTTATCTGGTATTAGATAATTCCAGCATGTTGTCCTGTCATGGATAAAGAACTACAGGGGGAGACAAACAGTGTTTTGACAGGATATGAACATGTCTGTGGTGTTGTGTCTTCTTTAATATTGTTGATGTATTTTAGGAAATGCTGTAGGTTCACTGACTGGGTCTAGAAATGTGGACTGTGTATAGTATACTCAGCCTGGTGGGCCAATTTGGTCACATATGGAGGAGTGTTAGATCTTTATGGAGATTCCTACTCCTGTAGCAGTTGTTAGCAGGCCTGGACATTATGCAGACTGAGTGGTGCACACTGAAAGCATGTATACCTGGGTGAACTAATTATCTGCAAGGTGGCTGAAATTGAACCTTGTTTGGCTCAGAATGGCATGTGAAAATTAGTGTGTGATAAGTTTACTGATTAAGTAGACTTCGATTAAAATTAGGTAAGACACTACTGAAGTGTGAATTTTTTTGTGTCACTATAAATATAGAGACAATGTAGAACTGCTGTGTAATGAAGACAGTTTTTAATGAAAGCTCTGTGTTTTGGGTTGATAAGTCAAATTTTAAAAAGTTCCTAACCTAGTGATTTTTTGGGTTTTTTTGAGTGAATAATTTCATATTATTCCCACAGCCCATGTTATCAGAAGTTACAAATACATCTTGTTGACTCTTCTATTGTGCACACATAAACAGGACATTGGGAGAACATAGGAGAAAGTGTATGGAGTTAGTTTGTAGATACAAATACTTCAGTACTCAGTCTCTGACAAGCCTCCAAGGGTGGAGGCAAGGTGAAGAGCAGGGGAACAAACAAAAAGAATATGATACTTTTTTGAGCACCCCTCCAAAACTATGACTCAGAGATAACTTCAAGGAATCTTTTTGCCTCAGACTGATGAAATTTGTTTTAGAACATACATATTCTGCAAAGTTTCAAGTGAAAACTTGTTTCTGATTTTTCCTTCCTTACTTTGAAGTCTGAGTTCCTTCTCTTTTTATTAAATTGTTGACAATTCTGCTTTATCTGGCTAAATATTTTAATAAAGAACACAGTCTTTTAACCAATTACACCCTATTAAGCTGCTTCTTCTGAGCTTTACAATGCTGAAATACGCTGAGCCTAACAACTGCAACAGACTATTATGGACTGTGGTAAGACCCATTTTCAGTAGGGTCAGTAGTTCTCTTCCACTGTCAGTATGCCTCAGCAAGTGAAGGTAAAGGAGTAAGGAGAATAAAAGTGTCTCACTTTGAATACAGTCCTTTTCCCTTCTATGTTTATTTTTTCTGGATTTCTCCTCTGTGCATGTATGTCACAGTTTGTTATTTGATGTATAATTATTGTGCAAGGTACAACAGTTTGCTGTGCACTCTTACCTGAGCTTGTGCTGAAAGAACTCTCAGTTCTGTCAAACTGGGACTCTGCCTGCGTAAGTGAATGCTGCTCAGCAGGATCAATCAGCCAACATGGACTATTTGTTCTTGGATGTCTCTGTTTCATATATACAGACAACTAACAAATAGGAGAGGAGACTGATCAGTATTTTAAAATAGGCTGCACTGTGGATTCTGTTTAATTCCATTTATTTGCCCCCCAGAAGGGAATCTATACAGAATAAAAAGAGTCCCCCTGCTGCAATTCAATTATCTAGTTAAAATTATGCTTTTGGTCTTGACAGAAGAGAAAGAATTTAGTACTTAGGAAAACAACCATAGGAACTTCTCCCATCTGAGCCACACAGAAGATGTTTCAGGTGACAACTGAAGTACTCATGTGTCATGAATCACCTAATTCAAAGCTCAGTAGACATAGTTTGGCTTATATCAGCTGGTCTCAGGTTAGACCTCTGACTTGAACCTGTATTTCTGGAGAGTTTGAACTTTTCAAGCTTGAACAACTTTTAATAGTGTCAACCCCATGACCTAGAAGCAAAAATACACTTTGAAAGAGAGTGCAACAAAGAATGAAGAAATCCTACCTCTGTAGGGAGACTTTTGGCATTTTTTGCTTCGGGAATGAAAGTATTTTTCCTTCTATAAAAGCCCCTGTCATTGCAGTGGGTTGAGTGGGTATACAAAATTTTCTGAAGTATCAAGGCCTGCAGAAAACAAATGATGGAAAAGAAAAAAATTAGGAACTGGGTCTGCATGAAGGGTTGCTGAAGGTGCTCGGCTGTTTAGAATGAAAGCATAGCACTGTCAACTAGGAAGCAAGTTAAACTGGAGAAGCTCTAGTGAGAATTGGCAATAGCAGAATTGCTATTAAAAGGTTGGTGTTTGCACCTGTTTTCATCTGTCTTTATTTTGCTAGCTACAAACAAACTTCTGACTGGTTTTTTTCACTTCTTTTATTTAATATATCAGAGTGTCTTTGCCTATCTTACCTAGAGTTTGTACATTAGGACTTTTAATAGAAAAATCTGTTCTGATAAATCAAAACTTTCCTAACATAGCTGGGCAGTTGGCATCCCTGTTTATGGCTTTAGAGGTAATTGGAAAACATGTGTTTGATGAATTGCCAAAAATGCACAGTGGCTCCTGCAGCAGGAATAGTTCAGAGGTGCAGATAGCTGGTAATAAATAATTAATGGACACCAAAGTAATATCTTTCTTTTCTTGCTGGAGCTGGAGTGAGCACACAGTGCAAACCATAAACCAAACTTTGCTTTAGAGCTGGTCTTTTCCATTCAACTGGCTTTTTGTACTGATTACCAGCCAGAGCAGCTGAGACAACCCAGAAATAATGGTCCCCATCTTGTATCTCCTATAGCATCTGTATTCATTACTCAGGTGAACAGTCTTCCCACCTTAGACAAGGGGAATGCTTGGGTGCTCAAGGGGGTCTTTCTACATCCAAAATCTGCAGTGTAGGTACAATGATTCTGTCTCTTCACCCAGTACTTCTAAATTATTTCTGTGTAGACAGCTCAGTAGATTTCCCTTTGCTTCTCTCTTGTCATTTCATTGTTTACATACTGCTTGTTTATGAGAAGAAGAACTTTCAGAGGCTTTTTGGTAATGACTGAGATAAGGCTTGCAGGAAACTCTGGATTACATGGCTCCCTGAATTACTCCAGATGCAACATCTACAGGTGGCACAAAGTCAGCTGAGCACTGTCTGGCAGTATTTGCTGCCAGGTGCTTGTGCACATTCACTCTGGCAAGGTCAGTTAGATTCCATTGTCATATTTAAGCCCTTAAAATTGTTTGCTCAAAATTAAGTATTCAGTGTTTGTCCCCCCAAATTACATATTTTTCTAAATCTCACTGCAAGGACTCTGATCTAAAAAGGTTTATTTTTCTCAGGTGGAAGTCACAATGACATGGGGAACCCTTTGCTTTATGATTTTTCAAGTATGTTTTCTTAAAGCAGCCTGTGTCACCAGTCTTTAATTTTATTGTACTGCCAATCTGTTATTCCTGCTGATATTACTAAAACTTACTTGCAAAATAATGTACTGTGGTCTTACACAATTCTAGGGAAAATCCTTGCTTCCCTAGGTCACTTCCTCTTCTCAAGGAGTAGGTTGTACATTTATGCTCCAGCCAGAGCACAAATTCCTGTTTGTCCCCAGCAGAGTTTGCCTTTGTCTGACATAATCTCAGCTGTCAATTAGGTCTTTTAAGAAACTGTTTTGAAGGAAGAAAGTTTTTTCCCTACTGAGTACCCTGACATATTAAAAACTCTTTTGTTTCATTGTAACTTCTCAATACTGTCCATATCAGTTGTGAAGGACAGGAAGTGGCAATAAAATGGTGTGCTCCATAGGGACGATGAACGTTGTTAAAAACTCTTAATAGGATTTAGTGCATTTATATTTATGAGTACATATGTTATGTGTCTTGACTTTTCAGGAAGGACACATGAGTCACACTGAGAAATCTATTATGCTCCACAGGCATTATTTTGAAATGTACTTTCTCTGGGATCTTTTCTAATACTCTTTGAAGTAGTTTCCCTCAAAGTACCAAGTGGGAATGAAGGACATGAGACAAATAGCTTAAATTGCAGTCTTCTTTCTGATAATGCAGGGACATGGGGGGGCCTTTGTGGACTGTTTTAATTTGAAAATTCATTGAAAAATTCATTTCACATGAAAAATGTTAGTGGTTGCGCTGATTTGATCATGAAGTCCAAGTTTGATTGCCACCTGTAATAACTGTTAGCATGTGTGCCTCAAATTTCTGTTCTGTTTTCCTTACTTTGAGCTTTGCTTTTGTCCCTGGAAGGAATCCTTGCACAGTGGAGCTGTGCTAACTGATAGCTGGGGCAGTCCAACTCCCATGAGTGACCAAACACACTAGGAAAAGGCAGTCAGAACAAGTGTCAGGATGAGTGCTCAGGAAAAGTTTCTGGATGACTGAAGCAAGGTCAGAGATGGAAATGAGTGTGGATGGTTGGATTGCTTAATGGAATGGGATATCAGGGAAGATATCTTCACTTGAGCTGTTTATTATATGTTGGCTTTACATTTACTTATTTGTTTAAGCATGATACAGGTTTCAGGTGCTCTTAGGAAAATCAGTTGAACTGTTGCATATAGATGTGGTAGCAATATCAAGATTAGACTCCCGAATTTACATGAAATCTTTCTTGTGATAAAAGAGAACTATAAAATTGAATAAGAAATTTATGCATATTACCTCCAGAAGTAGCAGTTCTGAGTAAACAGCAGTACTTAAGAGTGCCACATTATAAATACTCAATATAAATAAAAAATAAATCACAGCCCTTTAGGCTTGTTAGACAGTGGTTATATTGGTACATCAAAGAAACCCTGCGTTCACTCAGACAAACACAATTGAAAGCAGTTGTCCTGCTATTTTTACTGCTGGGAAGTGACTGTGTAACTATTGTAAAATACTTCAACATTCTCTACTCATGGTGAAGGCCCCAAGTGAAAAAGAACAAAAACATATACTCTGACACAGTGCAGCTGGGGAATTCCTGGGAAGGCTGAATTCTGAATAGCTAAATACACCTTTTTCATTTCGATTGAGGGCATGATATTCACACAGTGGTGGTGTAGAGGACACACAGGAAGGCAGGGAGGGCTCAGAGAGTTCTCAAATGAAAAAAGCTCCATATCACCTGCCTGGAACTGCTATTGCTTTAAGTAACAAAACTGCTTTCAGCAAGGATTAGTATATTTCCTGCAGTGTTTCACTAATTGACTGTGGTGCAACAGTGTGTCACAGAAGTTCACTTGCTGCTCTGCCGGTGACAGTGGGAGCTTTGCTGTGTGAAATATCAAAACCCTTCAGATGTTACAGGAGCCTTTCATGCATGACAAACGCAGACAGAGCGTTCTTACTCTGATTCAGTGGGCATGGCAGTGGCTTCACTGAAAGAAGAAGAAAGAAGAAAGAAGCATAAATAGTTTGAATCAAAGGGAACTGTAGAAACAGGAATCTTTGGAATTTACCCAAAGCTCCCTGGAGCTGCTGGGAGTCTTTCCCTTGGCTTTAATGAGCACTGAATCAAACTCTCTTTCTGAAATGTGTTTGCTTCTTTCTCTGAATTTCCTTGTAAGGAATGGTCTTTAAGACCATGATTACAGGAAATACTCTAGGCAGCACATGAACATGTTCACATACTCACTTCCAAAGAAAACTAAGCAAATGTTGACATTCTTGATTATCATCAAATATATTTGAAATGCTATGTCATGAACCTCTGTAACTAACTCCCTCATATCTAACAAACCCCACAGATATAGATGATATCATAAATAAATATGGAATACGAAACTACTTTAACATTAATTGTGGACCAGTTCATTCAACTGACTTTACTACATTGCTCAGAGCCCAAAGCATGAAAACATACAATTAAAAAGGAAGCTATAAATCAAGTGATCCTTTTGGTTTTTGTTTTCCATCTCCTGTTGATATGGAGCTTATTCAGAAAGTGATGGTGTTTTCAGACTTCAATATCAACACGTAGTCACATCAATATTCTGACATCCAAATAAAAGGACTCTGAATGTCAAAAAGGAAAACATATTTTTCAGCCTGTGTGGATTATTCATGTATGTCCAGAACTCTTGAATGATGCTTTTGTGCCTAGACTCCATTTAGGGTGTGTGTGTCTATCTGTGTGTCTGTATGTGTGTGTGTGTGTGTGTGTGTGTGTGTGTGTGTGTGTGTGTGTGTGTGTGTGTGTGTGTGTGTGTTTGTGAAACACAGTTCCACAAGGTAAGGACTCTAGAAAGTACTAGCCATTGGCTCTGAACTTGTATTCCTTCAAGTTCAGAAATATTTATGCATGAGCACATATACAGAACAAAGTCCATTTCTGCTAGACTTAGCTTCCAGTTGCCTCAACAGCCAATAAACAGGAAACTCAGTCTCTCTAATTTATGCTATGTGTTATAACTAAGTTAGAACCTGGGGCACAAGCTCCAGCAGCTGGTCTTGCTTTAAATTCCTAAATTCTCAAGCTTTCCTGTTAATCCTTGGTTTAAAAACTTAGCCAATTTCAACATTTTCTTCTGTAGAGTGTTTCAGATACCCCTCTTCATAAGCGATTATACAACCCTGGGAAGTTTTTTCTGCTTTCGCATTACAGGGCTTCTGTTAGCCTTTGACCAATAAGATTTATAATAAACCAACACTGACACTCTGCATCTTGTCAAGTGACTATATAAGCATTAAAAATAAAATCACAAAGTCTCCAGAGTTTTTCATTATTTACTAAGTGAAAATTAACAATATATGTATCACTGGCAATACAACGGGATTTGGGAATTGACACTGCTGACTGCTATAAAAGCTGACAGTGCTAATCAGGGATTCATCAGTAATCATTAAAAAGCAATGTGATGTGATGTCATGCAGTGTAATCCCTTAATTTATTTCCTGCCCATCATTTTCATGACTAGCATAAAGTTTGCTAACTGTTCATCTCCTATTTTACCTCCCTTTACCAACCTCTTTTCTTCTTTTCTGCAATTAGCTGAAGCACCGTGAAATAGCATGTTACCCCATGGCAGACACTAACAGCTTTTGTCAGGTACTTATATATCATTAGCAATACTTACAGCATGTTCCCAGTTTCGCTGAGTATGGAGGATGTGGCCATATTGGCAGGAGGTGCTATACCCATGTGCATATATGCCACAGCTCCAGCCTCTAGGTCACAAATAAAAGCTGTATCTATGAGCAAGGACAACAACATTCTTCAGTACAGGTGATCCTTTCAGGTAGTTCTAGTTACAGATGAGTAACCTTCTTAGCAAAAACTACTTGAAGACTTAAAAACACTTTTAGACTCTAAGAAAGGCATCACTAATTCTAGGACCTGACAAATCTGATAGCTCAATAGATGTGAGGTTTCTGCACCTCCAGGTCCACTGATTCAGCTAGTAGTAAGGCTGAGCATGTGTTCTCAGCAGTCATGGGTGCACACAAAGACACAGTACACACGTACATATACTTGCAGTCAGCCACACAGATTAACACAGGAAAAACCCCACAGTCTCACAAGCACAAAGAGCATCAAACCCCATATTCAGTTCCTCTCTCTCTGACTGATTGGGATGAAGGCCTGTCAGTGGGAAATATATCCATTTTGTTTGCTTGTTTTGATCTATGTACACACACACACACACACACACACACACACACTGTGAATCCCTCTGGCAACAGGACTTCGGCACACAGTACATCCCATCACTGCCATTGGATCCTAGTCTCCCTGGCTCCTAGCACCTGGGCATATGAACCTTCATGGCACCCAGCCTCACTCAGTTGCTGGAACTCAAACCTACACATGCACACATACACATACATCCTGGATCCCTCCAGTAACTGCACTTAGATGTGCAGTCTACCTATCGTCCTGTCCTCTGGATCCCCTGGATACTCAATTGCCTTGCACAGAGACACATTTTGTGTCCAAGATTGTGGGTCCAAGAGTTATGACCTTAGAGTAGTTGGCTCCCAGACACCGTAGTATCTCCAATTGCTGATGTGGACTTTGCAGTCCCTCCAGTAGCCAATCTGCAGACCACGTTGTTCTCTCCAGTATCCAGCCCAGACTTATGGGTGCACCAATATGTGGTTCCTAGGCCACTTATCCTACTCACCAGAGAGTTATGTTTGATGCTTATTCATGATTATGCACTAATATTCACACTCACACTACAAACACTCTTTAGTTGCTGGTACCATTACCAGTATGATCTGTGGTCTAATTTCCAGCTGCTGACACTTAGACCTCCACAGTCACACATCCATGCAGAATGGATGGAGATGCTCCACACCCACAAAAATGGTTGGAAATGGAGTTTAATAGCAAGACAAACTGTTAAACAGATGCACAGCATGGCCAGAATAACAATGTGTTTGCTTGTAATCTTTTATTCCCCTATCCCTCTATTTCCTTGCATTTGTTCCTCTCCAGATCATAACCGATCCCTCCTTTCTCTGACTTTAGTTTGTCTGCTGAAAGTCCTGTCAAATCTGTTGTGCAGTCCTCAACTGTTCTTCCTCTGCATTCAGTCATGGCTCCCACACACCAGCCAGTGACTCCAGTTTGTAAGGTGATCCAGAGAGCCTCCCGAGTTGAATTGGATCTCACGCCAGAGCCCATGGGGCTGATTGTGTGATTGCCCTAGAATATACTGGGACAGGCTGTCCTTTTGTCTCATTAGGTTACTGTCATTATTCCTCTATGGTTTTCCATGTCTCTGGAGATGAGTTTTTAATCACAAGGAAGACCGAAAAGATTAACAATTTTTCAATCAAAGAATTGTTAGCTAGTTTGACCAGCTAACAAAGTGAAATGGTCTGTATCTTCAGAAAGTGCCAATGACTGTTCCACAGTAGCTGTATGCTTTTCCAGACTTTCAGCCCAAAGCTGGGAAGTGATGCTGTCTGACTAAAAAGCATCTTTACCAGCTGCTGCATAGTATTTGTCCAGGCAAATTAAAGGTACATTTTTGCTTTTGATACAGTGTGACTATCAGAAACCGTGATACTCACTACATTATAACATCCCACAGTGTGGAAAAAAAATCATCCCAGCTGTCTTAAACTTCTGTATTATTCTTCTGCATGTAGAATTTTTAATAACTAGTCTGTGTCAGCATCAAAAACATGCTAGTATGGAGCAGAAAGGAAAAATATTTTACAACCACTCTGTAGTTAAAAACCTTGGTGCATAATTATTCAAGTGAATAGGATTTGTACTTGCAAGCCTTTTCATAAAGCATGTGTCTAGATAATATCTGTACTAAGCAACACTGAATAATAAGATGCTGTCACTTTTCTATTAAAGTGGCTGTGAACTTATAAATAAAAGTTAGTAAATACAGTACCTGTTTTGCTGAGTGACTATCCTATGAACAGTTCAGGAATGAGGCTGCTGAGGATAGAGCCTGCACCTGCCTTTATAAAAAAAGGAGCATGGTGGATGATTATTCATAAAGCATTACTATTGATGAAGGAGGGTGCTACATATTTTCTTCTACAATATTTACTAAACATAACTTTATTTCTCAGATATATCACAAGTTTCACTGAAGCAACTCTAGGATTAAAACAATATTGGTCAACAAAAACAGCTATAGGAGCTCTGTTTTATAGAATCGGACTATAATCAAACAGTTTGGAAGGGACTTTTCCAGACCTACCTCTCAGGGTAGGTCTGCTACTCAGGACTTTCTTCAGTCAAGTCTTGAAACCTCTCAGGCCTGGATATTCTCCAGCCTTTCTGGGCAAATGCTTTCACAGTTTTACCACTGTTACAGTGATACATTTTTTCTTATGTCTATCTGGTATTTCACTTGGGGCAGTTTGTGTCTATTTTCTCCTGTACTTTCATTGCAAATCCCCAAGAAGAGTCTGCCTCTGTCTTCACTATAGTCTTGCATTAGGTATATGAAGGCATAAGGGGGAAATGCTATATTGTTATTTTTCCCCTAGTCTTTTCTTAAGATGAGTAAGTCTTGATACACCCAAAATCTTATTTCATGTCCAGTAGTGCAATATGAAACATGAATGGTTGGGTCTCAAATCTGCTGCTTGCTTCATAAAAGATCCAGCCTTAGGCTTGAGATCAAAATCAAATTCAATATTACCTGGGATTTGTATGAAGCCAGTACATTGCTGAAACCACTGGGAAGCTGTGTAAGTATGGAGTAGTATTTCCAGATAAGAACATTAGTTTCTATGAGAAGCTGCCTGCTTGTATGAGTGTGACATAAAGTCTTTAAAGAATGATTGTTCCACAACTGCCTTTTTGCAGACACAGAAAGTCACCAGTTGTACTTTGCTTCAGAGACAGTGAAATGGATCCAAAGGACATCCAAGTGCTCAGTGAAGTGTAAAAAATGAGGGTAAATGTATGTCAGGCAGAACATGCACCACAGAGCAGCAAATGACCATGGCTACTACAGGCACAGAGCAACTGCAGTTGCCAGGAATAGTGTCATACTACACAGCATAATGAATTCCAAACTGAATTCCAGATTGAAGCATGTATTTATTATGGGGAAAAAAAATAAGAGGAGCTTCCATTTAATGATCTGAGCCTACCCTCATAGAAAGATTCCTGAATCTGGACACAGAACAGTAGGTGACTGCTCTGACCTCTACCTGTACATTAAGGGCTTCCCAGTGAAGCTTTCTCTGTTGTTCATCCTGAGTCCTGTACTATTCATAGCAATTTCACTGGTTTGCTTGAAGAAGTGTGGGTATTCAAATTGCATGCTGCACTTCAAGGAAAAAATAGTGCTATATATATTGCATAATCTGAACCATAACTGTTTGTTCCAGCCCAAGGAAAATTTCAGAATAAGCACATGTAGCAGTGACATTTTGAGATTTATGAAGCTAAAGTTAGCTGCTACTGATGTGGAAAGAAAAAAAGCTATGAACAATTTTTCTTTGATAGACTTAGATAGTCCAATGAAATTCAGAAAGTGTTTACTGTTTGTTATTCATGGCTAAGGAATTTAGTATTGACATTTGTACTGTAAATAACCTCTAATTTGCTAGTCTTGCATACCAAAAAGGACTTTTTCACTGGACAAATATTAGATACCACACTGCATGTTTGATGGCATCTCTTTTCTTGTATGACAGCACACATGGACTGTTTCTCTGTGTTCTGCTTGGGTACATCTACTAACTTCATTCTGGTCCTCACCAGTTCTATTGTGCTTACACCTTTGCATCCTCATATGTGGAAGACTTGTTTATTCTTATTGTTTCTCAGTTTGGTTTAGAATTTTGGAAGAATTCTTATTAACTCTGAAGTTATGTTTATACAGACTGTATAATGGATACAGAAGCTTAACATCTCATGGAAAGTGATGAACTTGATATGTTTTAAAACACAGAACTTGTATATATTAAAAATCAAATGAATAACACATGCACTGAATCTACAAATTGTGCTGATTTTACAAACCCTATTACATAATATACAGTAAAAAGTAGAAACAAGGAAATGCATTCAATTTGAGAAATTGTAAGTCATCCAAATCTTAATTCCTTTGCTCAAGGTTGAATACAAACCATGTTGTCACTAACCAATTTATCACATTCCTTAATCTCTTCAAGTTATATTTGAATTTTTCCAAACATACCCAGATTGTAACATGAAAAGCCATTAAGACTGAGCTTGGCTTATTATGAAGGAATAAACTTTGTAATAAGATTTATCTTCTCCTTGTCATAAGGTAATCCAATATTATCATGTGCACACATAGCTGAGAAGAATTTACCTATAGCAGAAAGATTTCAATATTAGCTTAAAGTTCATGTGGAAGCTTTTCCTCTGTGCTTTTGTCTAATGCAGTTGTTTTATTTGTGTTTATCAACAATGGGGAACATTCAAAGTAGTCTTGAAAAGGGATATAACAGATGCTGCTTTACAAAACATGTTGGCTTGTTTTGAGAACTGCTTTCAGATATTATGTTGATCAAGAAGGGAATTATTCCAAACACTTTCTGGTTTCAGGCTTTTCAGAGAAAAAACATAGATTAAATTTAAATTATTCAGTTAATATTTTTCCAGATACAATTTCTACTTTTCTTATTCACCCTTAAACAGTGACATAAAGGAGCATAAGCTCTAACCAGATTAAAAGTGAAATGCAGTTACAAATGAGAAGTATGAAATTCCATTGGTAATGCCTAAAACCCTATATTCAAAATAAGAATTCTAACATGTTAGTTGTGTGCTCTTCCCAAGGAGAAGGTGATTGTATTCCACAGACCTGAGATATGGATGGAAAGGTCTGGGACCCTGAGACAAAGTGAAGACATTGGCGCTGGATAAGCCACCACAAAAAGTAACTGATGGAGAGCTCTTCCAGTCTTGGTAAGCTCCAGTCTAACATTGCCTCTCTCAGCACTCACAAGAAGATGAAATGTGGAAAGTCAGGGCCTGAGAAGGGTAAAAGCACAGACACCCAGGCAGCCACATCTGAGAAACCACAGTGACAGAAAAGCGTTCCAGAAGAGAAGCACATCTGATTAAGGCAGTGGCAAAGAAAAGAAAAAAACAGACAACGGACAACAGAAACAGAAAGCAGATAAAACAGTTCACAAGGAGAACTCAAAGTGCAATGAAAGTTGTTGTGGTGAATGGCAAATTTGCTTTGTGGAAAAGAAGTCCATTGTTAATGTGTCCTTCTTCTGAGGAGAACTGGAAGGAAAAGGTGTCCTTTAACAAAAGTCAGTAAGAATAGTCTCACTTGGATAGCTGACATGCACTATAGGTCAAGGTAATAAAATTTACAAAACACAAAGGGACAATATTGACTTACAAAACAGAGAGCTAAAGGTCACTTAATTAAATTACCAGGCCACCAAGGATTCTGAGGGAATTGGAAAACACAAATGAAAACCTGCAGGATTTTCTTACCAATGGTGATTAAAGTAAGTGAAAAACAAACTTTAAAAATTAATCAAATTACCTTTTTTGCTTTTTATAAAATTACATGGTACCCGTCCCCTTTGTATGACACATTCCCCCCTCAAATGTTTGCTTCCCATATTTGCCATTGCAGCATAGGTGCTTCAGCTAAATTCAATAGATACATTTAAGTTAGTGTCTGAGTTTGCATCAGGAGTGCACTTTTGAAAGCAATGCAGTGATGGACCTCACATACCTTGCTTTAGTACATATGGCAAAACTGTCTTGATGCATGCTAACTGGATTTCTTCTGGATGAAACCAACCTGGAAAGTGCATCCCAAGCATTCACCTAATGAGCTCCAGCTGCTAACAAGCATCAAGCCTGTGGCACTGGGCTAGAGGTGATCTGCAGTGAAAGCCCTTGAAGTGCATTTGGCATGGGCATCAACCCTTAGAACCAATTGTGCTGCACAAATCTGTTGCCACTGGCCTGCATTATTTGCTAATACATATATAGCCTTAGCACGCACAGAAGCAGGAAGATATAGTGGATAAATGTTAGTATTTTCAGCCTGATATCATGGGGACTGAAAGTAAATTAAAGTTCTTTGCTAAAATAGAAAAAAAAAGTCAATTTAAGTGTATTTGGAACTCCTGACTTTAGACACTTCATTGTTTGAAAATAAGTCATAGAGAGAGACTAGACATATAAGTAACTGAACAAGAATAAAGTATTTATTTTCTGTGAACATTTTTAATGCCATATGTGAATAGATTATTCAGCAATGTTTAACATCAGTATATTTCACACTATTTTGTTGGGTTTACTGTTGCCATAATATTTATCCAGATATTTTAAAAGGAATTGACTGACTTTAAGGCAATACTCAGGTAAAACAAGGGAAGGAAAACTAATATGTGTTCAAGTTAAAGGTGGCTGGCTACTCTGTCCATGTATTTTTTTTGCACTAGATTTTTCCTTCACACAGGTATTGAAACTGTCAGCGCTTATTCTGACAGATAGCAGGTTTTTCACTCTTTTAAGCACCAAGGCAATCTTTGCATCAGTTACTGTATAGGTTGTACTGTTTGAGAAGCACTCAAAGCAAGCTTTTGCCTGGGCAAACAGGATGAAGAAGAACTATCTTTCTAGCATTTTCCATGTATTTGATTCATATCTCCAATCAAGAAACACTCACTGCTATTACAAAGAAGTGCTCAGTTTTGTCAGTCTTTTCTTTGGACCTGTGTCTGATGAAAGGTTGGAAAATACCTTAGAGTTCAAAATGACAGCATCTATGCTTTGCAAGGGGAGAACTTGACGTTCTGTTTCAGGATGGTGGTGGTGCTTCGTGGCTCACACTAAGGGAGTGTAATTTATCAACGCTCCTAGGGCTCATTCATATGTTTGTCTAGCCTGGTGTGTGCCTGCTATGGTGAAAAGGTTTCCTGAAGGACAGAGAAATGCTGGTGAGAGAGCTCCACAATAACGTCTTCACACAGCATAGGGTGTATAACCAAGAAACATTGCAATGACCATGAAATAAATATATTACAATAACCTCTGCACTGGGTGCCACTACTCTGTGGTTTGTGGACTTCAGTACTCCTAGAGGACACATATGCACATTAGTAAACAAGTTTGGATCAAAGGGACTTCCGTAGTGACTTTCTTGATCATTACCATTTACTAGGCTTAGGTTCACATCCTAGAGTTTGTGGGAGAAACAGAAGCTATACATTTGCAGATTAAAAGTGGACTAATTGGGATAAAATGCATATCAGCTCTCCTTGAACCCATAGAGAAGTGTATTAAAATAACGTAACAAAGAATAGAGTGTGAATATTTTGTAACACTGTGATAACACAGCCAGACAGAAGATGTAAGGGTTTTCTGTAAGAATGTGAGCCATGTGGTCACCACAGGAGTAAAATGAGAAGTTGAAAAGTGAATATTTCCTTATCTATACTTATATCTGTATCTATATAATCTATCTTTGTCTATGCTTATGCCTATACCCATGCCTATACCTACGACTATATCTGTTTCAGTCACTGTATATAAATAAAAATACATATTTGGTACAGAAGTAACAGGTATTCCCATTTATATAGAGGAGGTGAAATATGCACAGTGGTTTGACATCCAATTCTCAGTGTCACCTAATTCTCACAAGAGATCTTTTCCTATTGATCCTCACTACCTTTTATTGCAGATGCAGTCCTAATGAACTGCTTCTTTGCTCCAATAGAGTGATGCAGATACCAGAAGAACCTATTAAGTTTTGCATAACGTCTTTTTTTCAGTATTTTTTTTTGGTAATCAAAGTTCCACCATTTCTTCTTCAGAAATTATTATAGAAAATAAAAGAAAAAAAAAAAGAGAAAGGAAAAAATGGGGGGAAAAGAGAAAAGAAAAAAACAAAAAAAGGAAAAAAAAATTGGAAAAATGCCTGACTGATCACATTGGGAATAACAGACTAGAGTGAGCATTTTAAAATTTAATATGAATTTTATTAGGAATTTTTTTTCCGAAGTCCCTTGAAGGCCATGAAGGTGAAATTGACTTCATTGTTAGAATTAGCTACATTATGAAAGCTAATTGCAAATAACCTTTCAAAGTTGTGTGTCAAGAATTCCCAAGTCTGCTGTAATCAAAAGCCTGGACAGAGATAAATTGAAAACATAAACAGGTTTATGCCTAGATAAGATTCCTCAGGGACAGAATTAAGGAAGTAAAAATCTTCTAACAAGAATATCAATTACTTCATAATGGTACCACCAATGAAGAGGTCTAGTTAAATGCAGATGGCACAGTGGGATGAGAAGGAATGAGATTTACTTAAGTATATGGAAATTTGAGTGTTTAGGCTGATATTCGTGAAGAGATGTTGGTATGATTAATTCCAGGTTTACAAGTGGGTTGTGCAGTGTTGAAGTTTTCTCCTGTATTTCAGTGCTTTGCACAGGGGAGAGGCTGGATGTGAGGGAAGGCATTTGTAGTATCTAAGACGTGAACTCCTGGATTCTTCAGTTCCCCACTAAAACATGCCAGAAATGAGATATGCTATAAAAGTCCACATGAACTCATGTTTCTGTTGCTGGCCTGCAGTTAAGTACTTTATAAAATCTTATGGATTCAGAGCATAAAGCCATTTTCTGCACCTAGGTGTCCATTTATTTTTTTTTTTTCATGGATTGTTTCTATAAGTTACTAGAGGCAATGAGTGGGATAGGAAGCTACTATCTGGGTATAGCACTCCTCCATTCAGGTACTCATGGAATCAGGTTGGACACTGTTCTCCCCTGCATGTCTCCATACATGGGCTCAGGACTGATACCCATGCTTCTCACATGCATGGGTAGAGTTTTGCAAAGTACCCATGTTATCTTCTGACTAGGAAAGTATTTTTTTAAAAAGCCCCAACATTTTTAGCACATATTTATTGTTATAGTATATGTTTCTGATGATATCAGAATTTAAGAGAAGTAGAATTTCAAATAAATTATTATTTTTTGTTGGTTCTTAAAAGAAGTATGATAGTATTTTTAAAATTACAGGCATAATAAAAGTAATTTTAATCCAAAGTGTTATCTCTTTAAACATCTTCAGACCAGTGATTCTATTCTCTTCAGTTTAATAAAGAAGGTGCTTCAAAATTGTTAAAAAAATCACATAATTCCTCAATTAATAGAAATATCTTATGTTTAACTTAACATTTATGTTTAACTTAAATTCTCATATAATAGTAATCAGTTATTGTAATGTGACCAGATTCGTTATAGATATATATCTATCAGCTGTCAGATACCGATGTAGGAGCAACAAATGCTAGTTATGGTCAGGAAACTGTTGCAATACTTCATTTTGTTTAGTAAAATACTACTGCATGAGCTTTGCAAATGGTTTCTTTCCTCTTAGACAGTAAAGGACAATATGGACTAAGATCTCAGAAGATAAAAGGCTCTTTTTGATTTTCCTGAGAATTTTAAGGGCTGCCTGTTGCTTGCTCGTTTGGGAGTCTGGGGCAACCTGTCTATCTGTCTGCCTGTCTGCCACTGAGGCAGTGTTGTGGCTCAGAACTTGTGTGGTTTTCTGCTGTCTCCACAAGACAGTTAATTTTTCCTGACCCGCTGAACCCTGCATCAGCTTTCCACTCCATCTCTGTGAGGAACTGTGAAATGAGCTATAAACAAAATACCGTCACTTGGCTGTGGCTTGAAGTTCAGTTTATAAAATGTTGTGCTTATAAAATTAATCTTTTCCTATGAATATACTTAGAAGTTTGTGTGCGTGGATGCATGTGGTGAGTATGTGTATAAAACTTTCTGTTGTGTTAAGAGAAAGAAGAAGAAAGAGGTCTTACAGTCGTGAACAGTTTCTATTTCATATTATACAGAATTTCTGGGATTCTAGGAAAAAATACTCTCTTAACACACGCTAAGCAGAAAGAAATGGCATTACATCATAACATGCCTTTAATCACACTGTTGCAAAGAATGCAAAGTACCAGGACTTCATCCATGATTATCAACAACAATTTACCAAAAATTGAGTGCAAAGTCTGCCAACACTTACATGTGCCCTTCCAAGAAAATATAAAAAACTGTCAGATATAAAGATAAATGCAGATTCTTAGAGCTATGTTTCTGAGGGAACAAGATTGAGACTCAAGAATGATTTTTATTATGGCTGGAGTTGTTGAGGGAGAACAGCGGTTTCCTAAGAGTATATTAAGTTGAAACAATAGTTTGTTTTACAGAATCAGTAAACAAAAAATCAGTAAACAAAATTTTAGGTGTATATTGTACTCCAAACACTGAACTGAAAGTAATCCATAGCATTAATTGAAGACAAGAATTACCATAATAAATAATATTATTTTTTGCATACTTATTTGAACTTTCATCCTTATCTGGAAAACATTCTGCTCTATGTATACAACTTGCAAAACAAAACAGGGGATATCTGGTGAAGTCAAAAATATTCTGTCGAAATTCCCATTTCAAACACATATTTCCCAGAGAAACTCAATGTATGTATAACACATTAATTACAGAGCAAGATTCAACTGCAGCAAGATACAAGCTCTCTAGTGCCACTTCATAATTATGATTTTGTTACTGAGGAGCCAACTGCAAGGAATGGTTCATGCTGAATCTGATCAAGTATCATGGCATGAAATTCATTACTTTCAAGGTAATAAACCTCACAAGATCAGAACTAGAAAATAGATTCCATTGGTAAATTCATCACTGTTTCCCCAAAATCTTCTGGTCTACATGCGTTACTGAGAGAGTTTTTCTAGCTCTAGGGAGTATTTTAATGAGAAATGTTTAGAGCAATGACTTTAAAAATTAAAATTTTCAGTCCAGTCTGGTTATTTGTTGTTCTATTTTTTGAAGGATGAATTTTTCTACTTAAATCAGCAATTATTTTTACTATTTACACCTTTCTGCAGGGCACTGATGTTAGTTATGCCTACTGAATGTGGTCACTGCCATTTGTTTTTCCTGGCTTTTCTTGCATTTCAGGGCTCCTGCTGCATGTTTTATACAGTTCAGCACTGACAACTAGACAGTTATAGAAATTATTCTCTTTTTTTCTTTGTGAAAAACCCAACATTCAGTCGGTTAGGAAACTGTAGACCACTTTTTATTTGACTGTAAGTATCCATTCATAAATCTCTCTTTTCTGAGCTCCTTCACTGCATTATGTAGCATTTGAATACATTGGTCACAGATGTATTTTCCATGTTTTTATCCAGCATTCTGGTAAATAATATATTCTCCCTGACTTTATACCTTCTCTGTTCTCAGCATACCTGTCTATATGTCTGTGTATAGGTGCACACACAATCACCCATAACATAAGAAGCATTCCTATGTATTATCCTTGTGCAGGTGTGTTCTTTCTCCCAGACTCCGTCTCTCACTCTTCAGTAGCTGCAAATACAGCATTTGTACAGAGGTCTTAAAGGTTCCCATCTGTGTGCACTTACCCATGGAGTGGCTACATTTTCCTTCCTGCTTCAGGTCAATTATAGGTCCCTGGTTCATGATTACTACTTTTGCTAATTCAAATATATTAAAAAGGAAAAAATTATTATGTCCCCTTGGTGGTGGCAGCATTGGTAGACAAAGTCAGAAAGAAATGAGTGAAGTGCCATCTGTGACTAAAGTGGTGTTGTGTCATGAACAAAATTGTTACACAGCTAACATCTGCAACACATCCTTCTTTTAGTTTGCCATGAGTTAGCAAGCCCAAACTTATTCAGTTTCTGGCCATGACAATTATCACTGAGCTTTCTTCTATATGCACTTTTACTTATTAACAGTTAGACAAATAAGATTAAAAGGTAAACCACTGTGAACAGTCAGTTCTAGTAATCAAATACTTTGGTTTTCTCTCCATACCTCTGATACTGAGACTGGTGGCATACCTTTAAGTTCACTTGAAAAATCAAGGTGCTCTTCCAGAATTAGGAGCTGTGGAAATGTTAATCCTGTTCACTCTCCATGTAAATTTCTGAAAGTTAAGAGCAGAATGATCCTGTCTTCAGGTTAACAGAAGGTTAATTGACAGCTGCTATAATTAAAACTGATTGAAGGAGAACATTATCCAGTGTCAAAGAATGAAAGCAAAGCATAGCGGAATACCCAAAGATGTATGAAGCACTATATCTTGACCTATCCTTTAAATATACATATAAATGCAAGTATGAACATTTTTAAATATATATTACTCATATACAGTTTGCTTATAAATTAAAACATTTGTTACTAATTAAGGGTAAAGAAAGAGGATCTCTAAAAGCTGTTCTGCATAGAAACCATAGTATCCTATTGATCTGATGGACAGCTAAAAGTGGCTAGAGAATTCAAAGCTAATCATCCAAAATACCTTAAGTCAGTTTTCTCTTTAGTTGATGGAGAGAAATGAACACCTGCAAAGGACAAATCACCTCAACTCTCTTTGTTGCTTTTTTCAGGATGAGATGAATAATCTTCAGGAACTATGCAAGAGTTCTGTCAACTGCACAGAGAGCTCTGATGGTTAACTTAGGTGACTAAAGCTAGGTGAGATGAACTGCTGTCTCTAAAGGGGTTTGCTGACTTTGGTATTACATTAATTGTACCTCAAATAGAAAATGTTCTAACAAGCCATGTATTATAAAGACAACAGTTCCCAGAGGTCACTAAGATATTCATGTGGTTTGAAAGTGGACTTGTAACAGTACAGAACCACTTGGTATAAGAATTATAACCTTTTCAAATGATAGAAACAAGGGACTCCTAAAAGAACATTAGTGAATGAGTCAGATATGACCATAATGTAGTGGAAGAACAATCCAACACTTTTGTTTTGCTCTTACTAAGGTTTATTAAGTGCTCATGTAACTAAATTAGGTTTATATTTGCATTTTTATTAGCGAAGATGACATTGAAAACAAACTTCTGTGTAACCCACAAGTACTCCACTGAATTATTTGCTTCTTACATCTATTGTGTCCAACTTATTTAATACCAGACAATATCTTGGCTACATTTGTCTCTTGGTATGGATGAAAGTCTTGAGAAGTGTATTATTTATGAATAAGTATTAAATGCCTTGTTCAGAAGTTAGAAAAGCTTTCTCATATACAAGCTCACTTTCTCTTTCTTGATCTTTTTTTCCCATCGATGTCCCCACAGGATGCCTTTCTGCAAACATTAGAGAGCACACACTCAAGAGACCATTTTTAAGATGTCAAGTAGATTGTATTATTCATTTGCCCATGAGTATTTTGATGGCAACTCTGTGTACTTTCTCAGATGAGCTATTTCAGACTGTACTCATCTCTATTTATAAGGCATCTCACACTTCTTATCTGATTCATTTGTACTCAGGGAATTGGTACTTGGAAGCAACCATCCATCCCTCCTCTATCTACCTCCAGAAGTTTGCAGTATGATAGATGAAAGAAGAAAGGATGAGCAAGCATAGCAAGAGTAATTTTTCTGTATATGTCTTGTCCCACTCCTGTGACCCAACTTGTCCCACCACTTAGTGGATAAAGGCCCCCATGAAGCCAATTGAGCTGGCTTTGAAGTTCAGGTTCAGAGTCCAATGTTCTGATCCAGGCAGTCCTAGCCTAAATCTCATGGATGCAGCTGCTGGTTCATTCACGCATGTCATATGATGCCTCTGCACAGACCTGAGTCTCCTTTCTGGGATGGCTTCATCCTGTGAGCAACTCTTCAAGGGATTTTCAAAGAGGAGAAACTCATGAAAACAGGACTTTGGAGAGAGCCCCAGGTGCAGTGACAGATGCTAAGCCAGTTGCAGCTTCTGCCCCATTCTTCTCTCCATCTGGAGCATACTTATTTTTAGAAGGTCATACTTCTCCCCTTCAGTCATACAAAGATATCATTATGCAGTTCAACTTAAATACACAGTCTGAGCTCACAGAGTAATTCACTCAAGATGTAGATAGTGTAGATCCAAGAACAGAGACCCAAAAACTTCCCTGGACAACCTGTGACAGTGTTTGACCACTCTCACAGTGAAAAGGTCTTTGTGTTCAGATGATACAGACCACTCAGAAAATATGATCCAGAGGTAGACAGAAACTGGTAAGGAGCTGGATCCAGAATTTCAAATTTTGTGCATTTTTTTGCTGCCTCAGATGTAGATATTTATACCAGAGCTTGTTACCCTCACACTAGCCAACCTTTAGAGGCAATGGAAAGAAAGAGACAGAAAAGTGATTTATTGGACTTATGATTATGTCTCAGAAATACCTATTCCTTTCCACAGACTTACTGGGAGTTGAAACAGATTTGATGTGGACCCCCCTTCATAAATTTTCTGATAGCCAGAGGTCAAAGGAAACTTACCCAAGCTTTTTAACAAACGCAGACTTTTGCTATTTGGATCAACATCTGAAATTTCTATGTGACAAAATATCCTATTTTCAGATAGAAAAGCACTTAAGCCTTGTCCTTTTATAGTCAAAACCATTTTATTTCAAAAGAGCTGATAAAATTTTTCTCTATAATTTGTGGAAAAAATACAGCTCTATCCCTGTTTTTCAGCAAAGATCTGTTATTTGGGTATTCCCATGAAAGAGTGTGAAGAGAATGTGTATTGGGTTTTTTGGCACAATACAGAAAATACTAAATTTGCTGATTAAACTTCCAGTTCCACTAAGAAAAACAAAAGTAAAAAGCACTCTTATCTGCATATTTGTACACTTAATAATGCATGAACTTGTTTTATTTTCTGATTTTTCAGGATGATTTTTTTACATTCTTTATTCTACAATGGTTGCGGTCTGTGTCAGGAAAAAGAAGAATGTGTGAGTCAGAGAAGTCAGAATAACATCAAAGTCTAATTCTGGCAAATGAAGAAGATCTTGAGCAGTACTTTGCCTTTAAGCTGTGCACAAATGATAGATGAACTGCATGATGAATGCATTTAGAATAATCTAATATTTATGAAGATTCATTTATTGTTCACACATTTTGAGTGTAAAATATTGATACACAGAACTTTCATTGGAACTGTGCTTAAGTGGTTCAGGCTTTCAAACCTTTGGTTCTTCTAAAGTGTTCCATGTCATTTTATAGATATGTTATAGATCAAGACATTGATAGATATCTGTAGATAGTTTTAGATAAAGGCATTACTAAATCTTTTACCTGTTGAATAGTGAATACATTTATGCCTTCACATATAGAACCATTGATAGTCTGTTGGGAACAAGTTGTATTTGTATCTAGTGCAACATCTATTAATTAGGATGTAGTTGAGCTCTGGTATGTAATCCAAGACCCAGGCAGGCCAACGAACTTCCTGCAAAGCAAGCAGGGCTTTCCATTCACCTGTGCAAAACAATCTCAAACATGCTGCTCTATTAGCAGAGGAATTAGCAACACTTATGGCCCAGGGTCTTCCTGACTTTGAGATGAATTCTCTGTGTCTAACAGAATACAAAATCCAAATCAGATTTTCTTACTGGTTGAGTCTTCCATCACTGTTCTTAGCTGATACTCTATGGAGAGCTGGGACACTAGTTTTCCTTTAGGTTGTCAAAAAACCCCCATGTCCTGTTTTCAGGAAACTTGTGGGGATGCAAATTCTCTACCATCTGTTTTGCTGCCAGATTTAGAATTGGAAATAAGCAAGTGCTCAGGATTGGAGAAGGACTGGTTTGATTTGGTTTTAGTTTTTTTAGTGAGAGGTCGAGGGTGTGGGAACTGTGTTACTGACTTGTGTGTATGCATACAAATTACATATATATGTAGACATATAAACATATACTTTACATAAAGTGCATGGATGGCCTCCGAAGCCGTAGTCTTAAGGCTGTCAAGCAAAACCTGTATGCTGAGAAGGGTTTCAGACATAAAGCACAGGCGTTTGTCTGAAATTCTCTGTCTCTCCAGACAATGGGCACCTGAGTAAGGGCTACTGCTGCAGATCTGAACCCAACCACAGCTGAAGTCGTAGACCCCATTTCTTGGGAGAGCCGAGCAGGATTTCTCTCACATGCTGCAGCAATGAGACCTGTTATCTCATACCAATAGCCTAAGGCTTGAGGTCTGGGTCTGTCTCTCACAGATGGAGTTCAAATCTGTCACTTTTCTTCCGTGGGTAGCTGAGAAATGCCAAAGAGAGAGCTGCATTTGCGTGGGCAGACAGGGCACAGTGGGGGGAGGCATCTCCATTCCTTCTGTGATGGTGAGGTTTTCCAGAAGAAAATGAAACATTTCTGGTGCTGGGAAGGATGCTGACAGCCTGCAGCACAGTTCTTCAGTCATGCAGAAGACCTGTGACCTGGTTTCTCTCTTCTAGAAGTATCTGCTTTTGAGAGGTTTGGGAGCTTCATCCTACAGAGCATTTGCTTTCCTAAATTAACTGAGGTACATGGGAAATCAAGAGTACTTTGTTAAGGATGTATACTTAAAGACCACTTGAAGCCAAGGAGCTTATCAGTGTCTGCATACTTCTGTCCTGGCTTCTCTTTGACCAGCAAGAGCTTCCAGATGAAGCCTCTGAAAAATACAGCACCACTCTTCCCAACTAACTAAAACATGGCCAGCTGACAGGCACAGACATGCAGCTGCATGCCTTCTCACATAGCCTCTTAGAATCATTGAATCATTGAGGCTGGAAAAGACCACTATCATCAAGTTCAATCATTAACCCAGCACTGCCAAGTCCACCATTATCACATCTACATGTCTTTTAAAGACCGTCATGAGTCATGCCTTTCCTGGGCAGCTGTTGTGCTTTCCTTTGGAATGGTGACCTTCCGAGATGCAGGCAGTCCTGTTGTGTGGTGCCAGCTGGTCCTTTGGCCCTGAGAGCACCCTGCTATTGGGCTTAGCCCTGTCAACACCTCTTATTACTACCTGCTCAAGCAAAGCTGCTGTCTTTGGTCCCTGTCAGTCTAGGTGCTGGGATTTGGAGATTGTTCCCAGTGGGCTAGAATAGCTTGTCTCACTTGCCACCCAGTACTTGAATAAGTTGCCTAAAATTAGACAGTGCAAAAAATTTCTTGCATGACTTAAGCACCGGTTTGTTTAAAGCTTTCTGTTGTTGTCTCTCCTTTGACAGACTGTACTGTGTCAGTGATATTAAAGCAAATAAAATGTGGTTTTCATAATTGCATGTTAGAGGTAGTACCTTAGCAGAACTAAGTAAAAAAAGTAATTGTCTTGGAAAATTGAATCACAATGTGGCAGTCTTATTTTTTTTCCCTGTACAATCACATTGGCTCACTTGCTTAAAATGCTCTAAATATATCTTGGTGTTTCTTAAGAATGCATTAAATGCTACAACTCACCCAAGGTAAGTAGCACACTTTATTGATCTTGCCCTTAGAGTTTTTAAATGTTTGGAGGCTTTTTCCCCCACTTCCTAACGGATTTGTATTTATTTTTAGTACCTTTAAAATGTCATTCTGATGTTTCTTAAAAAAAAAAAAAAAAATCCCATTTAGTCCTTGAAAGCTTTCAGAAGACAGAATTTCTGTTTTCCAGAAAGGTCTGCATTACAGAGGTGCTTACAGAGAACTTGTGGATACTTCACACTTGCTGCAACTTTCTTGGACACCCTGGAATTTCTTGACTAAGTGAAGGGCTTGTGTAATCTGAAAACACAAGGATGTTTTTCTCTTTCTGCTTTTGCTCTGTGATTCTTATTTTACCAAGGAGACAAAAATTTTTCTTTTGCTGTTTCCAATTTAGGTGGAGGAATTAGGTCCTGCTAAAATTTACTGCTACTTTTTTGTAAGAGGAATGGAACCTATGGCACTACAGCACAAATCAAAGGAGTTCTTGACCAAGCTCAAGAGACACACCTGCCTCAAACTTGTGATTTTTGGACCATAGCATATTATATGGTGGATGTAGACAAACCAGACATGTTCAAAAATTGAAAAAAAAAAAAAAACAAACCAACAACCAAATGAACACTCCTTCCCTCCCCCCAAAAACCCATCAGGCAAAATGTTCATAGAAAAATATATAGCAAATCATAGAAAAGAACCACATTTATGTTCAAACCGGGTTCCCCAGAAGGAAGGACTGGTTTCTTTTAATCTGCTCCAGTAGATTTTTCCTTAATTTGGAAAGGTTTTTGAAATTAGATTATATGGTTTTGGGTTTTTGTTTGTTTAGTTTTTTGCCTTTTTTTTTTTTTTAATTATTGTGGTTCTTCCCCATCAGAGCAGTTAATCATAATGATGATAAAGATTCAGGCCCAACAGGGTATTTTACAAGTGCAGCTGAGTTTTATGATTACTAAAAGATGTCAAACCCCTAAATTTTCAATAGTAATCTGTATCTATGTTTATAGCATAAGCATCTTAATAGAAATTCATGCATGTAGTGCTGCATCATGTTTGGTAAATATGGAAGTAAGTTCAGATATATTACATGCATGCAAAGTGTGCTCAGAGCCCATGTGTAATCCATGTTTTACTTTAAAAATATTATTTCTAGGACTGGCAAATTTGTTGACTGCCCATCTTGGAGACAAAGCAGTATTTGTGGAGATTTTCAAGGCTTCACACTTTCTTGCATACCTTCCTTTGTTTTTCTGTAAGTTTGAGCTTCCTCTTGGAGTTGAGACCGTGGTCTCAGAAGGCCAAGGTCAACTTCCCATTCCTCTGTAGGATGCTGGAGGGAGGTTGCAGTCTAATGAATGAGGCATTGGTGCCCTCCCCTTCCATACCCACTGACCTGGGGCATGGGTTGGTTCACTGAACCTCTTTCCTTACTCAGTCTCTCATGATCCTACACAAGCAGCAGTGTTCTCTGCACCAGTTTCATTGATATTTTCCTGGGAATAGAAAAGGAAGGAAGAAATCATTCTTCTGCAAAGCAGGGACCAGGGAAGTAGCACTACTCCAGCTATGATCAAGGAGCCAGAAGAGGGAGGCCAAACAGCAATACAGCTGGGGAAGTTGGTTCAGAGCTCAGTCACATGAGGACAGAATAGTAACATGTAGACTGTTGTAGAAATCTGGGATAATTGAGAGCAAAACTGAGATAGTGCCTCTTGATTTTGTTAGCTGTGACATAGACTTTGTCTTGCACACAGATGATCTATCAGTGAAGAGCTCAACAATGTAATTTGACTTTCACACATGAAAATAGAATAACTTTGTGTGGGAAAACATCTTTTTCTGTGAGTCAGGCAAGAGGACAAATAGAACTTGAGGTCATAGGGTTAATTCTGACATAATTCCACTGGCCTAGTGATAATTTATTATCCCCCACAGTCAGAAGGAGTTCTTTGGACAAAAGCCTTGAAGACAGCAATAAATCAGCTCCAATTGCATTGTTTTCATTTCTGTGCATACTTTGCTTTAAGCTTACAGGCACAACTTTCTTGAAGAATGGTTTGGTAACTACTGGATCAGGGGATGAGAAGCAGGATGGGTGAGATGAAGGAGATAGAAGATACTTAGCCATTACAAATAGAAGAGCTAAACCAGGAACACCTGAGGGTTCTTGATGTTCCTCAGAAAAAACCCATATTGATGAACTGTCCACCTGCAACCATACGATGACAGAATTTTCATATTGCTGACCTAATCCTTGAAGCCCTCTTTCCAAATTATCTTACAAATTAATTAATTCATGTGTCTCACTTAGGCAAGGTTGCAATTTTAAGGTAGTTTACGTGAGCAGAAGATTTTCATCTCACCATATTTACATGAGTCCCACTTGCTCATAGAGGCAACTTGTCCATGTGAATCTCAACTCTTCTTTGTTAGAAGTATGTGTAGAGTAAGGAAATTGCTCTATCTCATGGCCAAATCTTAGGAAAAAAGTCTGAGGAAGAAATCCCTTCCTCTCAAAGAGAATTTCTAGGAGAAAAAGAATAAGAATCCAGTCAGCTTTTCTTTAAATTAAATTCTCAAGCTCTGATTGTTCTTGTATGCTGAGATAAACATCTCTTTGCTGACTATATGTGGAGCTGAGAGAGATGAGAGTGTGAGAACATATAGGGTACAGAAAGAGTGCCTAGATCTCATTAAATTCATAGGGACTATGCCCCTAAATTTCACTGTAAGCTTGAGCAGATCTCTAAATCTTAATATTCTTCCTGTCTGATTCATTGGCATATGCAATTAAGAACATAAAATCTTTTTGTGTACTTTTGAGCAAAAGTACCCCACATCCTATGAGTTGATTCTCTGGACAGATGGATTTTTAGGGCTCCAGATCTGTAGTGCAAGATTGCTCAATTACACACACCATCATGGTAACTTTTATAAAAGGCACGGCATAGCAAAAAATGTACTTTGATTTCATTTTAATATTTTTCTGTGTTAATTTTGATATATAAAACTAATTTATGGTCATTTTACTACTCAGTGACCATCTGTTTTTAATTTAATCCTAGAAATTAAACACAAAAGCTAAATTAGACACAGTTGGTAAAGCAATTCTTGTTTAATTGTTAAGCAGACATGAATGCACAGACTTGAGAGGCTTTCGGTGTAGCTGGGTAAACCTTGAAAGCCAAAGTTAAATCCTAACTAAATGCAACTTTTTCTCATGACGGGCTCAGGACATGTTGAAAAAAACCAGGAGTTGATACATAGCAGGCTTATACTCTGAACAGAGATGTTTATATCTAACTAATATTGAAGACTATAAACTTTATTGGATAATAACTAAGCGATGAGAACTGCATTCTAAAGTCTCTCATTAATTTTAAAATTGGAAATATCACAATATAAATTGATTTGGTATTACTTTACTTACAGGATAAATCTGATTTTCTTTAACAACATTAGCTGGGATTGTCAATCAAGTGACCAACAAGGGGAAAAATCCCTGGGAAAATTCCTCAGGAAAATGTAAAATCCTGAAGTAATTTTTTGTGTGTGTGTGTCAGTGTGTTTTAGCAAGTAATTTTGGCCCTTTCCCTTCTCTTTTTAGAAAAGAAGCTTCATGGACTTTATGACCAATGAAATTAACTACTGTCAATAAAAGTAATGAAGCTGTAATTTTGTGGGGAACACTAGAGATGAACATACACTATGTGATTGGTTTAAGTGGAACAAAACACATTCATACAAATACAAATATGACAGTAAATGGAAAAGATAATTGTAGTTTAAAGATTAACTATTTCTGTATTAGTGACCTTAAGTAAAATATTTCAACAACCTACATCAAATTACTTTTTAAAATAGCATGAATTTACTTATTTGTCTGATATTTTACTACATGGAAGTTTCTGAAACAACTAAGAAATACAGTAAGTTTTGCTTTTACTAAAGGAAAACTCTAGCATTTTGATGACTTTTGTAATGTTTTCCTGAAACCTTTAGCTATTTTTGATTTATTATATGCCTGTTTCACCGGAGTACTATTATGGAAAAAGACTGTGAAGTAAATGTAACAGCTCTCAAAATACAGAATTGTCTACAAAGCAATTTTTCACCCTGCTTAAAATTGTTTCTTTTCAAGGTGAAAATTTAACTTTAGTGCTCCTCTATTCTTGCAGGAAATAAAATTGTAGCATGCTATTAAAGTAGGGCAAACATAAGTGTTCACATTAGATAAGTTCTTCCAGAGCCATTACTGTTCTGGGGAAAAAAAAAAAAAAAAAAAAATCCTCTTGATGGAACTGCAGAGGAAATACTTCAGACACGCTACTGCACATTTACAAATAATCTCCACCAGATGGCACAAAGAAACAAATTTAAGTCAACCTTGGCACGGACCGTTTTGTGGTCACACTGAATGGGGCTAGGCAGAAACAAAAGGAAAACTTTACGTGTAGAATGTTGAAAATTCATAGGTATAGGAAATAATTCTCCTATCAAAAAATTGCTGAAGGAAGACATTATAAACCATTTATTGACAAGTGAAAGGAGAAAAGAATCCTCAGAAATCTTTCTTATAGATGGTAACTTTGAGATAGACTTCAGGTAGTCTGTATTTGGCAAATATGTATACACTGATCCATACTTGTGGAAGACTACTGGGCTGTGGACAGCTTTGGCCTTGAGAGGATGCAGCTGTAGGCATGGGAAAGCAGAAAAGAAATGCCTGTGGCCTTGTACCACGCATGGGAAAGTAGAAGAAGCAGAAAAACAATTCTGAATAACAAGATTTGTTTTGAGACTTACCAGCACGGGGAGAGATGCTGACCACCAATCAGCAGATGCTCTAAGACTCGTGGACAAGAACACCTGCCAATGAGATGTAGCACATATGTGCGTGGACAGAAGGAAAACAGTATAAAAGATAAGCCTGTTGTTAATAAAGTGCTTTTTGCCTGTTGCTGGAAAAAAGCCTGAGTCTGTGTTGTTAGCCCATCACACATACTCAATGGAAAAGAGTTTACATTTCACCAGGAGAAATGGAATCAGTCTTTAGGAGCTGAAATATTGACTCTGGATGTCATAGAAAAATGTAAAATGCATCTGAGAATTTTTTAGACAGTTTTTTTCAGCCTCACTTTAAGTATAAGGACAACTAGCCTATGCCCTTAAATCCATGCTTGAAAAAATAAAAACTAAGACCCCCCACATCTATCCAGGGTTTCTCAACATCATGGATTTTATTTCTCTGAATATTCCAGAGATATTTGGTCCTGTAATGCAAAGAAATTAGGATGCTCTCTGACTCTACCTATATCAGAATAATTATTCATTTAATTCTTTCATTCATTCTCACTGGGCTTATAGTTCTCTACCACAACAAAATCCTCAGTTGATTAAATCCTTCATGTTTGCGGATTGTGTAAATTCTCCAGATATCCTTATCTGTCAATAAGGACATAATAATAGAATTTTGTATACATCTCAGCCTTCAACAGTGAAAAACAGATTTTTTGACTTCTCTTACATAACGAGCTCCTGCTGGTGTGTGGAGTGAGGGGAAAGGGATTTGAAACATCAGTGAATTACAAGCAGAATTATTTAAATGCAAATTAAAAGTAGATACGTACATGTACACACAAACATACACAGTTTGTTCTGAAGAGTTTCCCGGGTTCCTTATTAGTCTTCAAATGTCATGACACATGCAGTTTTCATGGATGTGTCAAAAACTATCAGCTAGATGTGGCTGAAGCAGCAATTGTAACTTCAAATGTATTGTTTCCATCTGACCACCCTAGTTATACAAGCAAAAGGGTCAGACTGCAGTATCTCCATTTGCACTTTAGTCCCTATGTGGTGCCATCTCTCCCATGCAAAGAGAGGTGGTGTCCAGCTGCGTCAGGGAATCACAATCTGGTTCCCTGATGCCAGACAGATGTAAAAGGCACTTCAGCAGTGCTACCAGCTGGGCTTTTTTAAACCCCATGCTTCCTTCCAAACTTAAGAACATGAATTTCAAAGCAGTCTCTTATAAAATCTTTTGGGTCCTGCTATTTTCTGATCAAAGCACAGTAGGTAGCACTGTGAGCCCTCCCTGAACTGTGAGCAGTTTTCAAATCCCTCATGGAGCCAGTCCTCAGTACCTTATTACACTGTACTTCCCTGGTGTCAGCAAAAACCAACAGGGCTATTTGTTAATGGAGTTAAGGTAATGTTCACAGACTCTGAGATACCACCAGTTAAATACAATATAGTGTGACCTAGAATTCGATCAGTAAAAGTCTCTGGTTCGGTGTGTTCTTTCGGAAAATTATATCATGCAGCCTTACCTTAGAGAGAGTTGGGAAAATAAACAGTTGCTTCTTCAGTTGAAAGCTGGAATTACAAACGTATGTGGTTTGGAGGTACAGAATGTTCTTGTCAGAAACAATCAAACATAAATCTGAATTTTTAGAGATTTTTCTTGTCCCTAGATGCATGGCACAGACTACTTCACTCCATCTGGCAGCTGAAAAGCAAACAGTTAAGATCATTCATTTGCTGGAAACCAGCTGAGTATTGTCATTAGTCTTTCTTGGCAATCAGAAACGTTGCACGCATTTGGCCAATTCTAGTTTAGTGAATAGAATTTTCTTGGCAATTTTCAACTATGTTAATCACAGAGCATGGACACATGCATATATATGCATATGTGCACAGTCTATATATTCCTATAGAGTTGAGATTAACTGACTTTAATATATTTCGCAATATTTCTGTTTCAGAAACAATAACTTTTGCTAGAAATTCTGATGCAAATATTGCCACTTGATTTGCAGGAAAATGAAATGGGAGCAGAAATCTTTCCTGGTTTTCATAATGTAAAACAACTTGCACATTAGTACTGATAAGTCAGTATAAGAATTCATCTCTCTTTCTAACAAGTCTCTTTGTCACCCTTCTGATGGCACAGAATGTGTTTGAAATCTTCAGAGACTGACAGTGGTTTTCTTTAATATAGGGGAACATCTTTGTTGAACAATTTGGAGCTGCCATTTCTAACTTGTGTTATTCGGGCTGCCCTGTAGGAGGAAATATCTGAGCAATACAAAGGACTATTTTGTGTGTATAGAGAACATCCTTGAATTATTTTTAAGTGGTGTGTGTCTGTAGTGATTCCAACATGTCCTCAGGATACATTGTAAATAGTAGAGGACAGTGACGAGAAGTTATCTTTGCTTCAAAAATCACAAATGGAGACAGGATGTATTACTTCATAGTTTTAAAGCAATGGGGAAAAAAAAATTGTGGGGTAAGTAACCCTATTACCTGGAAAGAAAACCAAGAATGACTGTAGCATTTTAGTATTCATGCATTTATATTTTTTGAGATTTCTTACACTTTAGTGGAGAAAAACTGACATAAACCAGTATGTGTTTAGTAAGAGTGATAAAATGATGTCCAGCATTACTTGAAAAACTATAAAATCTGTCTTTTTCCAGTAATTGGAGAGTTCCTCAAGCTTAAGTCCTAATTACATTTTAGATAGTTTATAATGGTGTGAGAAAACAAAGCAGTGACATCACTGTTCTAGGGACAGCATGGACTGATGCAATTTCCATCATCTGCTGACTATGAGTCGCTTAGCAATCCTGGAACAGTATAATCCCCAAAATAAATTAAGGACGTTAACTGCATACAGGAGGACAAGTCTGTTCTTAACAATATGAAGCATCAAGCACAATTTAGAGATGGGGCTTAAAAATGTCCTGCATAGATCTGAATTTATCTGTCCTCTCTTTTAACAGCAGATGGTCCAGAGGGCCTGTTTCTTATTCATGGGCTTCTTCACTCCCTGACCTCCACCCATTTCCTCAGCTCAGGAACTTTGTTTCTGGTGATTATCAATACACCAAAGATAACACATTCATGGCTGGGGGAGATAATTATTACGGGGAAGAGAAGGAGAATTTGGGGAGCAAGCTCTTTGATTGGAACTCTATGCTAGCTGACATGACAAGTTTTCAGTTATCTGGCTATAATCCACAGGATGCATTTCCAGAAAGAAGTGTACAATTTGCATTAATAGTATATGCTTAAGAGGCCTATTGCCATTCTGTATTGCATCTAACTGAAGTCATAAAGTATCTGTAATGACCTTTACGTATTATCAAAGTAGGAAGAGATAAAGTTTCTGCATAGATTTTTACCTACGTGGCTGCAAAATATTTTAGATGAAAAAAAAATGTTATTCTGAACAGCAAGTAGTCTCCAATCTAGCCCATAAACCTGAAATATTTTCAATGGTTGTATAGTTACAGGCCTTAGTCAGAGCTCTGTGGTTCTGAAAGAAGCATCATTTATAATTAGAGCCTTTAGCCTTCCCTGGCATTACTAAAATACAGCTTTCTTTTTGCACGTTTCTGAGTGACTTTTCAGGTAGATATTAAGGATCTCTCACCTCTTCCTATTTTCTTCCTTTCCTGGGGAATGCTTAGAAGAATGAGATCTCAGGAGATGTGTATTTTTTCCACCTCTGCCACTGTCCTTCTAGGTGACCTTGGGCAACTGTCTATAAAGAAACTGAACAAATGCCAGATGACCATCTTCATGAAGTGTTTTGAGATCAATTAAAAGTTCCATATATTACTGTCCCTGCTGCAGATTTAAAATCCTAAACACTTGGTAAATAAGAGTTTTTGCAACTACAGTTAAAAATAAGAAGCCACAGATGACCCTGTGGGACTTTTAAGGAACTTGAAACACAGCAGTAGGCACAAGTATTTAGAAGACAGGCCAGTGTTGAAAATGACAGGTCTCCTCTATAAGGTGATCTGTAAAGCAAGAAGGCTTCATGCAAAGAAAGGTGTGATTTAATTTGGCCAAGTACCAATGCATGCCCCTCAGAGCGTAGCTAGTAGCTCAGCTTTAACAAGCAGGGGAGCCTCTGTTCCCAAACTGACAACTGAAGTTGATCTTACTGGGTAGTCAACTCAGGGTAGGGATAAGGCTGTCATATCTAACCGCCTGCTCCCATAATTTCTCAGCTCCTACATGCAGAAATACACATTCACTAAGTAGGCCAAGGCAGCTACACATTTTCCCTATCCTTAACAGATGACTTTAGAACATGTCCTTTTTCTGTTATGTAAGTACTTCTTGGAGTGTTTTGTATATACTACCCCAAGCTAAACTAGCAGTTACACAATATGTTGGGGAAAAACAAAAAAGCAAGCTTGTATGAATGTATTTATTACTCTCTTACAGTTCATTTCCAGAGTGTGATAGCATAAAGGTGATGTAAAAGGACACTTCTCAAATTACCCTGAGAGGATTTTGTTAACAGCAACCAACCAAAGTGAAGACATAAAAACAAATACTCAGTGATGTCTGCCTGATGATATTCTGCTTCTACTAGCATGTGAAATGAGAGGTGGAAGGAATTAACCTAGAAGAGGAGGAATGACAGGCAGATGAGAAATGAAGCAAAGCTACGAGTACTGAGGCTTAGCTAGCAGCATACATTGGATGAGAATTAAAGGGGATGTGGGCATTTCAGAAAGCTTGGCAATATAAAACCTGAAGTTTGTCGCCCATCTCTTTAGGGACTGGAGTTCAAAATGTGGGAGTAAGTGTTCAGATGTCTTACGTGCTAGATCAGAGAAATTAAATGCCTGGGTTGTAATTCCCAATAGGAAACCCCAGGTAAATATAAAATCCTGTCTCAATGTGGACCAAGATAGTTGTGTCAGATTCAGTATCTCTGTGAAGCTGGAATTAAAAAATAGGATTAGGAAGGCAGAGACTATTTTTGTTAAACTGACAGTCATAATGGAGGGTTTTGCCCATGTACTAATAAGTAAAATGGCCCAGAAGAGCCATTTGCCCAGAGGAGCATAAGGCATGTCACAAAATGCATTTATTTGGCTAACCTCTTTTATTATATTTCTTTCCTGCAGAAAAAAAAAAGAAAAGGTGATCTCATTCATTTTAACTATTGGAAACCACATCTAAGCTCATCTGGGTCATCTTAGATCTGAACCTAGGAACTCTCAGCTTGGTCAAAAGATGCTAGGGTACCAGGGGATCATGCTAGCATGTAGTCAGTATGGATAATTAAGTCCAAATGCAATACCAGGCCTGTTCCATTTACTACTGTAGATACATTTAAAACTCTTGGCAAGGGAGGAAGAGATCCATTTTCGGGAACTACTTGGCCAGCAGGGATTTGATCTCTGTTCAAAACTCAACGAGGGGGTAACCGCTAAAAGGTAGTCAGGCTTTCTTGTGTTTGGTGCTTGATGCTGCATACCAAGCAGTGTGAAATATATGAGTACAGAGAGTCAAAGGGAGACCAGGGAGAAAGAAGGTCAAACCCTCTGACTAGAACACCCATCTGGAAGCTAGCTGCCCCACTCTAAGCACTGTTTAGTTTTTTTTTTTAATTTAGATATTTCCTGGGTAAAAACATCATAGAAATCAAGGTTCCAGGAACTAGGACCTCAGATTTCCTCACTGCTCCAGCTACATTTCAATTCCTTCTTGCATGTCTACCTTTATTTTTGAAATTAGAGGACCCTGAAGGGCGTATTGCATTTTATGTCCCCCTGCATTCTGTAATTACTTTTACTTTCCCTCTCAGAAAGTATAGCAAGAACAGGTAGTTAATAGAGTACAGAGCATGTTCAGAAATAAATACATCAGCATAAGGAATCTACACATTAAATCTTTACTGTCTGGGAAGAATGAATAGTTTTTGCAAAGTCTTATATATACATATACATATTCTGAATACGAGTTTACAGAATTTCTTCTAACAACCCACTCCCCGTTTAGTGCCTGGTCCAAATCTCACTACTTTTTAGAGATATATTTCCATTGACTTTTCTTGTTATGGTTTCAAATTGGCTGGATTCACTCAGACTCACTGAAAATGGCAAAAATTACTGCTCTCATACTCCACAGTTTGGAGACTGGTTTTTTGGTTGTTGTTTCTCATAAGTTTAGGTCAGCCACATCTGCTCATGCATTTAAATTAAAGTTTAAAAAGTTTCTCTGTTTGATCAAATGCTGTTTTAGTAATTTATATGTTCTTCACTCTTCCGGAAATAATGGTTTAATATAGTTAGTTCTGTTTTACCTGTCACTGGTATTTTTATCTGTTTTATTCTACAGTCCTTTAAGATGTGCTATGCATGAAAAAGGCTTTGTAAATGAAGATTGATCACTCCGTGTTTTTTATTAAATAAGACATTGTCTTCAAAAGAGGTTACATAAATATAAATATATACACATATTTATAGATTAATGGTAGTATCACATATCTGTTTGAATTTAGTAGATCCAGTAACTGTTATTCTTTTCTATTGCTTTGTACACAGAAGATGAATTTTGAGTTCACCAGATATCTGTAGGCATACAAATAGCTTAAAAATGTTGATTTTCTTCCTAAAAGGTAAAAGAGTCAAGTGTTAAGGGAAAACTGTGTACAAGGAGTGTGTTTTTTAAATTCCTTTGTGTTTCTTTTTTAATTACTTCTGCTGCTGCTGTTACTAATCAGCCTGTTTTGCATCATGCTAAACAGCACTGCTGGAGAATTTGCTCACTGACTGAAAGTATCATGTGAGCAGAGAGAGTGGGCACCAGTGGGACTGCAGTGGAAATGACTGCAAAGAGATTTCAAAGGTATTATAAGAAGGCAACAATTTTTTGTCATTTGAGAACACTTGAGGAAGAGAAGAATTTAAAAAAACAAACTAGCAGTGCAGAAAGATTAGAGAAAGAAAAATGTATCTGATAAATAAGAGCAAGAAATGGAGGATACTTATTTACTTATGCCTGGAAAGTCAACTTATAAAATTTAGTTCTATGACTGTGGTAGCAGTAAGTCCTATCTTAAAGGTGGAAAACTTCCACAATGATCTGGGAAAAAAAAAAAAAAGAAAGTAAAAAAAAAAAGAAAGAAAAAAAAAAAAAGAAAGAAGATAAGAATAGATGACAAAGCAGTCATTTGTATCTACCCCAGTTACAAACTGTTATAAAACCCACAGCCGAATTACAGTTCCTACTGTTATAGAAATTACACCTGTGTTTCATAGGTAATGAATTGTACTATAGGCCTGTAGGCAACAGGCCTGTGTGGAACAAGGAGTGACTCAGTCTCAAGGCAACAGCAAGAAAGAGAATGGGAAAAAAATATAATACTTTATTTTCCTTCTTTTAGACCTGTACAACTGTTTTTCTATATTTCTACCATATCCAAAAGTTAGTGTTACCTTATAGCATCAGTTCCTGCACAGGTCCACTGCCACAATCCCTCTTTCTTGACAGAAGTGTACCAATAGCTGTATGAAGCAAGTTTTTGTGATATCTATGTGTTTGCGGCATAAGGAAAAGTACTAAAGAATAACATAAAGCAAAACTGAGGGGAAATCTGTGGCAATATATTGCAGTTTCTTTTGTACAGGATACATCAGTAGAACTGGCCATAACTCACACATCTTGATATTTCCTGTTGCCCTTCTCTGTTTTTGTTTGGTTTTAACTTTGCCAGGCTTAGACTGTGAAGGCTAAACTTTCCTTACCAGCTGCTGAGGATGAAGTGTTTTATTTTGTTTATAAAATTTTAGCATTAGCTTTTTTTTTTTTTTCAGCTACTGAGAATGAAATGAATGGCAGAGGGAGATTTTTGCTGCGGTAAGGTACTTCAGTGCCTTTTTAATGAGATTATCTGAATCTTGGCACACAAGCTGAAAAGCTGATCAGGTCCAGTTGTTCTGTCAAGGATGAACCTTGCACTATCCCTGAGAGAAACTTCCTAAAAATGGCAAATTTACAGGGCTTTGAAAAAAGTCTCCCTTTGCACATTCTCAGCAGTAGTGCTGGTAGATACCAATGCTGCACTTCCCATCTGTGTATGTCTCCAACACAGCTGCGTGGGCTGAACCCAACCAATCTGTTGATGCTGCTTGAATCTCCTGGGAGGGTGTGGGGGCCTCTCCTTCACAAATGCACTGTGCTTCTCCTGCTGCTGCCCCCTCAGCAGGAAGAAGAAAGAGAATTGACTAAAAGAAACCACAGAAAAATGCTGGAAATATCAGAGGGATGTCAGAAGGAGTGGATTAGGATAAGGAGCTTGCAAATACTAGCTCACATCAGGACCTTAAGAAGGTAGAGGAGACTCAAGGACAAACAGCCTAGGAATGAGGGATGAAAACGAAAAGTGGAGTTGGGAGATAGGGGACCAAAATCCAATTAAGAGCTAAAGAAAAAGTAGGATAACATGCACTAATGGACAAAAAGGCTAGCTAAGGGCACAGGAAGAGGCAAAACTCCTCCTTAGGCTCAGGCAAATTGTGTAAACATGGGGCGGTCAGGTGGTGACTCCAAGGAGAAACTAGAAAGAAAAACTTGAATAACATGAAGTTGGTGCTGCATTGAAGATCCCTGAAATACAAATTTACATTGGTAATGCCAGCAGACATATATTGATTGATATGAGAACCTTAGGCACCCTGACTAGGACAAACCATAAAGAAGGAGTCAGATCAAGGGAGTGTAAAAGAAGAATGAAGTGAAAGAGCTAAATCAAGGACTGGCTTGGGACAAGGAGCCTTCGGAAGATGGGGCAGCAGGAATGAGGAAAGATTTCACCCACCAAAACATGTCTGCTTTCCTATTGCAGAGGAGGAGACAGGAAATGTTTTTGAGTTGTGCCCTGAGCTATGAGACTTCAGTTATAAATTAAATGAATCATAGAAGACTGAGCATCAGGGCTGCGCCCTGTGCACACCCAGAAATCTGAAGCCATTTGCTTGCTGCATAGTCCTCAACTCATCTCTGCAGATCTGAGACAAAGGACAGGAATGAGAAAAAAGGGCACCCTGATACCAGGTGATTGACTGACTGACTCTTGCTAGTAGAGTTAAAGGATGAGGTAGAAAGGTTAAGGAGTGTTAGAGGATCAGAAGGGGAGATAGGCATGTGGAACCAAGCTCTAGCCTCCCTGAGACAGGAGCAGCCACCAAAAAAATTTCAAGGTCAAGGGGATCCTCTTCTCCCCAGCAAGGAGAAGGTAGCAGTTGTAAAGAAAGGAGCAAATGGAGGGTGGTCCATGCTCGGAGTGGCAAGCAAAATCTTTCTTTTCCCACCTCACCCCACCAAGTATCTCTGCACAATAGGTATTAGGCTTTGTACTCGGAAGGACAGACGAAGGATGAAGAGGATGAAGGTCCAATTACAGCAGAGATGTAACCACATTCAGAAAGGTCAACATCCCTATTACAACTACTTCTGTGAGAAAGAAAAGAAGAATTATAGTTGTAGGCAATTCCCTTCTAAGGGGAACAGAAGGCCTAGTATGCCAACTGGGCCTGGGTTAAGGAATCACCAGGAAACATGCCAGCCTGGTGCAGCCCTCAGATTACTACCCATCAGTGGTCTCCCTCATAGGGGAAAGAACATACAGGTGAATTCTATCGAGGAAATATTGTGAAACCCAATCTGAATCATTAACTTTCATATCAATCTTCACAATAAGGTTTTATTTTTTAATGTTGTTAGTATTTCATCCCTCTTCCTTTTATTGTGGGTGTTATTTAACCATACAGTTTCACTAGGGAAGCAAATTACTTGTTGGACTTGGAAGACAGAGGCTTATTTGTCAGGAATAAATAAATCTAAAAACTACAGAGCAAATACCATGTGTGTAACATAGTGATGAAAGAAAGGGCAAACATTTTTTATCAATGCACAAAAGCATAGCTATTTTACTACCTGTCTTGCAATTCAGCTAATAACAAGAACATTTCCAACAATGTAGAATGATAAGCAACAAGTTCTCTCTCACTCCAAATACTCCCTGGGTTTTGGATACAGAGTTTTGGCCTAGCCAAAAGGTCACCTTTTTATTTTTGCACTTGAAATCATGGAAAACATGAAGAAAACAAAGAAAACATAAAAAATGGGGCTCAAGAATAAAACACTTCATCAAATAAATAACATGTCAGACCTTAGAGTCCACTGACTGTGGAGAATGTTAACAGCATTGGCTATACTAATATTACTTCCACCAGCAGGCAGATTTCTTACAAATATGATCTTTCAGCTGTTTCATTAACCTCACACTCCCACACATGAAATTGAATCTCAAAGGTCAGGTTTAATGTGTTCAGTGTTTTCAGATCATTCTAATTCCAAACCTCAAGTTTATTCTTGTAGAGTAACTCTATTTACTAAATTTCAACCCCAAATCTTTTATGCTCTTAAGTACATTTTTATTAGAATATTTAATTTTTGTTCTAAAGTATTTAGATTGTCTTTTTTAATGGCATGATTTCCTATTAACTTCTTTTCTTTAGTCAATATAATCATTTTTTTATAGACAAAGGAAGAAATTTTTGGAGGAATCCATCACAGTTATTAAGAGTGACTGTTTCTGTAAGTAATGAAGATATATTTTTAATATACACATTAATATATTTTTAATATAACACTTGCAATTGAAATATACTATTATTATTGTTTTTTTAACATAAATGTGTTGGGTTTGCATGGCAAGGTTTTGGTAACAGGAATGTTACAGGGTGGCTTCTGTGAGAAGCCACTGGCCAAGGCTGAGCCCATCAACAATGGTGGTAGTGCCTCTGGGATATCAGATTTAAGAAGGGAAAAAAACCCCGTGCAACAGTAGTCAGAGAGAGTGAGGATATGTGAGAGAAACAGCTCTGCAGACACCAAGGTTGGTAAAGAAGCAGGAGGAGCTGCTCCAAGTGCCAGAGCAGCCCATGGTGCAGCCCATGGTGAGGGCAGGCTGTTCCCGTGTAGCCCATGATGGTCCATGGTGGAGCAGAGATCCATCCACCTGCTGCTCATGGAGGACCCCACAACAGAGCAGGTGGATGCCCTAAGGAAGTTGTGAACCTGCAAGAAACCAGCACTGGCTCAGACTCCTAGCAGGACCTGTGGCCCCATGGAGAGAGGAGCCGATGCTGGAGTAGGTTTGGTGGCAGGATTTGTGACCCCTTGGGGGACTCATGTCAGAGCAGTCTGTTCCTGAAGGACTGCACCCCGTGGAAGTGACCCACACTGGGTCAGTGCTTGAAGAACTGCAGGCTTATGAGAAGGAGCAGGGGAAGAGTGTGAGGAGTCTGCCTCCTGAGGAGAAAGGAGCAGAAGGGATAACACTGTTGAACTGACCACAGCTCAGATTCTCATCCCCTTGCTCTGAGAGGGGGATAAGAGGGAGAAAAACTGGGACTAAAGTTGAGCCCTGGAAGAAAGGAGGGATGGGGAGAAGGTGTATTTTAAGATTGATTTTATTTGTCATTACCGTACTCTGATCTGATTGCTAACAAACTAATTTCTGCAGGACGAATGTGTTTTGCCAATGATGGTAACGGATGAGTGATCTCCCCCTGTCCTTATCTCAACCCACAAGCCTTTAGTTGTATTTTTTCTCCCCTCTCTGACAGAGGAAGGGAGTGATAGAGTGGCTTTGGTGGACATCTGGCATCCAGACAGGGTCAATCCACCAGTATAATCTAACTCTTGCTTCTTCTGCCCTTTCAAATCCTCTCAGTGATTTTCATACTGATGCCTACCTGGTAACAAGTATTCTGACACCAGAGACTTTAAAGATATTTTAGTGCCAAATTAAAATGAATTAAAGTAGTTTCTCCAAACTCAGTTTTCTCTGTTGAGAACAGTAAATCATCACTGTCTACTTTTCACTTGTCTTTTTAATCTGCCTTAATCACAGGTTGCAGCCTATGTTACTTATCTGTTCAAGTAAATGTCCGAGATGTTACTGAGTGAGGTAAGTAGGACTCACTTTCAGGTTTGTTTAAATTATGGTGCTTTTACTTTTTGGTCTTAAATTTTTAAGTGTCCAGCATATGTTTATTTACTCACAATTCTTATAGTAGGAATGCAGAATAACTGTTATTAAAACCACAATTTCAAGTAGATGAATTGCAATTAACTCACCTTATTGCTTTGTAAGTTGTTTTGTGAAACTTACTGAAAGTAAGAAAATAGTTAAAACAACCTGGCAGCCCTCTAGAGTCATATTGCAAAGGGTACAAATTATTTCTGATTATGGAGGAAATACAGGAAATGCAATAAGAGAGTAATTCAGCTGAAGTCAACAGTTTAAACTGGATTGGACATTAAGGTTGAGTGCAAGAGCATATAAAGGCAAACATAAAAAACAGCTAGTAGAATGATTCACCTGGAAGGGAGACCAGCTGCAGCAAGAAATGGTGTAGAAGGATATTAGGATCAAGAGGAAAACCAAAACAAAAAAAATCTCTACTACTTATTAGAGGAGGATATCTATAAATAGATGAAGTTAAGAAGGCTGAACTGTTGAATTCCTTTTAGCATCAATCAAGTGTTAATTATACTGATCCACTGACAGGGGGAAAAGTCTCTATATTTGAGTGTAGGAGAGATACTGACTTAGTGGAGGACCTGGAAGATGCTTAGGGGGTTGGAGTAAAGAACATGTGAGCAGGAGTTGGGAGAAGGAAAGGGTAATCCTGGAGAAGAAAAAGATAAAAGGGGTTCTAACTATAGTGTTAGAGAGCAGGTGGAGACAGATTTTCCCCTGGATGCACAGTGAGAAGATAAGACCCCAAGGCTAAAGAAATTAGGTATAAGAAATTTTAATTGCTTAGAAGGAAAAAAATTATTCACCAAAAGAGGTTGCCTGGGTGCTTTCTACCTTGTTTCTTGTTTGCTTGCCCTGACACAGCTGTTGTGAGAGAGGAAAACTGCTGAGTACTCAGAGCTCATGTAGCAATAGTGATGTAACAGAACTAAGATTTGAGCAACAAAGAACTGCTAAATTATCTAAAAAAATAGATCCTGCATTTCCTATTATTGCACATTATTGCAGTAATAATAACATTAATTGTTTGAACTTCTTAGGATGTGGGACAATCCAAAGACACTGTCAGGACACATGCAGCCACCCTTGTTTCTTCAGCCATGTTAGAGTACTTCGGAGAAGGAAAAAACCCAACAAGTCACTATTTATATTTCCAGTAAGTTTGCACTTTCTCAGCAAGCGCTGAAACACTTCGCTTTGTATGTTGACTATATCTGATTGTGTAACTTTTGCTTCTGTCCTATGGGGACGCAAGATGTGATGAACTGATACAGACTTTTGCTCTTCCAAGTATCTTCCACTAAAAATCAAAGTCAAGTCCTCAGTTAGTATATAAATAGTAAGGCTGCAGTTTCTGTCTCTGATGAACCTATAGGTAAACACTGAAGGAATGAATCCAAACAGTGTTACGCTAGGACACAGATGATGACAGCCCTCCTCTCATGATGGCTGCTGCTTAGACCTGGAAGAAAATGGCAGGTCGTTGGTTCTCAGTGCTGGTGCACATGAAATAATGGGTCCAAATGAAGCAATTTAATTTCAGTGAATCCACAGCTGTATCTCTTTTGATTTTAAATTTACTGAGTTCCTTTTTTTTTTCTTTCCACACACCTCATTTGTATGGATCCCGTAGCTTTTCACAGCAATTATGTTCCTTTTCTTCAGAGACAGAGTAGACCACTTGCACTAAAAACCTGTCTAGCATGATAAAAGGGATATACTTTTACAAAATGATCCACCACCTTCTAAACAGCTGGCTGTAGTAGTCACAGGATGGGTGCAGCACAGGTAGGCTGTGACCTACTCTAGATCTGCTGCAACGTTGCTATTTAACTGCATGTTAGTGCAAGGCAAGCCTGTGTCCCAGCCACCATGCACCTTCTCTGAGCCGGCTTCAAGTGAAACTTGATGTAACCAATCTCTCTGAAAATCACACTTGGACAAAGAAGATGATGTGTTAAAAAGATTGTCCTAAAAATTAAAGGGTTAGAATTGAACTCTTTTGTGCCAGAAGTGGGAGGAGAAGTAGAGCAGGAAAAGGAAAGGCTGGTTTTAGGTTTTACAAACCCAGAATGTTTGGCCTTCACTGTCTAGTCGAGACACTGAGAAATGAAGGATGGTGGCATTAAACTCGTTGGTTGCTTTCTCATGGTCTATATTAAAACAGGTAAGGGGTTTTTTTTATTCAATTAATAAGAATGTTAGAAGGTGGGTTTAGATCCTCAGTACTTGGAAGCTCAGAAACTTTTTAATTTCTGCCCAAAAGTATTAATAATCAATGTATTTGTTCTTAAGAAACCATCACCTTTGTTTTTAAGAGACCTTCACCTTCCTGCTCTTCTCCCTTTGCTCCCCTCAACTAGATACAGAAATCAATCAGGTTTATCTCTCAGCCTTTATGCTGCTAGATTTGAGTAGAAACCAAAAGGGTTTTTCGTGTGCTTTTTTATGTCAAACTCTCTGCTTATCCTTTTCTGAGGCACTTTCACTTTGAATTCATGTTCTTTGAACATTTGGGTTTAAACATTTCATGAGATTTTGAATCAGATCTCCGTTCTCCTACTTGAAGATTTTATTTTTTTTTCCTGTTACCAGATTTCTCTAATGATTCATCAGGGAGCTGTTGCCATCTTTATGGTATTTAACAATGAGAACAACTAGGCATCTAAAGATCAAATCAAAGCACTTCCTGTATTTATCTATAGTTTACTACTTTGTGGATTGAACAGTTACTATCTGTATTACTACAGAACTACTGTGTCTGATACTGAGTTTGTTAAGTGTTAGTAACAAACAGTTCAAATTTTGGGATGAGTTTCAGCTACTTGTGTTGAAAATAGCCCCATACATAGCTTAATCCTTGATGCAAATGACAAAGAGTTTACGTTCAGCATAAGAGATGAAAGACTAACTTTAAGCCATAAGAAATTCTGTTTCGCATTTTGACTCTGAAGTGCAACATACTTTTATAAAGCACTAACTCTGTCTTCATTTGATCAATTATGCACCACAAGGGCAAGATATTGCTGTTTAAATTTACTTCTTTGTGCTTTAAAGTACAAGTTCTCCAATGCTGAAGACAGTGAAAATGTTACTGTTCAGAACACTTTGAAATTAGGAACACAGGTCTAAGCTTCATTGTTGCACTCCTTCACTCATTCACATTAGAGGCAGATGAGAACAAAACATGAATCAATAGTGGTAATGTGCTTGTCCTGCTTGACTAATTCCAGTTACAGGTGCATTACAAGGTAGAATAGTGTTCGTATTCATTTGCATGTATGAATTTGTGTGCACCCATATGCATATTAATTCAAACTTTACATGAGACTCGTGGAGTTCTGTGTAGAGGATTGGGTAGGAGTCTGCCCCAGTTTGCCTCACCTGCAGATGAAGTACATTGTCCCCAAGGCTTGTCTCATGAACCTTGTCCCTTCTACTAGGTATGTTTGACCTGGTTGCTTCCTGCTTACTCCAGCTTTCATGACCCTGTATCTGTATTGTTTTCTGCCATTTCTAGAAGGTTTCTCAGTTAAAGTACTGTACTTATTTTATTCATAACCTTCACTTAAATAAGTAACCTTCTGCTTCTCTTATGCAGAGGTAATGATTGATCATTTTCCTTCTCAAAATAAAGCTTGTTGCCTGGCATTTCTTATCAAATCTGCTGAAAACCTTGAGCACAAAGAGTCTTTGGCTGTAAACTGCCCTGACTGACATCATTAATAAGAGTAACTATGCTGGAGATTTATTTTTTCATAGGAAGATAGCCAAATACAGAAGCTTAGAGAAGGAAAAGTGAAGTCCAAGAAAAGCGGCATAAAGTCCTCTGGAAAGCTGAAAATTAGTTGGTCAGATTATGGAGTTTTGCTATGACTCTAGATTATGGAGTTTTGTTATAACTCTTTCACTCACTAAAATGTTTTGTTGGATACTTCAGTTAACCTCTTTGTTATGGCCTCCTTCACAGTTAGATAAAGGAGTGGACATGAATTTCCTTTTGCTGGAGCTCTTTCAGGATCAAACCATAGATCTCCATTTCCTCTCATGCACAAATAAAATAGCTTCCACCTTCTTGTAGCTCTGGCAGGACCAAGATGCTGGTCCTCAACCCTCTTTCAGCAACAGCTGGATGGCTACAGCCTTCAGTGTGTAAATAAAGTAAATCCCTGGACTACAACCAAACTACAACAGAAAAGAAGGATAAAATGTCCTCTACATATTTCGTGTTTGCCAGAATGCATCTTTAGAGAGGTCATAGCAAGAAACTGAAATTACCTGCTTGGCACAGCTGTGGTCATAACAATGTATGTTTAGCAGACAGTGAAGAAATAAAATGAGGCAGGAAAGAAACTAGAATTGGTGACATCACACTTCAAAGGCAAGCCTGCTTAATGGTAAAAACTTGTTTAAAATGGTATAAAATTTAATTACTTACAAAATACTGGACACTGATTAATTGACTAGGTGGTGAGGAACCAGCTTGGATGAGCACATTAATCACTGCAGCAGCATGTCTGTCACACGCTCCTTTCAGTGCATTGCCCTTCTTTTTTGTATCTAGACATGCAGGACTCCTAGACAACCATTGATAAAATGCGGCCATGGAGGGGGAAACAAAACTGAACAGCTCATCACTGTCCAGTCACTCTGCAGGGGAAATCTCTGCCTCAGGATTTGCAGAAGGCCTGAGTTTTCTCCCCTTGGTGCAGGGAACAGAGGAGCACTCCTGTCCCTTTCTGGCTTGGCTTTGCTGTCTCTTTCCTGCATCCCTTCTGATGGGGTATTGACAGGGCCCTGTTCCCACTGCAGCAAGGGTTGAAGGAGCTGGAGAATGATGACTGCTTCTGGTCAGGGAACTTCCCTTACCCCTGTGAAATACTGAGAGATGCTGAAGAAAGGAGGAGCTTAAGTAAACTATATTTACAGGTGAGGATTGGGAGCACAGGAGACATATTGTTAGACAGTTGCTTTTGCAGGGAGTAAATACTCATATGGAAAAGATCTCCAGAAAAGTAGTCTGAAACCCCAGATTTTATCCCCAGAGCATCTCAGATTTGATAATGCAGTGTTATTTAGTGACACTTTTGTTTGTTTGTTTTTTAAGAAAACAAGTATTTCACACTATGCACATGTTCTAACATGGGATTAAATGTCAGAATATTTAAGTATTTGTAAATGAACTAATAATGCTAATAATTTATAGAACTTAAGAAGTCTTAAAGAGTTTAGTCTCTTTATTCCTCTGTTATGCTGCCTCAAAAGGGAAAATGGGGACTCTTCCCTTAGACAATCTATCAGTCCCTGGTCAGGCAGAGCCATTTCTGGAGGCAAGGGGGTGCTCTACTTAATTCAGGACTGTCAGCTTCTGGCCATGAGATCCTAGTATGTGCAAGCCATGTGACTTAAAAATTTTCTGGATGAGGCAAACAAAAATGTTTAGCTTTGTCATCCTATATAGGATGATCACTCAGATGGAATTTTCCTAATTAAGCTTGTGATTGCCATTATAACATGCAGATCCCTGCTTCCCAGATGATATGACTGAATGTGGTTCAGGGAAAATATTAAATCCTTTGAATAATGGACAAAGGTAAATTAAGTATTTGTCATCCAAATATGGCAGTAACCAAACAGTGTCAGTTGTGCTTTGTGCTTTGCACAGGCCATATTTTTCATGTAGGATCTGTCACAGTGATATCTCTGTAGCAGGTTAGACTAGAGATAAATAGCTGGAAAAAGCAGGGAGAGGGTCTGTCTTTCTGGCAGGCAGAGGTTAAATTCTCATTATCACTTTATTATTTCAAATTGAATGTACATACCAGTTTGCTAGATTTGGGGATGACTATCCATTATTCATAGTCCTCTGATGTAGACATGGTAACTGGAGGTGAGACCAAAAGAGACACCTCAAATTCAGATCTAGGTTCAGATTTCAGCCTGCTCCCAACCTTGATGCAGCTATGTGCTGGAAGCATGGCTTAGACCTCATCAAGTTGGAAGAAACTCCAGGCTTTCAGCAATAATTAGTGTGATATTCACAAAACAGACAAACAACAAATAAATCTGTTTTCATGCAAATACTGCCAGCAACATAAAAAAACTAGAAGAGAAATATGAGGTCTATCACCTGTAGAGTTCCTTCCTACTCAAAAGTTTTTCAGTTGCTTGAAGTGTTTGCAGCTGTTAAGTGCAAAATTTTACATGAGTAGAATGCAGGCTTGATGTAGCAGGAATAGTTTGAAAGTCTGTGAAAAGAAGTAATAAAATTTTTTTGATGGTTCTGTAGAAGGTATTGCATGGGGGCCTAACTTCTGATCAAACATGATTTTTTTTTAAATTAGTTTTCATCTTTACTGAAGGCTCCATAATATTCAAAGGTGGATTCAGCTGGTTTCTCTGTCATGTAACTGTGACTACTATGATGCTTTACCTCTTTCTCTCTTGCTCTGCCTCACATAATCTGCACTCAAATGTTTTTTAGGTCACCCAATGAAATGGTTATGAAAGCTATAAAGAAGGTGAACAGGCTTTTTATTCATTACTTGAAATGCTTGCCATTTCCATTTGAAGTCAGATGAAACAGTATTTCATACACATCGGTGAGAATCTGGCTATGTCTGAGGAACTGAGTGGAAATACCCTTGCTTTAAAAAATCAGCTGCAGGCATGCTCAATTTTGTTAACATTTGGTCTCTGCAAACAGAAAAAAACATTACTACATCTATAATTTCTTTATAAGAAGAACAGAGATGTCACTGTTTCAGATTTATTTTCAGGGAACAGAATAAATAAAACACACATTCATCCAATATAAATAACAGATTTCAAATATGTGAAAGAAATGAAGGGACTGCTTGACAACACTTCACATGGACTGTTTATCAAACAGTTGCAGACAATACTGTAGAGAAAATGGGGAAAAAAACTGTAAAGAATATATTAAACAACAAGTAGCTAAATGTAATTTCTATGAAACAACTCCGGCATCTCTTCATAAAATGTTTATGTGGCTACAGTTCTATATTGATCAGAGGCAAGATCTGGAGAGGTCAAACCACAAGGCTCATCTCTTTGATATTTGCCTTTTATCATAGCTGAGTCTTTCAGCTTCATATTTTCTCTGACAATAGAAGAAAATTCTGTTTAGTAAAGTTTTTAACTGTGTGAAAGTTTCTATGACCAACCAAATATAACATAACAATACAACATGCCTAATCATTAAAATATCAGAAAAATCATATCTCATTAATGATGCAATTTAATGGGCACTTACAATGCAGTGGATTATGTAAAGCCATGTTATCCACATTGCAGAAATATGAAGTGATGTACAAAGCATTTAAAAAGCATCTGAAAGACACCAGTTTTGAAAAAGCTCTTACGTTGCTGTTTATCTGCTTGAAAGTCTGAATGGAAGAAATGTCCATGATTTCAAACCAGTTTTGATTCTGTCATGAGAGTGCTCCACACCTGTCTGCTTAAGTAAGATTGTCCGTATCATACTCAAACACAAAACTGATTATCTGCTTTTAATGTAAAAGAAATATGAACTTTTTGAAAAGATTGATAATCACACCACACAGACTACATTTTGGAAGTAACAGTTATCCATTTATTTTAATCATCCATCATACGTTCAGTAAATTCATCTGCCAGGGTTGGAGAGATATTGCAGGTGCAGTGTGTAACCATATTAAAGGTGAGGGATTTGTAGAGATTGTCTTCTTGTCCATATTTGTCCTATCCTGACTGAAATTTTCTCATGTGTACAGGTTAACACTATCTCAGTCACTGTTAGTAGCAAATGAAATACATTCTCACCACATTCAGGATGATTTTGATGAAATTTTCCCTGTAGTTAATTTACTGTCCTTTTTCTTCACAGTGTCAATAATGCCATAAATACTCACTTTAGATGGATGTTAAAGAAGAGTTTTCTTTCCATCAACACCTACATTTGACCTTGTTTTGAGACACTGAGAGAGGTGGGTTCTTTGTTTTATTCCCTACTTTTCCACAGGTGAGCCTCCTTAACATTCAGCAAGTATCTGAGGAAGAATTTTGCTCTAAATTAGTTCTAAAATACCTAGATTTTTTTTTTTTTACTAAACCTCAAATGTATGTTTACATAATAAAGGAGCTGAATCAGAGCACTAGTCTGTGCTCTGCCAAGTCTGTTACACACCAATATGCCCCAAGAAGGTTGGTGACAAACATTTGCAGGTATTTACACTGTGATTGTGCAGTCCCTGGTTTGTTCTGTTACTACTCTGATGTTCTTACTCTCTTGATGTTTTTCACACACATTACTGCTGTTGTTGCAATAAGCAATTCACTGGCAGAGCTCAAAAATCAGTCTGGTGGTGGACTAAAAGGAAGTACTGGAAAACTTTGTCACTCTTACCAAACTGGGGATATGGCCAGGAGGCAACATCAAGGAAATGTGTTATACTGCCTTCTCTTTTTTTCCCAATGGTTTCTAGGAATTCCCCCATTAGTGTTGCCAGACTTTTTAACAATTAGTAACATGTTTGATCCTATTATACCCTGCATAGCTGTAGGCAGGCTAATTTTCAGCTGCCTGCTAACAATATCCCAGGTCTCACAGGCTGGAGCAGGTTTTTCAGGCTCCAGGCAGCATGTTGGAACTTGGCAATAGCCAAACTATCATACTGCAATCTGCTCAGGCTCACTAGCTCCAGCAGTCATTTTGCTGTCAATCTCAAACAAAATATAGCCTTTAAGCTGCCACTTGAAGTATCCCAATACTCATTTTAATTCTTCTAAACTCAATATCATTCAGCTAGAAGCAAAACATAGTGCTTACTGTAACACGAGGAGGAGTTGCATCGTAGAAAGTTGCTAGTCTAGAGAACCTAGACACTGTAGGAAAATAACTGGCTCTGAAGTGACACTTAGAAGGCTAAAATAATTCTTAAGGAGTACCAAGAAAAATAGAGAAGCATTGCTATGCCTGAAAATAGCTTTAGAGATACTACTATCAGAATGCTGTGTTGGAGACTTTGTTTTCATTCTTTTAAAAGTTTCTGAGAATCTGATGAAAGAAAAAGAAAGAAGTTTTGAACTTTGAAAAATGCCTTGTTCTGACAAGGTGTTTCTTGTTCATTCAAGAAAAGCTAAGACATGATAAAAAATATCATTGCAAACAACAGATTTTTAACTGCTGACAGTAAGGAGAGACAATGCAATAAAGGTCACCTGTTCAAGATCTTCGTATTCAGAACAGAAATAAAGGTAAATGTAGAGCAAAAAAAATGGAAATCTACAATTTTTGAAATTAAGAATCTAAGAATCAACATTCACATCTAATAAACACACTAAGTTCAAGGCACACAGTTTAAGAATCAGTTGATAGAATTATACAGCTAGTGCTAACAAAATATTCGTAATTCCAATATAAAAGATGTGTTGCTCACTAGCAGGAAAACCCGAGGGAACTGCAGTAAATGGCCACCCTATTCCACCAATCTCCACAGGGCTGTGCCTTTATCTTGCTTTCAGCTAAAACAGTCGGAGTATCCAATTAGCGTTGCAGCCTTCTATTGTAAGAACATAGACCAAGCAACTTATTACTGACAGCAACACACATTCACCATTTTACTATATTTTTACTATGGACAGGAAATTCTACTTAGACCATGCACTGCAATATCCCACAGTTGAGGGAGATAGCGGTGATCTGTCAGTATACATAAACTCTGACATGCAGTCTAAAGAAAAAATCAAGGTTGTGGTCAGAACCACACTTGAAATCACCAATTAAATTAAAAAACCTTGAAGACTGAAAACCTAATATGAATTTCTGTGAACCTTCTTACTGTCCAATTTACCTGTTAAAGAAACAGTAACAAAGCAAACTATAGATCAAAATCCCACTTCTCTGGGATATCAACCCAACCATTGATTCAGAGTATAGACTAAGACCTGAAGAGGGTTAGAAGGAGGGGATGCTGAATAGATTTTGGGAACATCAGAATAAACATATATACTATGACATGAGATTCAGGAAGTTTTCCTCTACAGATTTATTCTAGGAAGTGTTCAAAGGCATGTGCTGGATTTTTTCACATTAAGGATATGGTAAGCAGAGCTCAGTTTTTATGCAAAACCTGAGTTAACTGACTTTTCAAAGTAAACAGGACTTCATTTAATACCTCTGAAAAATATTCAATTCCCTGCTTCAGGATCCATAACATAGGTATCATGCAGAGATTTGAGCTGTCGTGGCACTGTCAATCTTTGAAATATCATCTGCATTTATAAAACAAGAACAAACCAAACCAAACAATTCTACTAGCTTTTTTTAGGTGCATTGCTGCAAGAGTTCTTAATTAAAAAAAAAAAGAAAACAACAAAAACCAACCAGCAATTTTGTGTTTACTTGTGCTCAGCAAAACCTGAACTTATTTCTTCGAATACTGTCAAATAGATTTCCTTGCAAAAGGAAATGTTAAACACTTTGTTGGCAATCAAGTCAATTATGTGAACTCAATCAAAGGGCAAAGAAATATCTGCTTCATTGTTAGAAAAGTACAAAAAATATGTTTTCTGAAAAATGCTGAAAAGAATTACGGCGTGACAGTGATGGGGGTGCGAAGTGCTAGGGTCAGAGTTAGAAATTCTGAAATGAACATCTATGAAGATGTGATAGTAGAACTTCAGGTCTCAGTTCTCTTTCTCTGTAGAGAAAAAGACACATAGAAAAAATTCTAGAAAAATAATTTGAACCACCTTTCCAACCACTGTCATCAAATTTTGCTTTAAATTTAAAATTTTTGAGTAAATTCGAGACTTTAGCTAATTATAGACTGGTTTGTGGAGAGAGGGTGAGGTAGCAAGCACTGGCAAGCTCTTCACTAAAGGGTAAATGTTGAAAAAATTGCAAAAAATGCTTGTTGGCAAATTCCTCTGTAGCATTCAGTATAGATGAGCCTGGTCTGGCCAGCATATGTACAGTTTGGGGCCTCAAAACCTGTGAAGCAGGTGGTGTTTGTGGGTTGCATGGGTGCCCTTGGAGCACTGTCTCATGGCTCAGTGTCTGTCAGTCTGAGCAACTCTACTTTGCAAAGACTGCTGTAATTTAGTGCCAGATGACACTTACTTTCGAACACTGGGATTAGATAACTAAAATAAAAAGTGTCATGCATTGTAAATAATTGAATTGAGGTCAATGCTGCTGTCTATGGAATAAGTTACTCTTCAGAATAAATCAGAATTTCAGTTTTGTCATAATAAAACAATCAAATTCTGGTGAATAGTAACAGGAATTCAAAATGCTTAACCTGACGTCCAGATGAACTAAAAGTTTGTACTCACCCTGAAAATTATAAAAGCAGATGTGGCTTTGATAGTTTGAATACTATCGATACTGGTATGTTGTAACATCAACTTATAGGTCTTACTTTCTGTGAAAACCTGTGCTATAAAATCATAAAAACACTATATTTTTACAAAGAATGTTATCCAGAAGATGGAGATAACATCTCACAATGAATAGATGCAAACCAGTCCAATTACTAAGCAGGTGACTAGAGTCAAAGGTCCCTGAAGCAGGGACAAAGCAGTGCTGCTAAATTCAAGACATTTATCAAACTGTCTAACAGAAGTACTGTTAATCTAAATGTGTCTGGTTTAAAACACTGGTAATTTATTTGGCTGTTTCATCACTTGTGAAGTTTTTGCCATTAGTATTTCATCATTTTAGATTCATAATCATCCTCCCTTCCTGCAATATACCTCAAGGACAATAAAATCATATGGTTTTGCCTTTGTGCTTCTTTTTCCCCTTCAGTATTGACTGGTGAAGAAGCATTTCAAAGGTACCGAATACCGCACTCTGCAAGGCTGTAACTTTTAGTATTGTGAGGACATTTTCACTCAACAAGGCTGAACTTTTTTTTAGTTACACAACATCGTGGTTTCATTCTCAAGTTTCTTTGTTTTTCTCCTGTAGATCTCTCTGAATTGATGCTCAGAGCAATGTCTACTGAAATTCAAACCAAACACACATCTGATAATACATATATGAGTATTAAATATTTCAGATTCTCTAGGCAGTGCCTTTATGCTGGTCCTTTGAAATGTTGGTGCAGATTAAATCAGTAGGCTTGTGTTCTTTTGGAAGAGACATATCTGCATGGAACTTAGTAATGATCTGAGGAAAAAACCACTAGTTTGCTAGGTTGCAGGAAGTAAAAGATGAAAGATAAGTAGGTTCCTAAAAAATACCTGGGAAGATGTTCTAAACCATTCTCAAATCTTTGAACTGTTAATACTGAGTGCTCAACTGTCCTAAAAGAAAAGGATAAACTGTATTGTTTTTAGAGTAAGCTACATGCACAGGTTGAGGATAAGAGAAGATAGAATCCTCCCTTCCCCTGAACTCCCAGAGGATTGTCTGCAGAATGGAGAAGGCAAATCAGACAGATCCTTTTTTGCAAGACCCTCCAGCTGTTTCAACACATGTAAATGCATTCATTTTGAAAGTACTCATTAAATTTTCAATTCCCCCCTGTACCAAAAACTTATATTTTAGGGGGGAAAAAAAAGAAAAACTAGAGGGAAACCTAGGGGAATATAAGTGCATTTGCTAATAGCCAAGACACCAATAGAAGGACTCTGCAGAGAGAAGCAGTTTCCATAAGTAGTTCATGCCAGAAATGATAGAAGATTTATATCACCAGTATACACGTTCAAAGCTCTTGAACATGTCCCAAAAGGTTAATATGAACTTTAGTTTTGGCAACTTTACTTTGACTCAATCTACTCTAAATTGCTTCTAGTTTCACTTACAGTTCTTTGTAACAAAGAAGACTTAAACTACTTTTTCCCGCACCTCTACTGAAAATGAGGATTTAAGTCAGAAGCCTCAGTCTTTTTAGAAGTGACTCACTGCCACTGTATTAGCTTTACAGAACTGTCAGGCATGCAGTTAAGAATCAAACTCCTGAGAATCAGCTGGTAAGACTCCTGATGCAGATTTTTAGGATAGCCTTACACAGAATATTTTTAAAGAAACATTGATTATTTTTTCCCTAAATTATCACAGATGCTAGGCAAAGGGTAAATCATTTGAGCAGAGCCTATCTGAGAGTGGGAGTTGAAGAAATGTACACCACTACTGTTACCAAAAAGGCTGAGGAGGCATACCAGTGTTATTAGCTGTCAGAGAAGTTCTTATCTGTCACTTTGATTCCTGTAACTGTTCCTCATCTGTATAGACATTTAATTCCTGATTCAAGGAAAAATCTCAAGCTTCCCAGGTTTCAGAATACTGATATAATTTTTTTTTTTTTTTTTTAAATGAGCTTTCAGCTTTTCTTTTCGGCAGAACAGGTAGACCACATCTCTGCACTGTGAATCCAATAACCTATTTTGGCAGTGAAAATAGCTTCAGAAACATCTATTTCCTACCATCTGGGAAGTCTCTTTCTCTGAATAAGTTCCTGGAAGTTTGGAGGAAACATACTGAAATCCCAGTTTTCAATCCATATTGTCCAGGTAAAAAAAGATTTACATGATACCGTCACTTTGTTTATAGTGATTCATACCGGCCAATTCATATAATTTCATCCTGTGCAGTGTATAAAGTGTGTAACCTTTGCAAATCATATCTGATAGCTGTTTCTTCTCCTAAGAAAAACATGTTTCATCTCAGCCTACATTCTAGAGGGTGTTTATGTCCAGATTTATAAAACTGTTTAGGAACATCTATGGTAATGAAAAACTTTTAGAAATGCACAGGTGCCTAACTTCTGTTGAAGAACATCACCAAAAGGGCTATCAAAGAGCTCAAACAATATCACAGCTAATGCTTTTTCACTGTTGGATATATTATTGATTGTTTTCTGCCTTGTGGTCAGTGAATCTTCCTTATTTGAAAATAAATTCACTTGTAAATAAATTCTTCCTACCTCAGAATGCATGTATCTGGATGCATACTTGTAGTGCATTTTAGAAGACAGATCGGATTACTCTTAATCACTCTTTGTCCATCACAATCATTTAATTGGATAAAGTCACTCTCATTCATCCTACAATATTTCTGAAATTAAGCAGTGCATAAACTGATGCATAACAATCACAGTGAAACTCATAACTGATTATTAGTGTGTTTCAGTATTTCAGGAAATATACTTACCCCTTCATTTTCAGCAGAGTTGTCAAAACAAATTTTAACTATTTGCACCATGCCAATATATGGTATCCATATGCATTTTGTATATATTTTTTTCTGTAATAATCTTGCTTTCTAAGTGCAGGATAGATTTTTTTCTTTTTTTGACATGTTATTGACTCCTCCCTACCCAATGAAAATACCTGAATTTTTATTTTCATTGACATATATATCCCGTGTTAAAACAGAATTGCCCTTGGCCCCAAAGCCTTGGAAGCAAACATCTGTCTCTTATTTAAAGGGTTTCTTAAATGATGACACTTTTGAGATTACAGGGGAATGTTAGATCCTCTATTAGTTAGGAGAACATCTTGTATCATTAAAAGTCTGTACTACACAAAGAGTTGGTAAGGTCCAGTGGGTACAGAATACCCGTGTTCTTTTTGAGTTAAACTATGCAGCCCTTGTCTGACTTTGAACAAAGTGCTTCATTCACATCTTTCTGCATTAGAGTGGATTGTATACTGTTCTTATCAACATAGTTTTGGAACAGCTGCCAGGAAGACACTAAAAAAGTAATTATACATCTGTTTCTTGTCCTTTGAGGAGTGAGAAGCATGTGACTGGAGTGTTTACTTTGCAATTTTATATGCATATTTCTATAGGTTTAAATTAGAAGGGATAAAGTCAAAGAAGAAGTGACTTGTGCTTGTCAAGAAGTTGTGAAGTTTGCCCCTGAGAATACATTTTCAAGTTTCAGACTCTCACTGAGAATGTTGCTTAGCTTGAGTATGAGTTCATCAGCATTACTGTAGAAAGTTTAGTTGTATTAAAGAATGTCCTTGTGGATGTTGGTCTCTTTCAGAGCCTGAGGAAATACTGTGGTGTTCAATGGTTTAAAGACAAGAATTAGGAGCTTTCATTTGATTAATAATTAAATCATAACCCAGTGTGAGAATGGAATAATTGTGACAGGCTCATGGTTCTTTAGATTTGTACCAGTTTGCCATGGCATGGACACATTTATTGGGACATTGAAAAACCAATTTGTATTCCTTATTATTAAAAAAACTTGTTTTGTTTTGTTTTGTTTTAAAATGTCACTTCTAGTGCGTGACTCAGCTGTCTTTGCCAGACACTGACAACTACATGTGGACTGTATGCCTTCTAATGCAGATCTGTCTTCTCTCCTTACAGAAATTTACTTAATGGTTTGTATCAGAGCAAACCCAGGATGCACCCATGACTAAGCAGAATGGGATCTTTCTCCATCATTTGAAGCCATATTCCTTTTATCTTTTAGCTAAAGGAAACTGATATTTGAGTTCTTTGATAGTAACCTCTACTGAAACTAAGTATTTTAAAAATGTACATGACTCCAGTGTAGGTACAGATTTCTGAACATACAGCTGTGTCAGAAACAACACTGTCACAGGGAAAATTACAAAAGTGGGACCAGAGCTCTTTTCATCTTCTTGTCTTTAACTCTCTTGGGATGTGTGTGTGTACAGAACCATAGCCATTTCCAAAATAATACATTCTTCTGCATAAGCTGCTAAGGTAGCACTGGAGAAATTCCGTATAAGGAGTCAGTGTGTTTTGTTACCCTATTTCCCCATTAATGACAGAATACTCCACATGACATCTCAGTGCACAGATTCCAGCTAGTTCTTTCCAGGAGAGGAACTATTCAATTTTGAGCAGTGATGTAGATAAAGAGATTGCAAGTGTGCAGACTGGGAGTTGAAAGAACCCAAGGCAACACATGGAGGCACCCATAGACACTGCAGAGGCATCCCTAGGTAAGGAATGCAGAAAGAGATCAAATTTTTTCTACCACTCAGAATTTTCTGAACTCTATAGTTTCTTTCTTCATTCATATTACACTGGCTCAGTACTGTTGGGATATATCACTGAGTACAGTTTATTATTGACCGGGCTGGGACAGTCTAGTGATACAACACAAGGACAGTAGGATTATCTTTTGACTGCCGTGTTGAGAGAAATTAGGGGAAGGACTCGCACAGTGGACTGCATAGGGATGTATATTCACAGCCAAAGTAACTTTATGCTACCCTGCTAGAGGGCCACAATACATTTTGGCACAACACTTCCAATGGTTGTTATTACTCTCTCATCCAACAGCAATATTTTGTGGTAGACACTATCAAATGCAATGAAGAACTTGAGAACCAATGTTTGGTTGAGCGGGAAGCTTACTATAGCAGTTCCAGTTCTACAGTCTGGCTTAAATGTAACTCCAATTGGCTCTTGTGTTGTTCCTCTGTGGTTTTTTTTCAGGTTTTACAAGGACAAAACACACCTGAAATTGTTTTACTCGTCTAGAATAACTTGACATTAAATATAAATCAGAGTGATGACACAAGAAAACAAAAGTTCTTTTCATTTATCTTTTATTTTGCCTGCTTGGGTTGTCAGTTCTCTACAGAAACTTGTGACATAACTGCATAGTAATTAACAGGAATATATTCCCACTTCAGGTTGGCTCCATCAATAGTGTTATTTTGGTTCCTGGAGTGTCAGATGTTGCTGAGGTAACAAACAAACTCTGCCACTTCTTTGCAGATTAGAGAATTCTTTTCATAGCCCTTATATTGCTACTTTCCTTAACTTTCTCTTCTCTGACATTTGAGTGTCATGTGAATTCAATTCTATTGCAACAGGTTTATATTTTTAAATTAAACTATTGTCTCATCTACAAGATGTGGCTTGGGTCTAGTAAATCCAAAGGGATAGAGAGAGAAGTTTCAATCTGTGTGAAGATTAGTAGAAAAATAAAAACAACTATATTATTATTTTCTGTGTCTTGACGAAGACAGCTAGTGTCATAGAGCAGTGAAAGTTAGACAGGAAAGAGAGAAGTTTGGACCCTGTGCTAAGTGTTAAATGAACATCAGCTCTGAAAGAAGCTTGAGAGGAGAGCCCATTCAGCCTATGGATAGTGTAGGCTCAGTCCTGCTTAGTGCTGTGAGGTGCAGTGACAGCTGACCCACGAGGCTGTAAGGGACAACCCTACAACAGGTGCTTGGTCTGGCTGGGCTCAGCATCAGGAACAAGCAACTGAGTGCCTAGAGGACCAGGGAAAGCCATCACGAAAGACTCAAGCTTCCTGCTGACTGATGCCTTGCAATGTATCTTTGAAGAGGTAGAATTTATTCACAGTATTTCTTAAACCACCAACTTCTCTCCTTAGCAATTGCAGTGGAAACAGTAATTTTGACATTCCAGTGACTTACCTATGCATAAGTGAAAGCTGGTTTGAATTGCAGTGAACTCACTCCTACGTCTTTTGTAAATCTCTCTTTAAAAACACTCTGACGGTCAGTGCAATGGTCTGTGTTGTCACCACCACTTTCTCATAAAACCAAAAATACCAATATTGGGGGTAACTGTCATGCTTTTCCTTTTCTTGAAGATGGTTTCAATGTTCTTCATAGTGCCACAGTCAGATTTTTCACACTGTTGGCACTATGTTGTTACTTTGATGCTGTGTTTGCCAATAGCTGAGGCAGTACAGTGAGGCTGTAATAGTGATTTTTGGTAAAACAAACATATTTAAGTTGCTAGAGATCTTATCTTATGATTGTAGTTATTTGCTGTGATCCTTTCATGTTGTTCTCAACATCCTAGTATTTGATTAAACTGATGGGGATTTTTTGGAGAATTTTTCTTATCTTTCCTTTTCCTCTATATTTGCAGTCACAATAATTCTTTCAGACTTTTCATTATTACTTCTCTTTCAACTGATACCATGTATTTGTAGATATCATCTACTGTGATAATCATTGGTTTCTGTTACTTCAAATTGTGCTAGCATAGATCTCTACTCAGACATGAGATTGTTTCATAAACCTTTGAGCTCATCCATTTTTAAGGGGAAAAGATAGAGTTTGTTGCTGGTATATACATATTTTGCTTTTCTTACATGCAAAAAAAAAAGATAATAAACTGGGGGGGGGTCTTCCTCTGTTAGACTGGTTCCTGATATTATTCTAATTTATCCTATGTCCAGATTCTTCATGGTACACTCCAGCTGATGGCAGCCCTCCAGAAAAAAAAAAAAAAAAAAAAAAAAAAAAAAAAAAAAAAAAAAAAAAAAAACCACAACACGAACACCAGTATTCTATACCACTTTGTAGCTCTTAAGCAAAGAAACACTAAGAGGTATTTTTGCCTTCGTGCATAATAGGGTAGCCTCGTAGTTGCTAGATTTTGCAAATGAGATAGTCAAAAGGAGAAGAGAGATTATAAAAATCAGTCAATTCAAGATACCTCACTCTTTATCATCTTTTGTTTCAGCCGCCCCACCTACATCCTTCCTTCTCTAAATCCACTGACTGTGTTACCTGAATTGGTGTCCTCTACTTCTATCCTTGTTTCCCCTGTCAAGTCCCACAGCTTTCTCCTGTGCAGATATTTCTGAAGACTTCTTTCTAAAAGTACCTCAGAATCAGAACTGAAATCCATCCTGACTGGTCACTAACCTCTAAATGCTCTGACCTTTCCATAGACCCTTAACTCCCAAATATAGGTAGCAGGTGAAGCACAGAGATCTAGAAGGTGCTGTAAGAACCAGAAAGAGTTACTGAAAGAACAACAGAAAAAGCACAGGAATACAAAGTCATCTACAGGATTTTCCATCCTCTATGGTCAGGACAATGCATGTGGATAAATATTCATGAGCATATGAAAATTGGCAGCCACTCTGTCCCTCTGTGTGGCAGGCATCTTGCTGGGAGATATGACCCCTTGCTAGCTCAGGGGAAACAGAAGAGGGAAAGCAGACTAAGGATACTGTAACAGCCATGCAGAAATCTTCCAGGAGAGCTGAGCAGTTATGCCAGAGTTCCCCAGCAGTGACACTGGGTTTTAGTCTCTGCAGCAGCCCTCATCCTCATCCTGAGGAACTGATAGAATATGCAAAAGTAGATGAGTATAGAGTGAAAGGGCGTGATGAGAGCTATGCAGTTCCCAGTCAGGGAGCCAGTCTAAATGCCAGAGTAAAACCGTCCTCCACACACATGGAGGCTAGAGCAATTCCCAAAGGAAGCAGAATTTCTGGTTTGTTTTTTTTTGTTTGTTTGAAGGAGGGAGGTCACTTTACACTGGATTGTCACCTGTTCTGCTGCCACCATTGAGGCATGTCTTCCACACTGATCTGGGCTTTCTCAGAGTAAGAGGGGTGGATTAAAACGTCATTCATATCCAACTGAATAAATAGAACTGTCATTTTTATCAGCTTCTGTTGTTCAGCCTCCCTCCCTCTTTTTCTTTCCGTGAGTGATTTTGTTTTCTGAAATAAATCAACATGCTTCTCAAGTCTAGTCCTCCACATTTAGCATAGACATTTCACATAAGTTTTATCCATATGCTGCATCCTCACCTGATATTATAAGCTGCAAAACCACCATTGATTTTTAGTGATTTTGAAACCAACTCGTGGTAGAGGAAAACAAGCAGAAATGAGGACTCAGTCTATCTGAAGCAGGTTCCTACCAATGGACTTCATGTAGCTGGTCTGCCTGATTTCATGAACTGCTGATCAGCAACAGTTTTCAATGGGGTTTTGGGAAGGGGTCATGAATCACAAAAGAGCCCCATCAGAAGACACACAACTATAGCTTCAGCCTTGAACTGCTTCAGCAAGAAATGTTCTTGTAAGCAGGGATTTAACAAAGTCCAGACATCAGAAGCAGTAACAGTGTAACTCAGCATTGCTCAGAAACAAGAAAACAGAAATTTATCTTATGCCACCTCAAACCAGGGATCACAGTACAGGTATGAGAGGATTCTCTCCACTAGCACTACAGGAAAGGAAAATAAAAGCAATCAATGCCAGCAGATAATATAAATAGGTCTGCAACATCGCTTGATGCATCTAGGGAGATTTTCAAAATCTGTCATATTCCAGATAAGCACATTATAGGTGGCAAGTGCATCATTTCAAGTGTTTAGTAAAGCCACAGGAAGCTGCTTCTATGAGTGTCATGTTACTCAGGCACTTATGATTGCTAAACTGACAACCCAAAGTATCTTCAACATAGACAAAACAAGAAAAGGACCTGTAGAAAATATACAAATCCTTTGAAAAGAATTTTAGATTCTAAAAGAACTGAGGAACTGGCAGGGTCAATCAGCTAAAAACTTTATTAAAAGCCAAGGTTTAGCACAGGGATATTTTCCAATCTCTTAAAGAAAACCTGTTTATATACCATTCATGGATACAGGATAGATTGTGCTTAGTTTGCAGCTTTTGTATGGGGATCCTATGAACAAATGACAACAAAGAGCTACATTATGAAAGTCAAAAGCTGAAAGTGAATCTTTACTAAGCAGCATCACATGGCATGGGGGGGGGGGGGGTAAGGATAAAAAGAGAAAAATTATCAGCATAATTATATAATCCCTTGGTTTAGTTTGGTTTACATAAGCTTTCTCTCATTTTTGTCATGAAAAGCTTGCAGCACCACAAGGTGGCAGTAAAAAATTAGCTATTGCATAATTTTTGACACCTAGTTATGTAAACAGTAAATACATCTACTGTCCCAATGTTGAACTTATGCAAATATCAAACCTATCTCGTCTGTTATAAAAATGACACACATGGTCAAATTCTAACATTTATATGAAAAAAGCACTACCATTAGTCAAACAATTAAATCATCTTAACTCAGGAATTATGAATCTTAATTTGCAATGTATGCAAAGTGGTTCACAGTAGAAAATTCTTTAAATATGTGGAATAAACAACCATTTCTCTTCTATCAGGCAATCAAAATCCTGGAAATGAAACAGAAGAATTGGAGCACTAGCCTCATTTAATTTGCACTACGATGCAGAAAAATAAAACTAAAAATGAAAATGGATTGTGATGAATTTGCTTGCTTCTATCAAACATAACTGAGCTATGTGCCAAGCAGAGTCCTCTGCTGAGCCACTTAGTGGTACAATCAGCCTCTTCAAGAAAAAGTCAACATCTCAAATCTTGCTTCTGTCAGAGGCAGTTGAGATTCATTCAATGCATTTGTTATAAGAATCAGCTCCTAAAATGTTATTGGATATAAATGATTGCCCAAGCAGAAGGACATGGCAAGGGTCACAATGCAGAGAATTTTTTTGCTGAGATCAGCCAGAATTTCCTCTAGTACCTTCTCTGTTGAGTGCACAAGTGTCAACTCATCCATCATTTCACTTTTCCTATGCCTAGTAAGGTCTGGTAGCCAAGAATAATGTGAGGAGGGATCTGACTTTTTTAAACCTCAAACTTCAGTGAGCTACCTTCCCCTGTAAGGGCTGAGTTGGGTAAAGAATCACACTTCCAGACAGAGATGTGCTTGCTAACCTGCACTTGTCAGCCTCACAGGAAGAGAATATAACATCAGATTCTAATGCATTGGTTATAATTTGCAGAACATAGGCTATGCCACTATGTCATTTGCTAAATATTACCTCTAGTTTCTCTCAAGAATTGTTTTCACATCATACAGCTACAGAATGGTGTGCTTCCTCTGAGAATATCATGGCGTATTAAGAAGTTGCTCCACATTTCCATCTCTGTGTTTGTCAGATAAATTATTCTATGTTTAAAAAATCTTTGCATGTACAACACTAAAAATTATCTTGAAATTACCATCTACAGTAAAACTTTTTATTTGCAGAGAGCTATAAAGACTATTTCCCAGAAGACTTTAACAGATCTCTAGTCCCCATCCTACTGGTATCCATATGGAGTTCTGTACTTCTTTCCTGGTGTTTAGATCTGGTGTGAGAAGTGAAGGCAGCTTTGAGTGGTTCCAAAAACCTGTTCTGATCCTGATCGTTTGTGCCTGACAGGCTACAAAATGAGAGTCAGGTACTTGTCTGCCCCTGCCAGACACTACTGCTGTTGCTGAACCACAACTCTTTGCAGGAACCCATATAGCTGGCTCATAAGTAGTTGCTAATACTGTCAATGACACAGACCCTTTGAATCTCATAGGGAATGTGGAGATCAGCCTCAGGCCACTTGGGACAAGGCTGGCTCCATAGATTTGATAGCAGGAAGCATAGTCACTGCAGGTGCTGCCAGTGCCAGATCACAAGGACAGATCAGGAAGACAAACAGTACACCAGCTTTTCCAAGGAGTTGTCTCTGCTTTGATCTAGAGGAATAAGAGAGTTATTTTCTGAAATTAAGAATGACAGAATGGCCTGTGGCAGCGCAAACCAAGATAAATAAACCTGAACAGAAGAAAAGCTGTTCAGCAGGTGAGCAACACTGCACTGTATTTGTATACTGCCGTGCTCAGAAGATAAATGAAAATGTTATGGAGAAAAGGCTAGGTGGTTTAATTTTATTTTTTTTTTTTTTTTTTTAAGTTTGCATTGCAGTATGAGGAGGAAGGGAAGCAGGCAGAGAGGGATAGTAAGAGAGGAAGTATGGATATGCTCCAAGGAATGGCATTTGAAATTTTTCAAAGAGAATTCCCAAAACTACAAGACCTTAAGCAGATGTATTTTCCTTTTGACTTGAGTCATTGGTAACTAGAGATTAGAATTTGCATGTCCTGAAGCTGTTTATCTTTCATGATGATATAACATAGAATAAGATTTTGAACAGAATAACAATAAGAATAAGAATAAAAAAAATCCTTGGGTTTGTTTCCTAAAAATTCAACACCTGGACCACAGTTGCTAGCTGGAACCTCACATGAAGTCAATGCACACCAGAGATGGCTTTTGAGAGGGCAAAGGAGTAGAGGGCCACTGTCCCCTACTCAGACCATGCAGTGCAGTGAGCTCCTGAAGGGTGGCAGAGGAAAGCAAAGCTGCAGCAGACTGAAGGAGTGCAGGAAGGGAAAATAAACTGGGGAAACAACTGGTACTTGAGGGCTCTGAAGTTTTACCACAACCAGGTAGTTTGTGGCAAGACTACTGAGGCAGAACTGGAGCCTGCACAATCAATTGCACAAGTACCAAAGTCACCTTTAAACCAGCTTTCAATTTTGCTTTCCTCTTAAATTTCAGACTGTAGTGTGTTGACACTGGCTGGAGACCAGGTACCCACCAAAGCTACTCCATCACTCCCCTCTGCAACTGGACAGAGGAGAGAAAATATAACAAAGGGTTCATGAGCTAAGGACTGGAAGAAGTCGCTCACCAATTACTGTCACAGGCAAGACAGACTTGAAGTGGGGATGTTAATTTAATTTGTTACTGACAGAATTAGAACAGAATAATGAGAAGTAAAATAAATCTGAAAAAGAGCATCCCCTCACCCCTCCCTCCTTCTGAGCAGCTCAGGAAGCTGGGGAATGGTCAGTTCATCACAGGTTGTTTCTGCTGCAGCTCAGAGAGGGGAGTCCTTCCCTCGCTCCAATGCAGGGTCCCTCCCACAGGAGACAGTCCTCCATGAACTTCCCCAGCATGAGTCTTTCCCATGGGCAGCAGTTCACAGACTGTTGCAACGTGGGTCACTCTTCCATGGGATGCAGTCCTTCAAGAACAGGCTGCTTCAGCATGGGTCCCCCACAGGGCCACAAATCCTGCCAGGTAATCCTGCTCCAGTGTTGGCTCCTCTCTCCACAGGTCAGCAGGTCCCTGCCAGGAACCTGCTCCAGCATGGGCCTCCCATGGAGTCACAGTCTCCACTGGGCATCCACCTGCTCCAGTGCGGGTCTCCTCTGGAGGCTGCAGATGGACCATCATGTGCTTCAGGGGCACAGCTGCCTCACCCTGATCTGTACCATGGGCTGCAGGGGAGCCTCAGCTCCAGTGTCTGGAGCACCTCCTGCCCCTCCTTCTCCACTGACCTTGGTGTCTGCAGAGTTCACGTATTCTCACTCTGCTCTTCTCTGGCTGCAATTTTAATCTGCACAATAAGTTTTTCCTTCTTAAATATGTTATCACAGAGGCGCTACTATCATTCCTGATTGGCTTGGCCTTGGCCAGCACCAAGACCATCCTGGAGCCAGGTGGTATTTGCTCTGCTGGACATGGGGGAATCTTCTGGCAGCTCTTCTGAGAAGCCACCGCTGTAGCCCCTCTGCTATCAAACCCCGGCCACACAAACCCAATACGCAGACTCAGACAGAGGGACAGGGGTGGTGACTCTCACTTCCATGTGCTCATCTGTGACAGCATGGATCCATGCTCTTCTAAGCTATGGTCTGCAGGTGAGCTGTACTGCATAAAGTATACCGGAAAATCTACTGCTAAATTTTCATATGTTATCAGAATTTTTTTTAGCAGATTTAGCATGCCTTTGATTCATGCAGACACCAGCTGAAACAAATAAGCAGGATTTGGATTCTATTATGGAAATGACAACTTCTTTCAGTGGGGTGTGCTGAAATAAGTAGCTTTTAATCTTAATAGTCAGGAGCTCTTCCATGTAATATTTATAAAGGATGTTGTTTAGGCTACTCTGTACTCCCAGATGAGAGGTGCTTGAAAAAAAATTTAAAAAGTAATTATGTGCATTGTCACCAGGCATTTGAGAATATATTAGGTGATACAACAAGGGAAAAAATGTGACTTAACCCTAGAATATCTGGCTTTATTTCATTGTATGAATAATACCTTTACACTAAGAAGAAAATTTGAGATGGAAGATAAATTTAAGGATAAATAAAAAATGTTCACAATTATGTATATTCTATGAAGGAACACAAAATTTTCAGTGTTATTTTCTTCTCAAATGCATAATTTTAATAATGATTAAAGATTTTATAGGTAGTGTTTTTAAATGTTTTTAAATGCTATTTTTAAATAGTATTTGGAAACACTATTTCCAGGTGTTTCAAAATACTTCTTGCCCCCCGGCAATATTAATTTGATTTTTCCACATGAAGATGTGCAACTTCTACCTGACCCAGATCTATCTCTGTGTATTGCTGTGAAAAGTCAAAGAAGGTCAGAAGTAGGTATTTGTTGTGGTACCAATAGGCATCTCAGTCCTACACAACCTGTTGCTCACTCACCTCCAGTGAGGTAGGGAGGAAAATCACAAGAGTAAAACTGAGAAAACTCATAGAGAAACAAAAGTTGCACATGCAAGCAAAGCCAAATAAAGAATTTCTTCTCTGCTTTCCATGGGTAGACATGTGTTTAGTTGTCTCCAGAACAGCAGAGCTCCATCAGCTGTATCAGTTACTTGGGAAGGCAGACATCATAACTCCAAAGGTTCCCCTTCCTCCTTCTTTCTCCACCTTTTATTTTATTGCTAAGCACATTATTATCTGTTTATGTTGTGGTATATCCTGTTGGTCAGTTGGGGTCAACTATCCCAAGTGTGACCCCTCCCAACTTCTTCTATCCCAGCCTGCTGGATGGCAGAGCAGCAGGAGAAGCAGAAAAGGCCTTTATCCTGTGTAAGCACTTCCCAGAAACAGCTGTGTTACCAGCACCATTTTAGTCACATATCCAGAACAGCACTGAGGAGCTACTATAAAGAACAATAACTCTCTCCTAGCCAAACCCTGTACCATGTGACAATATATTTTAATATATATATATAAAATATATATTTTCATATATATATATATATATATTACTAATATTTACTATTATTGCAATGTGAGACCGCCCCAGACGAAACCTACCAGGGTCACAAGTCAGGAATAACTATAGCTGTGGCTCTTTGTGGCCTCTTTGGAATGCAGTTTCTTTAAGACACATCTTTCATGCTTGTTTTTGTGCATTCCTACAGCTCGCTGAGTCTCTCTGTCTGCAGGACTGTCTGGTTCTGGCAACTTCATAATAACTTTGAGAATATCAGAAGCCAGCATGGATATCACCACTCTAGCCTATGACCAATTGTTGGGTTCATGCTGCCCAGCTGGTCCAAAGAGTCTCAGAAATCTCCCCATGGCTTCTCCCAGTGTGCTCCATGTAGCAGCATATGAAAGAGTAGTCCCATGCAATCTCCATTGCAGAATTGGAGAAGAGATTGGAAAGTACATTTTCTGTCCTGGGTTTTGGGTGGAATTAAACCAAGTTTCAGAGAAACAAAACAACATTAAACAGATTGAGATGACAAGGTAACAATATTGAACCATTTCTGCTATAAACTGTTAATCTAGACATAGCTTGAAAATACATCACACTATGCTATGGTCGGATTCTCCTTTTCTGTCAAAACAAGAATGCTATTTAGTGGGCAGTTCATTTGGAGACCAGACTAATTACTGGACAAACTTTGAGGAGGAAGACAATTTATCCCAGTAAAAGACAGGCTAGGTAATTTGTTGTAGAATTGAAAACAAAGCAAACAGAGAAAAGAAGGGGAAACAAAAAAAAAAAAAAAACCCAACCAAAACCAAAAACCCAACAAAAAAGCTGAACTCCCAAAGAAACCCCAACAACAACAAAAAGCAGAAACAAGAAATAAAACAAAAAACAAGAAAAAAGAGCAAGAAAAAGTAAAATGAAATTCTTGTCAGTTCTGAACTGATAAGATAGCTTTGTTCTCCAGCTTCCCTCCCTCCCTTTTCCAAGGCATCACTCAGATATTTGACTGAAGAGACCTTCCAGCGAGAATTTCTTTGTCACAGCATTACAACTGAGAACTGATAATTTCTTTTTATTAAAATCCTTATTTATACTACTGCTCAGTACATAACCAAGGGTACAGCTACCAGTACCCCAGTGCTCTCTGTTCCGGATATTCAATTTGGAGAGAGCATTGCATCCTGGTAACAAGTTATTTCACTCCTCTCCTCCTATCTCAATCAGAAAAGATGTCCTTTGATTAGGTGTGCCAGTAGCAACACAGAAAAGAGTGTCAAGTCTGTTTTCATGACCATGCAGCCTGGTTCTGACTAATGCATAGTCTCTAATGCAGACACACAAAGGGTATTTCTTTCATTAGACTCCATACATCCATCATGCTGGCTAAACCAGCTTGTTCTTTGCAGCTCAGACAATTCCTTTAGCTTGTTACAGAATTTCAGTAATCACATATTTTGCAACACAAGTAATATCTAACCACCTCATTAATACCACAATAATCAGCTTGTGCACTGAATTCACAGACAACAGCTGTGATTTATGGCTAAATGGACTGGAGAATGGGAGGACTTAGATTTTATGCTATGTTTGGCTTAAGGGGTACTTAAACAACCTTCAGATACTCACCCTAAGGAAATTAAGCAGGCAGCAATATATTTCAAGTACTCCAAATGCACAATGCATACATGATGAAAAGAATCTCATCATGTGAAATCACCGTCATTCTTGAGTGCACTTGTTTACAAGAAATTGGAATACCATTGTCTATGTGTGCCCTTTTCCCTTCAGTGTCACTTCCATGTTCTGGTTTTTTTAATGAAAAATGAACTCATGAGTACAATCTGCTTAAGAGACATGGTTCACTTTGAGTGGGTTCCAATTCCCTTTGAGTACAGGGAATCTAGGATTTAGTCATCCCTCGGAGATGAGTTTATACAGCATCAGAAGACCAACTTATTTGATAGGTCCTTGGATTAGAGTCAGGATATTTACCTTAGCAAAGTTGCAAGCCTGTAATGATAGCTGTGAGGTGGTCTACTCTAACCTGAAGTAACATAAGAATAACTCTGCACGACAATTTGTTTGTTGCTTATTCATCTGACTGGATATTCCCTAGTGTTGTAAGAAAGAGTAAGCGGATGTTCCCCATTCACCATCTCCATATCTTTAGTGACCTGATAGTCCTTTAATGTATCTTTATTTATCCTTCCAGATCCTTTCCTTTTAAAACCAAACTATCACATTAATGGATCTCCTCTCAGAATCAAGTCATCCTATAGGCTGGGTGACCTTTTTTATCCTCTTCTGTGCAGTTCTTAGTTTCAGTTATAGATCTCCTAGCTATTTTTTTGAGATAGTTTGTCTGGAGCTGTATTCAGCTCTCATTGAAAGCCTATAATTTAATTTCAGTGTCAGTATTTATGGCAAGCTATCAAACTATAGTGTAGTAGGTACCCATCAGAAGTGGGGCACATTCAGATTGTCTTCCAAGACTATCCCAAAATCAACCATCATGAAAAGATTGCCATCCAAACAGTGAATCAGAAGCACAGTTCCAGACATGCCTCAAGGACAGTATCCAAATTAGGTGGCACATTAATATTTTACTCATAAGGTCATAATGTGCCACCAGAAGAAGCTCTTAGGTTGGGGGAAGCTGAGAACAAACCATGGTTCTGAAACTGTCCTTTCAGTGAGGTGTAGGCTTATCTATGCTGTGAAAGATCCCTGTTGGGTGTGTGTTTGTAATGATTATCATATCATGGAATCAAGTTGCTATGTACTAATCTTCAGCAAAACGCAGATTGAGCTCTTTATTATTACCTGAGACAAGTAGCACACAGTCAGCAGCCAGCATTGTGTTTCACAAATTTGGCAAATAATACACTTCCATTCAGCTCCTAAAGCAAAGTGCTATCTAACTTTGGGGGGGAGGGGAACTAAAAAACCAGCTTATACATTGCCACAATGCAGTGAAATTAAAAATATTTCCATCAAGTGAATAACAAATAACTTTTTTTTAAAGACAAAAATAGGAAAATTTAGTAAATTAAGTATGCATGATCTTCTAAAAAAATAAGGTGTACTTTAAAACAGTTCCAGTAGAAAAACGTCCAGTTTACTGCTGGGGAATATAAATTACCCCACACAAGAGAAAGGATGATAATTCATGTGAAGTGATAATCATAATGTGCTAAAAATTTGTAATCCAAGCTTGGGTTTCTGCATGTGCAATTTACGATCTCAGTGTTGTCACCTTAAGAGATTTAGTGTAATACAAATACAGTGAACATACACATTGTGTGCTAGAGTCTCTTCCAGGGTGTGATTTATTTCTGTTCCCAGACAGGTATATCCTAGACTCTTACCTGTGATGATCCACAGCATGAGGGGATCTGCAGAAGACCAGGGTCAGGGTAGTCCTATGTCCAATGATGAAGATGGAGAATTAGCCCACTAATAATGTCTTTCCTGACTGTCTCCATCCAGCTTCTCTGGGGCAGCACATTCCTTTGGCCTGGCAGCAACATAGGTTACAGCACGTGGACTCTTCTGTCTCAGGCATTCAGCCACGCATTGATAGGACTGAAGCTTTAAATTCTTCCTAGCATTTTGCTCCTTTTCTCTAAAAGAGGTGAGCCAGACAGTTCTGAAAAAGGTGAGGGGGTTTTTTGTTTGGGTTTTTTGTTTTGTTTTGTTTTTTCTTTTAGGGGCTTGCAGTTACAGTGGCATGCAGGATATGACATCTGTGTTGAGACGACTGACATCAACAATTTATTCATATTTGGTAACAGGATGAATTTCTTAATAACATTGAATTCCCCAGAGGTAAAAATTAAAAAGCTATCAGCAAGGCATGCTAATTTAATGCTAATGTTAAACTAAACCAAGCTCAGGGATTTTGAAGTTATTAATTTTTATTTGCTATAATGACAGCAGAAGCAGAATTCCTGCAGAAGCAGAAAAATCAAGTCAATAGTTTATCTTCCTGTCAGAGCATAGATGAAAAAGGCAGTAGATCCTGAAGACACTTGCAGAGGCTTTAGACCTGTGTATGATCATAACAGACTCTGAAACCATTCATCTTTCAAACATATAAATAATCAGCAACTGCAAATCAGAGTTTAACACTACCATCAAGATTCCACTAAACACTCCTGAAATAATTGTTTCCGTAGAGGTAAAAGCACTTCAAGCTGAATGGCTAACCAATAACTATATTCTCATGAAAAAAACCATCTGAATGCTTGTAGGCCAAGGAGAGAGAGAGAAGTACATCAAGAGGAAATGACTGGCAGGGACATGAAAAGAAATATGGATAAAAGGCAGTAACCCACATACACTACAGTTTCCTCAGCTGTTGTCTGGGCAGCTAGTTCTATGTGGTCAAAAAATAAAGGAAGGCTTGCTTTGTGATAGAGAAATACACAGTTCAGTTCATAAGGAAATATGATGCTGGGTGAGGAGTAGCTTCTTGAGCAGAGTAGAGACATTAATAACTCAGTGCTCCAGAAAGACTTTTACTCTTTGAACTCTGAACCTGCTTTGCTTGCAGATGATGACATGAGTCCTTTCAGACAGAGTAGCTGGAGATTGCTGGACAAGCCCGAGTTTTCAGGGCTGTTGATGTGGGAGGTCTGTATGCATTGGTTCTGCAGGGGTGAGATGGACCCAAGTGTTCCCTCTTGCCTGGTCAGAGGTCACTGTGGTCTGGCTGGTACTCACAAGCAAGAGACTGATTTGGCCTGGAAGTCACTAGCACAAAGTAGTACGACAGCTTGCTTTTTGTTGAGCCACATGGAGAGGACCTGCCTGAAGTTGCACCTGATCAAAAGGATGCTTTTGCCTTTTGTACCTAACCATGAAGTCTGAGATTTAATCTCAAGAGATGACTCGTGATCATCCTTGTGTGATACAGTTAAATTAATTTTTTTCAAAGACTAACCAGATATTTCAAGTTATGAGTTCTATTAAATGGTACTTTTGTTATACTGCAGAAGAACAAACTAGAATTGCACATTTATAAATACATTATTAATAAAAATTTCTAACTTGATTCTGCCTAAGTTAGAGGGACAGCTGTGAAGTTATTTCCCAATTTAAAAAACCTCAAACAAAATCTACTTTTGGAGCCAAATAAAGAACAAAAAAAATAAATTAAAAGAGCAGAGATTAGCTCATAAGATTATTCTCTTGAGGAAAAAGGTGAATGAATTTACTTCAAATGACAAAATTGGTTCTCCTGGAGGATTTATTTAAATATAACCTTTTCTACTGGGTATCAAAGAGTTATTGCCAAGGAGAGTGAAGATGAAACCCAAAGAATTAAAATTCAAAGTCAACAATATTAAACTCTATTACTGTACACCAAGCTGCCAAATGAAATAAATTATTTTTTTAAAAGAAGTCTTTTATGATGTGAATACAGTGAATTCTGCCTGAATGCTGGGTCAGTTAGTAATGAAAAGCATAATTACAGAGAACAAAATCAGTAATATGCTTAATTCAGGAAAGACAAATTCCTGTTGATGGCAGCTTCTCAGATACATTTTATTTACATTTTAGAAAACATCTGTCCCTACTGACATTACAAGTTGTTATCTAAGATTATCTATACCCTTCTGCTAATGAAAATGCATTCAGGATTCTGCTTTGGAGAACAGTATCTCTCATATGACTTTCCTTTCATGATTTTCCTGCATGTTTCACTAATAAATAGATTGTTGTTGATAATCAACTCCTGCTTTATTGAATTGCATAACAGACCACTCTGTTATGTGTTTACTCTGTATGTAGATGAACTTCCTATATTTTTTGACTCACAGGACTCATTTCCTCTTGATTTTTTCGCTCTGATATGGAAATGTGGCTGCGTTTGACTTAAAATTTAATTTAAAGGGAGAAAAAATCTGAAATGGCACACCTAGATTTATTATGTAATTAAGGCCAAAGACAACTTAAATTTGACTTCTAGATAATGCAACATTATCTTTTTTATAACAAAGTGGTACCTAGACAAAAAGCTTTGAATTGTAGATGTAGGATTCAGTCATTCTTGCATAACGTACCTTGTGCTGAGGTCCTCATGGTTTTCAGCTGCCAGCACAGGGCTGTGAGTGTCTCCCAAAGGTTCTCCATCTAACTGACTCTGCAATATCCCATTTAAATTCCAGTGGCTGTATGTAGGCAACAGGAAACCCTCCCTAACACACCTAAACATTGGTAACTATGTCTAGGTGCCTACACGTTAGCAAGTTATCATCATAGTCTGTACAGCTGAGTGAGCCTCAGGAGATGACTGGCTGCTGGGTGTCCAGTTCGGGATGACCTGATAAAGTAGGTCTATGTTATGTAAGGGACTTCTGTAAGATCATGTGCGATTAACAATATCAGTTAGCTACACATCACTTAACTGTTGTAAACGTGTAAATATTTTTCAGCCTTTTGTCTTTCACACAGCTTCCTTCCCTGGCTGCCTATGTGCCTGGCTTTAGCAGCTCTGCTTAACTTGTCTGAGACTGATTTCTGTGGTGATAATGCTCATACTTAAAGCAAATACCCTTTCAGGATTTAAATCACTTTAATTATGGAATGTTTTTCTACTTAAAAAAAAAAAAAAGAAATAAAAAATAAAGTCTTCTGGTTTTTGCAAACCAAATTTTTGTATTGTAAGACCAAGTTTTCAGCTGGCTCACAGGAAAGACTCTGGGGACATTGTAACACTTATGAATAAGTATTTAATACCTAGTTTGTCTACTTGAAAGTAAATAATCCATGGAGTTTACTCTGAAAATCCTCTGAGATTTCCAATCCCATAATGATCAGGTAGAGAAACAGTGTAATTTAGTTTAAAACATTCATTTCTCACATAAATTTTTTAAGGTTTCCAGTAAGACAGGTTTTACTGTTTATTAGTTAGAAAAACATAGTTTATGGTTCTTTACATAATCATTCTATATGCAAACTTATTTTTCATTGCACCTTGCTACTAAATCTTCTTTCCCTTAATGTCACTGGGGTTTTCATAACTTCTTCCCAAACCAATCCATCTGTTCTGTTTGCCCAGTTTCTACCTAGATGCAAAGCCACTCACATAAAAGTCTTTGGAGTTTCATTTGGCTTCAGCTTTATTTTCCTATCAGCCAAGGTACTTATACAGGGTAGTGTGCCCCATGATTCCACAGGGGTAGTTGAGGTCACAGAATCACAGAATCACAGAGTTAGAAGGTAGGACCGTGGAGTCCTGCACAGGATCACCCCCAAGAGTCACACCCTGTGCATTAGAGTATCATTCAAGTGCTTCTTGAACTCTGTCAGGCTTGGTGCTGTGACCACTTCCTTGGGGAGCCTGTTCCAGTGCCCAACCACCCTCTGGGTGAAGAACCTTTTTCTAACATCCAACCTAAACTACCTGTGTAGCTGCAAGTTCTGGTTTTGGCAGTAATGGACCAAGGGGACCTCTGTGCTAAGGCTGTTAGTTTGTTCTCCAGCAAGGTTATGATGAGGCAGGTTGTAGCTTTGAACAGACAGGAGAAATATGAAAATCTTCTGCTCTGTGTTTAAGGTGTGGCAGAGAGGAAGAAAATTTAATATTACTTCACAGTGATGCAGTATTTTCTACTCCAATATTGACTAAAAATTGTGCTGAACAGAAGTTACTATTTTTGCATTCTTTTTTGCATGAAAATATAGGTATCTAGTATTCTTAAATAGCTGACTGAAGATGTCACTGGGCCATTAATATTAATTAATTAATACAATAAAACAGTAGACAAGTTTTAGAGGCCTGAAAGAAGGTAGGACCATTGTTTATTAAAAGGGAAATAGAAAAGAATGTCATAAGTGAAAAAAATAGCTTGCACTTGATAAGAAGACATGAAACAGAACCACCCCAGTTAGGGAACTAGTCACACATTGTGCCTAGACTATTAGGGCCATACATTATTCAGATGGGAGAAAAAACAAGGGCTTAGGATTCTCTAAAGTGGTGTCGAAAAGAAGGATCCCCAAAGAAAAAATGGTCTTGGAGAGAAAGAAACCTAGAAAGGAGGTGCTGAAGATCCTGGAAATGGGGAAACATCCCTAGATGGTAAACCCACATGGAGACAAATGCTGGGTGGCATCCAGGAACCTTGACCAATAATTCCTGGTAGAGGTAAATATAAGCAGCAGCATGGTGGGAGCCAGCTTGATTTTTCTCCCTGACCTTCACAGACCAACAGCAATCTCCCTGATGGGAAAAGAAGTCAATAACTAGGAAAATGCCATGGAATCAAGTGAGTGCAGTGTATATGTAAGGTAATCAAGTAGGTCAAGAGCTCTAATCTCGGAGGTTCTTGAATGCATTCTAGTATCCAGATTCACTGTGGGTTGTCATTTATTCTATCCTGCCAGTGACAATGACCCAGGATGTTATAAGTCTATTCCCTTGATAACTTCCCCAGGAAAAAAACTATAAAATGACAGATAAACTCTTAAACTATGATAGGACTATAATATGATCAATTTCTATAAAATCAGTTTATTGAAAATAGATTTTGTTAAAGCAATTTGATATCTATTGATAAAAGTATTTGTATGAATGTAATACAATCCTTAATTGGTTTTGACTTTACACTGCCTGACATTTCAACTAGAAAAAAGCGATACAGTAAACATTACATACTTGTAATGCATTATTGTCCGGCTGACAGGTCTCCAAATGCATTGGCAATGAAGATTCATCATCACATAGGTGGGTTTCTAGTGGAGCTCTGCTGAAATCAGATCTCATCCTCTGCATTAAACATTTTTCTTTCATCTGTATCCTGGAAGAAAATAATTTAAATGTTAGTTTCAGTAGGTGAATGACAAAACTCTTGGAGGACTGATAAATAATAAAATGGACAGATGTTCTGTAGCCTTTGAAAGAGGAATACAAGGAAAAATCATGAAAGGATAACAATATACCAGTAGAATGGTTAGGGTGCAGCAATGGACATATATACATCTTATGCTCCTTCTGTCATTGGTATAAAGAAATAGACATTTCTAAATTGTAACTTATCCTAGAGTAGAAATAAAATAGGCCAACAGCATGGTTGCTAAAGATACCTGGTTTTTTGCCTTAACCATAAATGGAGTCAAGGTCAGTTAATTTAGATGTAGGTATTTGTCCAGTAAAGATTTGCAGTTATGTGTGTTAGACACCAGATCAGTAATTACTGGGTCAGAACCACCTTGTATGGTGCATGTGCATGTGTGAGCAGGGGGCAGGGATGGGTCGAACCTCACAGAGATGGGGTGGCATCATACCCCTCATGGCAGCCCCTGGAGCCCGTGAAGTCCAAGAGCAGCTGCCAGTCACAAACAGCCCAGGAAAACTATAACACTCTACAGCTCCTGGAGCCCCTGGCCCAGCTTAGATTGGCAGGCACAGTGGGAACACAGCCCCTCGCCCTGGCCTGGGACCCCAAAGTGGCCAGGGGCTCAGAGGTCCCACCTGGGGAGCTTGGCCAGGGAGACCAGAGGAGATAAAGAGGCAGCATGAGGTCTCCGTCTGACCCTGGCCTGCTCTCCTGAAGCTGTCAGCATGTGACCTTCTATGTTTTTCTCTCCTCTTTTTCTCTCTTCATTTTTTCTTCTCTTAATCTCTCTTTCTTATTCTTTTCTTCCTCTTGTGAGTAACTTAAACACTTATTTTCTGTAAGTTGTGGGTACCTAAGTGGCATGGATTTTGAGTTTGCTGAGTGTAACAAATGTTCCTTAGTAAAGCAATTCTTGTTAGTCCTGGTAATCTGTTGTAATGCTTTTATGAAGTTGCGTGTTGTTCCTGTTTTTTTTTTGCCAAAAGGCCTATTTTATCACCAAATTTAAAGAAATCTTGTAGAGAAAATGTGTAGTTTTTCTCCAGAAATGAACTCCAGGCACCAAAGAACCAGTGTCTTTACAAGGGTTCGTGTGAGTGAAATCTCTCAAAGCTAGAAATTAAAGTGCAACATCCAGTAAAGCTTGAAGCTTCAGAACCTGGTTATAGCAATGTGTAATAAATCAGTCTGGTTGCTGCCACGTCAAAAATGTGTGTGTTTGTTTAGTGACTGTATGGTTGGAAATATTCAGGAAGGTGGGACTCTCTGAGTAGAAGTAGTTAAATATTTCTTGGCAAAATCTTGGGAATGTAGATATTAACTGAAAGTTTTTGAGTGACTCCCATCAGCTACCACAATTCTTTTGTATATAAGTTCCAAATTCAAGAAAAATTAATCAAAAATTCCTGGGATCCCAAAACCATCTTCTCTGTGGTAAAATGCTCCCGAGAAACTGTGTGTAAATTCTATTTCTCAGGTCAAAAGACAAGATATAATAGTCTAGAAATCTTTGTAACACTGACCAATTTTTGGCTATTATTTATTTTTTCTTGCATTATATAATTTTCTCTTTGTTAAAAACAAGTTTTATTTTCTGTCATTCCGCAAATACTAATGGGGCAACCGAGTAGCTGTTAACCTTTCAGAAACATTTGTTCCTCTGTATTTCCAGTGCCCCTTGTTCTGAAGAACATTATTCTACAATCAAGCCTAGGCTATTTAATCATCCATACACATTGGATTTCACCAAACTCAGTATTGTTGTTGCTGTTTTTGTAAGGAATTTGAAACAGAATCCAAGACTAAACAGGCAGTTTAATCAAAATATTAAAATGCCTGCCCTTTAACCTTTTTGTCACAGATGTCATGTCTTTCTTACATAGCAGTTCGATATTTGGGCCATGGCATATTAAGAAAGATAGCGTTTGAATTCTGATGACAGCTACAGAAGTAGTGCTTTGGTCCATTAACAGGCACATCTTTTCTCACCAGGGCTTTGAGACGAAGCCCATTAAATCTTATATAAGACATACTATAGATCGTTGAGGAATATATTTGCAATCCCATCCAGGTCAGATACATATCAGATCGTTGTTCTCTATATGTGTATTCTTATCTGCAAATTGTAATGTCCTTCTGAGAGAGAGAGGCATCTTGGATCCTGTGAAAGCTATTTCAAGTAGAGTCTTCCTCAGCCTGAATCTGTCTTCTGTGATTAAAAGTAATGAAATGTCCTATTAATGGTGCAAGTGCTCTTCTGCTATCCTAATTATTCTCTTAACCATTAATAAAAAGAGGAAAAGCAATTTCAGAGGTCAGGTAGCACTGGAAGAACAAGCAGTTTCTCCTCTGTTTTTGCACTTTCTGTTTTCATTAAATATTTCTGTTGCAGCTCTACAAAACAATAAAAACATAGGAGGAGAACAACCTGAAGTATATGAGAAACTGAAAATAACACTGGCAAAATAATTATGAAAGGAGGTATAAGAGAAAAATATGCCATTAAAACAAATGTAATGGTTCTTCTGTTACATTTTTATCCAAACTCTCTTATATTTTATTTGAAAAGTGAAGTTTATGTACCAAGAATTTAAAGACATGTATATTTGTTTGGATAGATGGAAAAGAACCTTACAGCTATTGTGAGCATCTCACTGTAGTTGCTTTGCCCATATAGTGCACTTAAGCTATCACAGCTATAGAAAAAAAGGGACAAAAGGAGGTTTGCTCTCACGTAAAGCAACTCACAGGAATGCAATAAGTCTGTGCTGGCTGCCAGGTGCCCAGCAAGCTGTTCTATCACTCTGCCTCCTCAACAGGACTGGGGGAGAAAAGTAAAATGGAAAGCCAGTTGGCCAAGAGAAGGACAGGGAGATTACTCAATCAGGGGTATCACGGGCAAAACAGACTTGATTTGGTGAATATCAATTTAATGTATTGACAATTAATCAGAGTAGGATAATAAGAAAAAAAGTAAAAACCTCTGCCTGCCCTGCACTCCTCCCTACTTCCCTGGCTCCACTTCACTCCCAACAGGCACAGGAAAACAGGGAATTAGGCATTTTTTTCCTCTTCTGCTGCCTCCTCCTCATGCTCTTCCCCTGCTTCACTGTAGTGTCCCCTCTATGGGACACAGTCTTTCATGAACTTCTCCAACATAGGTCTTTCCTAAGGCTTGCAGTTCTTCAAAACTGCCCCAGTATAGGTCCTTTCCATGGACTACAGTCCTTCAGGGAGCAGGCTGCTCCATCATGGGTTCCTTGTGGGGCCACAGGTCTTGCTCCAGCATGGGATCTCCACGGCTGCAGTTTCTTTCAGGTCACATCCACCTGCTCCAGTGTGGAGGCCTCCACGGGTTGCAGTGGGGAGTTCCACAAGGAACTGCTGTTCCCTCTAGGAGGCAGAGAGCAGCTCTCTCAGTGGTGCAGGTAAGTTCCACAGCTGTGCTTTACCCCAGACCCAGCTTTCATCAACAAATGCAGGGCTGCTCTCCAGGGACTTTACAACAGTTTATAGTGCACAACAGGACAGAAGGTTGTGTTCATGTCACCTAGTAGGGTCACCATGTAGTTACCTACATGTCCCTGTGCACTGCATCCATCTTAAAGACAAAATTGTAACCCTGACGTTTGGTATTAAAACTGGGAGGGCACTAAAATTACCTGAAAATCCTGTAAGCTTGGGGGTGAGCTGTCCTCATGTGTGGCTGTGCAGCATGGACCTGCTTCACTACATCAAGTGATGTGTGCTGGCAGGGCATGGGGCAGGGATGTCACCCTGCCTGAAATTGCCCCCAGAAAATAGCCATAGCTTCCCAATAGAAGGACAATTTTGAGGGACAAAACTCCTGGAAATATTCCAGAGGTTTTCCTCTGGATAGAATTGAGACAACTTTTGATAAATGATTTTTGTTTTGTGGCTTCACATTGAAAGTGAAAAGATTTCACAGGCTGATATGAAGTCCTACGTTGCTCCTTTTCTCTGACTAGTTCTATCTTATTTGTTTACTTTTTAACTTCTTCCCACTTCATAAAGAAGCATCACTAATGCATTTGTAAACTCTATATGTGAGATCTCTGCAGTGATCAATGCACCTTATACAATTACCTTAAGCAGTCTTTGGATTGCTCTTAATGGGATGTTCCGAGGTAAAGAAAGGATGGTGCTGGAGGGTATTTTAAAAAGGGAACTCTTTGGCCTAGAACTTTGATTAGATACTGTACTGTGGCAGGTCCCTTTGTTCAATACCTAGAAAACAAAGTTATTGCCTTTAGCTAACAGTAATTGCACAAAAATATATTTACAAGTGAATGAACATTTACAGTGATGTCAATTTAACAGTAACACTCGTTTTTCTCTGAAGCAATTAAAATATCTCACCTTACTCTAGGTCATCTCTTTGTTCCAGTAAATGAATAATTACTCCAGACAGTTTCTTAAGAAAGCACAAAAAAAGGGAAAGCAATACTATTGAACAACTGTCAAAAATTTAGAAATGTAGCCAACTCTGAACACTTTCTAAAGGATTAACAGGTCAAATCTGATTTAGTAGCACATTGCTACATTTCACAAGGGTTTATATTAATTCATTTAGGGATAGGACAAGAATAGACCATAACAATTGCTGGTATAAAAAGTAAAGTGCATTTCTATTGGTGAAGGGCTAGATGATATCAAGTGTAAAGGCCAATTAACACTTAGTTGTGTGTCTGAACTTTCCTACAATCAGAGCTAAACACTTGCAGTAGGTGATCTTTGCAGCAGAAGGAATTTCAATAATATTTTGAAGGAAGAATCAGAGTGTTCAATTAAGAACATGAACTATCCTTTACCTTCAAGATATTTGGTAGATCTTCAGTTTCCCTTCATTTTTTGTAAATCTGTGGGACTTTCCTTACTAAAGTTACAAATGAGACTCTTAGCTGGGATGAAGAGCCCTGTGAGGCTTCTCACTCTGTTCTACTGACTCTTTTGCAAATGCTTTGTTCATTGACCTATTCCTTTTGGAACTATTTTGTTACCAGCCCTATGTATGCTTTCCAAAGTTTAGAATACTGACTTTTTCCTCCCTCCTCATTTAGTGTTGCTTATTTCTCCGAAATAAAAGATTTGTAACAGTTTTGTAGCACTATTTAAGATTTATGGTATTCTTTTTTTTGTTTTGTTTTGTTTTTTGTTATCATTGTTAATGTTATTGCCAGCTAATTAAAAATTCCTAAAGAAACACTTTCCCCACAGAACACTGAGCTTGATTTTTTAATTTTCCTCAGTGGGAAACAATCAATCTTGGAATAATTCCTCTACTGGGAACAACACAGAAATCAAATAAACCTTTTACATTTCCTGGTCTGAGATTAATGTTTGGATTTAGATCAATATTAATATTTATATCTTCTTGAGTGAACATCATGATGCTATAAGAAGTAATCAGAGTGCACTGTGGGAGAAGTAAACTGTTTGTCTGATGGACAGGGAGCACTCTTTGTCTAAAACATCACTCTGTATATGGCACACCTGTAGCTTGAGTCAGAAAGGAGATTTCAACCTGTCCCCAAATGGTGTAGAAAGTGTTGGTAATGAAAACTTTTCTTTTTGAACAATATCATAATTAAATGCTTAGATGCAATTAAGTGAAGTTTAGGCACATTTTCAAATCATATTTTTTAAGTTTTGCTTTTTTTTCTGGCCAAAAAAATTAAAAAAAAATAAAAAAAATCCTTGATGTCAGATCTCTTGAGAGGGAATTTTTCAATTTTACTAAAATGCTGGGTCACATCCGGATATAACAGAGGAATGTCTCTTTCCAGGTTCTCATAGACTAAAAATAAAAAGGTTTGTGGAGAGAGGCCTGAAAAGAAGAAATGAGGAGGTGAGTTTCTATGCTAATGTAAATTTTACCTCTCCTTTTTATACATGGACAGAATTAGTAAAAATAAGTAAATGGATTTATGGCTTAGGATTTGTAAAGTTGTTACTTGTTTTGTATTCAGGACAGTAATGTAAATTACATGATTTTTTTCAGTGTGGTTATAAGAATCCATACCTTTTTTGTGAGAGGCCGATTAGACTGGATAGTTCCATTTGCCCTCAGCAATGGTTGTAATGAACAATAATACAGTGCGTTGAGTTTGCTGTAATTGGCCTTGGGTTTTTGTTTGGGTTTTTTTTTTTTTTTTAATTTACTTTGTGGCAAATGATTTTCCTTGAAAAGCTTGCCTTGTTTGGTCTGATTGGTGTCCAGACAGAGTACATTAGGAAGTGATGATACTTAACTGTGTGGTTCACATGCTAATTAAATTGACTTTACCAAGGCATACAAATGTCTCCCATTATTTTCTTTTCTCTCGCCTTATGTCAATACATTTCTATAATAAATCAGAAAATCTTTATTCAGCAGGCAGGTAGTATTTGAGAAGTGCAAAAGATGCATCCATTTTAATGTTTTTATTTTTTGCAGAGACTAGCTTGCAAAGACAGAAAAGTAACAGGAAAGAAAAGCTTTCCTATGCCAATTTCTTTGCTTTGTGCATCATGAAAAGAAAAGATAAACTGATGGGTTGCTTATTCATAAATTGAAAAGGTAGATTTATATGACAGCTTAAATGAGGTCTGCAAAATCCACTTTTAAGCTCAGGTTTGTATATTGTGAGAGCTGTTTGACTAATCAAATAGGAGTGGCTGTATAATGAATAATTCATGAATGCAGTGCCTATGAAGAAGAAGGCTGTAAATAAATGCAGCAGAACTCCACTGACACAACAATTAGCAGCTGGCATTGGCTGGTTGATGATGATCATTGCTCTGAGGATCATGACTTGTTGGTGAAGTCATTGGTATGCAATGTTTTCCCTCTCTGGTGCACTTACACATATGAAGGGGAGGGGTTGGCCATTCTGTTCATTCATCCCAAACCCTAATTCCTGGCTGCACCTCCCTTTGCCTCTCAGCACACTTTGTCATCCTATATCCTTTTTTTCTTCTTTCACTCACCATGATCTTTCTTCCAATCTCCTACAAACACCATCAAGGAAGTTGTCATTATCACTTTTGCTTCAAATTATGAGTATGGGACCCACAGGGAAGATCAGGGCTCTGCAAGACACAGTCCTTCCCCGAATGTCCCATGAATAAATGGACAGAGGCAACAGGGCATAACAGAGGCAGTCTGGACAGCTTGTTACTCAAGGGACAGCCTTCTGGGACTGTGATTCTCTGAGTGACTCTGGTAGCTTTGGCACATACCAAAGCTAATCAATAATTTTTTAAGCACTGTTTACTTAAAGATACAAAACTTTTAACACAGAAACACTAGCCGTTAGCAGAAAGGTATTGGTAGTCTAGCAGAGTGCAAAGGAAATCTCTCATCAGAGCTGGGAGTTGCAATCTCCAACGAGGCAGCATTCACCAGAGATCCAGCAGATACAGATCAAGTAGCTGCAGAAAATACAGTAGAAATAAGGACAAACCGCACATTTTATGGGGAATTGGATAATCTAGACATTTTTCATTAAAGCCAAGAGCAAACAAAGAACCCTCCCCTCCCTCCAAACAACCAACATAACCACTCAAAAAAAACCCCTCACAACAAACAGACACAAACCCAAGAAAAAGTCCTTTTTGTTCCCCCACTTTCCCCCCCCCCTTCATGCTCTGCATGCGACACAGAAAAGTTGCTCCTGTCCCATTCTGGAAGACCACATTGCAATAGTGGCTGATTGGCTCTATCCATTGCCTCCTGCCTTGCAGTACATTTCCACTGTCACAAAGAGGTCCTTTGGGGATGCTGGCCAGCACCTCTGAGCTGTCAGGAAGTTATGGTATATTTGGTCACTGTGAAAATCCTTGCTTTCTCCAGTAGTAGTAAGACAGACAGTGCACTGGTCTAGAGGATCCAAAAGATGGACTGCTTTGTCTTTATTCAGGTTTGAAGAAAGCTCAGAAATAGTCATGTTCCCTAATACAAAGCTAAAAATTTGAAAAAAATTATATTTGTAAATAAAGATGGATTAAAATAGTGACAAAAATGATTTTCATTTCAACACGTACATATATATTTATCTTTATATAATCACAAAAGTAAGGGCAGCCTGTGAATTCTTCAGATGCAAATTTTTAAATGTCTCCAGGGAATGCAGTATTAGGAGTTGAATATAACTGTTTTATATGACTGGAATCAAAATTCAGAAATATCCTTGCTTCTGTAGAAACTCACACATAGGGAAGCACACGTCTCCAGCACATTGCAAAGATGAGCCCTAACAAGTTGTTAAAAAATCTTGCTGGGATTTTGCCTGTGGGGTGGGAAGAGTGTCTTGGTTCCTCTCAGAACACTGATTTACAGACCTATATCTGTAGTCATATCCAAATACATGCTACAGGACTTAAGGGTGCTTCTAATCACTGGGCTAAGGTGAGGGGGAACAATTACTAGCTCCTTCCCCTGTGTGTCTGCTCAGTAGAAGTCTGATTAATTAGCCCAAATACCCTCAGTCACAATTTATCTGAATGTAATGCAAAAGTTACAGGTGAAAATTTTGTTGACTCTAGTTTCGTTGTTTTTTAATGAGCCACATTGCTAACTTTAGTTGTAACTGATGTGGAAGAGCACAATACTAGGTCTTTAATTTTACCACAGTCATGGTAATTTGTGAAGGACTGATTTACTTTCTCTGAAAATCAGATATGTATATACAGCACTGAATTTCTCATTTGTGCTGTAGCAATTTTTGTCAGGGTAGTGTGCTGGTTGTTATCTCCTCAAGGATGTCTTCCATAGGTGTTTGGGTTTGTATTAGTGCTGGTTAGTCTGTGATGTGTGTTAATTTAGAGTTGTAAATATTAGCCAATGTTCTGCATTGTAATCAAACAGCATTCTGGTACTGAGCCCACATTGTTTCACTTCCAAAGTGAGAAAGGCATCCACAGAGCCACAATAACACATGTGCAAATGGCAGTTTGATAAAGCAGATTAGGCACACCTGTTTTTTAAAGACTATGACTCAGGTGGGTATTTCTGCTTGGAAAGGAATGTTAATTGCAAAGACAGAAGAAAGAAAACCTGTTCAAACATTCCAGTGTTTCTAGGGATAAACATTTCCAATAATTACAAGCCAGGGACACGCATAATAGCAAGTCCTTGTTCAAGGGTTTTGAAAGGGTAGAAGACTTGCTCTTTTGTGTTGGGCCATGTCAGTCAGTAGTTGCATATAGGAAGCCGGCAAACCCTCTTCGGGCCTGGAGGAAAAGGTAAAACTTGTGTTTCACAGAAAACCCTTATTGACAGAACTGTGTGCAACTTCCATTTGCATGGGGTAGTGCTGAAGTTGCCTGGATGGTCCCTCTGCCATTTGCATGTACGGAAGTGTCACACCTGGTACCATGGGGAGCAGCTAGCTGTAGGGACTTGCTTCTTTAATCCTACACACAAAGACACCTCTGGCTAATGGTGATTCTGGTAACAAAATTTTTCGCTAATCGTTTATCTCTTACTTACTTTCTGTGACTTGGAAGCCTTTTAGGAATTTTCTGAGAAGGTTTACTTTATTGTTTAGATAATCTTACAAAGTATCATAAGGAAGAGGTGATGGCGATATCTAATTCCAAAACTTAACAATAAGGTGATTCAAGTGTTTGCATATGCATTTTTATGGCAGTTGTAAATTATTCCAACAGTTTAGTACTGTGGCTAGCAAAAATTAATAGTGAATTTTTGGGGGATTAATTTTATGTTGACAGACAACAGGGCTTCCCAAAATATCTAATGTTTTTCCCTTTATAATAAAACTTTTAAATCTGCTCCTGCTATTTAAATTTCCTTTTTTAAACTAATGCTATTACTGTTACCTCTGCCTCAATATTTTTGCAGTTAATGCAAAAATTAATCTTTGTTTATTTATGTTATACAGAAAAATGTGTGTTAAATGCTTTCTTACTTCTATGAAAAAATTCTAGTAGAAGATAAAAAATATACTTTTTTAGATGTAAGAAAACCCTCAAATTATCAAACCTAAATGAACTTTGTCTCTGCAACAATTTAAAGATAATTTGAAACAAGTAAGACTACTCTAAAAAACATCACAGCTTTTAAAAAAGGCTAAATTAGTTTATACTGGGTAAGAGCGAGGATTTCCAATAACTCTACTATTCCTCCCACCCTTTCCTTTTTCTTTTTCTCCCCTTCTTTCTTCACTTTGGGACTATAATTTGCCAGAAGAGTGATTATCAGACAGAAAAAAATTGTTTTCTCTTGTATTTCAAGTTCTTGTTAGCACAGAGGTCTGGAATGTTAATTACAGAACTCAGTTATCCCAAGTTAAAGTTCTATTAATCACATAGGAAAGAAATGGAGTTGTCAAGGTAAAATGAGCTAGGCAAAGTGAAAAGAGGATGGACAATGGTGATAGCATGGATACAGAGAGTAATGGATGAGTTGCTTTAATATTTAATTCTGTATCTTGGATTAAAGTATTTTTATACCCATCTGACATTTTTCTGAATGTTTGAAAGAGGCAGGGGTAATTATATATTATACATGTTTTTTAGAAAAAAAAATAACTCTTAAACAATACTGCCTTTTGCAACAAATTACAAATATCTGTGATATTAGAATATTTAGCAATATTCAAGTAGTCTGATTTATGGTTTTTGCTCATCTAATGTGTCTCACATTTTTTAGTTATATTTGGATGCATATTTAAATCACTGCTTATGCCAAACTAGTTGTTTGCTAGTGACATTGCTTCACTTACTTCTTTAACTAGCTAAAAGTAGGAAAGTAATTATGCAGATGTTTTTCTGCTTCTGAATACATTGAAAAAACTACACTATTTCTAACATAAACAAATTTGTAAATAATATTTTATGAAGATAATGCTTGATGTTATATTTCAAATCTATTAGTAACTTTTTTCTGTATTAAATAAAAAGATTAAAGAACTTTTTCCTTTTTTTTTTTTTTTTTTTAAAGAAATTAACAATTAGGGAAGATGAAATATTATTATCCTGGGCTTACAGCTTTCAGTTTAGGCTATAAATGTGGCTTGGGGCCATGAGAATGAATGCCATGGGACTGAAGGTTTCTGGAAGTAGACTCTTATAGGATAAAAAATAGCAAGGTTTTATTCTGTCGAGCTTTGAACTGCTGATGAGACGAAGTGTACTATTTTCAAAAAATACCTAATTGATTTATGAGTTTTTTCTGAAGTTAATGAAACTTTATTTCAGTGAAAGTTGATGGAAATGTGGTTGTCTGATCTATTCAGTGTTTTTATAAGTCCTATTTTTAAACACTTTGTAAATTCATCATTAACGTTCTGAAGTCATAAATTTCAGGATGCATTAACCCAAGAATCTCTCCTTCCTAAATTCCAAAAGACAACTTTTATTAGTAATTATTTTTAAAATTCTTTAAATTGTTTGAAACAGAGTTATTGTTTGACATTTTTAACAGCTGTAGTCTTTCAAAAACTTATTTACTAAGTGTTTCAGTAGAGATAGAGCCTGATATTGAAAATTATTTTTAGTATGCAGAAAATTGATCTGCTCCCTGGAATGTAGCTTTTACCTTCTGTCCTTTTCTGAATTTCCTTTTGACAATGATGGTGTCATTTTTCTCTTTTCTATCTATATTTTACTTGTGGGATAGTACTTTTAAAATGAATACATAGAAATTCAAAGAGGCATATAACATTTTCCATGAGAAATCACCGACTCAAATACTATTGACTGAATTTTGAGGTTATGTGCTTTAGAAGGTGTAAATTAAAGCAGTTACTTGCATGAAGTAAAACTCTCTTCCTAATTAATTTCATCTCTTCATGCAGATTTTCTGTTAACAGTTTTCCTGGGAGTTATCTACTTTCCTTCCATTTCCATCTGTCTGGGGATTTCAAGTCCTACCTTTCCTAGTCTCCATAGAAAAATCAACATAGGCAATTTGTTATAGAAGGTGTGACACGGATCTTATATGAGGGAGGTGTTTGCTCAAAGTAATGGAGCTCGATGTTGAACAAAATGTACTTGAAATTACTGCTGAAATCCATAAGATAAAATATGACATTTTGCAGGATAATCCAAGATATTTTTGGAGAAGCAACTCTAGTATCGTAGTGTCAGCTTTGGTTTTAAGAAGTCAGACAAAAGTCTCTGCAATCTCATCCTAGTCTGCAGAAATTATTCCATTGATGCCAGTGTTAAAATATGTATTGACTGCAGGGGGTCCAGTGTTATTCCTCTTGCATCCTTTCTAACAACACAATGAACTGTTAATGTTAGATAGATGATTTGAATAGGCAGTCATCTCATAAGTTGTAGTAGTCAATGCACCATTTAAAGTATGGAAAGATTCTTGTCATAAATGGAATGTGGATGCTAATGCAGAGAAGG
>JAWWEU010000040.1:36489933-36508871 GCA_035583155.1 Acropternis orthonyx | reverse complement strand
CCTTACCCCATTGGTCCTAACCTGGGTCCCCCTTTCATAGTAAAATGACCCTCTCCCTTGAAAAGCCTGTTAGCACCAGAAATAAACTCTCTTTTGCCTCGCTCTCTCCGTGAGTCGTGTGCTGCCGGTCCCGGTCCCCTGGGAACCACGTGGAGGGGGGAACGGGCGGAGAGCGTGCCCCCTGGTAAGGATCGCAGCAGCGTGCGAGGGGGAAACCCACCACCCGCTATAATAAGTAGAGCTGTGGAAGTTATATTCATTATTAACTGAGAGTACAGTAGCATTTAACCTGAATTTAAAATCCTTAAATAGCATAAAAATCTTTGAAATAGGGCACAGATTCTTAACCTTCACACCAGCCATACTGAGAAACAGAAGGGAAATGTTAAAGCCAACAAAGCTACACTGGAAAAAAAAAACAAACAAAAAAGAAGTAAAAGTAAATGTAATGTCTTCTAAAATCATATGAAGCCCATCTCTTCTGGATAACCACTTGGTTTGTACATCAGTGAGCCAGATTTAAATTGGGAAAAATACATTTATTTCTCAAAACTTGCCTCTGAACTCTTGTTTCTCTTTTACATTGCAAGTGCAGTTTTGTTCCACTCAAATACTCTTCTCATACCTACTGTGGACCCTTTCCGATGTACTCATTTCTCACTTCAGTGCTGTCAGGAGGCAAACCTAATTTACTTCTATTTCTTTGTAATTATTCCTTCCTGATTAATATTACTTCTTATCAAAATGTTCAGAGTGACTTCTTTCCTCATTTCAGCTGACAGACACAATCAGATACAATTGATAGGAGAAATTATTATCTCTTTTCTTGATTGGCAAAATATTGCAGTCCTGAAATTTAAATTTTGCTTACCCATTAGAATTCATTCCACAAGAGATGAGAAGTATATTTCTGAGTGTGTTCAGTCCAGAGCAGTGGACTGTAGTGAGAAATGCAGACTGTAAGGTCATCTAATTCAGGACAGACGATACAGGTCAGACAGGTATAATATTATCACTGAACAGCTTTAAAGAGCTGTTTGTTAAGAGATTTATAGAAGGAGAAGAAAAATCCCACAGGAATCACTGCCATGTTGTATTATTTTACTAAAACCAAATAGGAGCAAACTGGCTGCATACAAAAACTGTTCAAGTTAATGGAAATGTTTCCATTTAGTCCATATCTTGTGTAAATTTTGAGTGTTATTTTGCACGTTTTCTTTCTCATACTGCAATTTTTTTTAGGCAAGACAAAGTATTTCAGTTGTCCTCATTAATCTTTGATGCTACTTATTCAAATTGCATGATGTTATCACACGCTCCCCAGAGATAGTCTCATATGCCATTAGTCAGAAATTAATGACTATGTCACTGGCTCTATTGAAGAGAAAAAAGCTGTATCTCCATCTTGGTGGTCACTGATCTGAAAGGGATTCCAGAAAAAGTATACGAGAATAGAATCATGACAATAAAACATACCAGCTTTGACTCTCTAAGCTTACCTTACTTTCAGTGTGTTTTGAAACATTAGCTACTTACTTTTTACACATATAAAACCACACAATAGCTCCAAAAAGAATAGCAGTGTAATTTGTCAGGAGCATAGATGTAACTTCAGGAGTTGAAATACAAATGAAGGAGTGCTAGGAGAGACATCTAACACTGGTCACTATGGAGAGAAGACATGGTCTGTCTTCCTTTTCTGGCTGCAGCTTTTAACCTTGACAGACAACATAGAAAACCCTTGCTTTTCCCCACCAGGAAGAAAGACTGTCAGTAAAGACTTTCCGCATGAGCTATGTTTAGTCCAGGCAGACCCCCTGCCTCTGTAGTGGGATTTAGAAGGGGTTTGGTCAGCCAGGAGCTTAGCAGCTCACTTTCTCCTGAGGATCATGTCTGCAGTGATGAGTGATAAAGCTGGCTTCTACTTTTCTCCTTTTCCTGGACTATTCTCTGAGGATGTCAAGAAAGTACCTAAATTCACTTGGGAACTTTGTTTCAGATAAACCACCAGTGCTTATTTGGCTGCTATTTTCTCTTCTAACCCATCTTATTATTTGTGTAATACCCAAGGAGAGATAAAGCACTCGCCTAAAGATGTGGGATGCCAAAGTTCAACTTTCTCCTCTGCTAGAGAAAATTTCAGTATAAAAAAAACACCCTGTTTTGTTCGGGTTTTTTTCCCAGAAATGTTTCATACATACTAGATTGTCTAGCCTACTGGTAGGGAAACCTCCATCTTTTCTGTTGGAACAATGCTACAGAGCAGAAAAGTGCGTGATAGAAAAATGGTTAGAAAAAAAGGCTGAACAATTGCTTTAATTTTTTTCCCTCATGTGCTTTTAGATCTGAGCAGTGGAGAAGTATTTCTGTGAGTATTTCTATATTAGCAATTCTATCACATGCAGGTAGATGTTCAAGGCTGAAAAGGAGAATAATAAGGATCTGTTTCACTCCCACTTTAACACAGGCCATAAAAATACTCCAGTGATTCCTGAATAAGGCCTACTGGCTCAGATAAAGATAGAAAAACCCTTTTAGACAATTGAATATTTGTGCTCTATTTGTACCTATAAGCTAAATTTTTTGCACTGGTTCTTCAGGTGATCTATTCAACTTTACACAATGGGAAAACATGAACACAAAAGAAACAACACAGTGAGGCACAGAAAGGTGTGACAGCATAGGAATGTCTGGGAATTTTCTGGGAATTGGAGAGATTTTCATTGTTTTCTGTAATATCAAAAATGACTCCTAGAACTGTTTCATTACCCCAGACTAAGCAAATGTAGACATTAAAGTCAGTATCTCAAATTGTGTATCTCAATGTACAGGAAAGCTGCTATCAGTCTCAGGCGGCTGGGAACAACAAAAGCAATGGAAAACATTTTGGATGGATTTTCATAATGCCTTTACCGGAAAACTTTTACAAAATATTGGTACTAATTTGCTAATTTTTATATCAAGATATTCCAGTTAAGATTGTATTTGTTATGCCAAGGAATATCCTTAGAATAGCAAAAAGGATACCAAGTCCGTCCTTATATGCCTCTTAAAGAGTTCAGGTCAGTTGAGAGAATCACAAAAGGTTCAGGTTTTCCTGCCTTGTGGTGAAGAAGCTGAGAAAGCAAGTTCACATGGTTACTGTTGTGAAATCCCATTTCAGATCAGAGCTGAGATTAAGAAAAACAGATTCTCAATAACAATGGTCACCTGAGCTTGCCTCTGGTGCTCCTGGAATTTGAAAAATCATCTCTATTGAAAGGATTGTGCTCAAAGGACATAGCAGCACAGCCTACATCCTTATGCACAGCTTCTTCTTTCCTTTATTATCTTCCACAAACCCTTTGTTTCAGAACAAATCTAATGTTTGTTCACCATCAGTGAACAAGATTCACAGTTACAGAAGTCAATATGAACATAAGGGAATGAAAAGTAGCTTTCAAGCAGAGATGAGTGAAACTTCTTTCAAACTGAAACTGTGTAAGAGAAAGAATATTTGGCACACAGTCGGGGACACCAGCAGTACACCCAGTTTCGAGGAAAGGATATTCAATCTTGTTAAAATATTTTATTTATGATTAGCATACTTTTTAAGTTAATTTTCATTTGTGGAAGTGTTACACTGTGTTTGATGGTTAAATGAGAGGTAATATCTTTCTGAGTGGGGTTTAAAAGCAATGAAGTGTTTGGGTTTTGTAGAAGCACTACATTAATTTCCCTGGGCTATGCCTCACTTTGCCAGCCCAGTGTATGAAAACAGCTGAGCTATACTAGCAAGCACTAGAAAAGCTATTGATCTTAATAAAAGCTGCCAGTCTTTATAATTCAAAATATAGTTCAGGTGGTCTGTAGAGCTTTGGAGACTGTTCCACTCCTAAGTTTCAAAGGGACAATAGGCCAGGAAGACTACAGCTCTTTCAGGTGACCTGTGTGTGACTGCTTCCCAGACACTTTGACCGTCTCACCCATAACAGGGCTCTGACTGAGAGCTTCTGTGGCTGCCTGGCCCACCTGCTGAGGTGTCCTCTGCAAACATGAGCAAGTCTGAGGCATGCTTGGACCTCACCATGGAATTGTGATGTTAGGTGCTACCCTCCCCCTTTAGACATAACCTGAGCAATTCAGAGAAATCTGAAACCTGTGAGCCATGAGGAACGGACTGTTTAACTTCATGCACAAAAGATAAATCTCCTCAGTTGTTTTCTGGTTGGTTTGTTTTTGCTGCCTACAGACCCAGACCCAGCTGGTATTTTCTTCTTTAATTCCCTCATTGAAGATATGTACATTGGAGCCTGATACCTGATGTGTATGCGAGGGAGAGCTCTGCTGCACCACAGGCACCATAAATAACTATCTCACATCAGAGGGAAGGCATATTGCTGGAGCAGCTCATAATGTTAATACTGAGTGTTAATGTCCTGCCCTTTATCTTAATTAGTGTTGCTTTCAATTAGAAGTAAGCCATTCACTTTTGAATAAAAGAACTGACCCACTCTTCTTCCCTAAATTTGAATTATCCCCACGATTAAGTCCTAAGTGTCTGTCTTGACAATTACAGACCTTTATCACCATCATGTCTGAGTGACTGACAATGAACTGCAACATTCATTCACCCACCCATTCCATAAATTTTTCATTTCAGATATTAAAGATGTCTTCTGTTATACATTTCAAGACAGCACTTTATGTATTTTACAAAGGACACAAAATTTTCCCTTACAACCTAACATTGTCCTTTGTACTCATTCCTGGATCTTTTAACAAGTTTCAGAAATTGATAATTTTGTGGTAGTCTGTTCTAAGCAGCTTATTTGTGTCCCTGTAGACTGTCCTGCATTCATACCTTTAGTACAGATCCTACTTGGATTTACAGTTAAAGGATCACATACCTGGAGTTAAAAAAAAAAAACAACAGATCTTTGAAAACAGAGTTTTTCTGTTTTATGTGTGAAGTGCAACATATAATATGTGTTTGGTTTTCTGTCTGTCTGTGCATGTCAAATGTACTGAGACAGGAGCTAGGCTATTTGGTTTTGAACACCTTATCCAAAAGGGCCTTTAATTTGAATCAGAATTTCTCTCCAGTTGGTTCCAGTTCTGATATTAGTGTGTTGACTCAGTAATCTGCAGGCTTTTGTTCTTCAATTTTCTCTATCCCACCAAATTTTATGATTCTGGTTTCATGGTCACTCACCGATATAGTGGCACATCTTTTAAGTATGTTCTTAATGCAGTAACATTCAGTTTACTAAAATGCAACTGTTTTTAGGGTAGGAAAAGTCTGTAATGATGTGGGGCAACTGTTCTGTTAGGCTGAGATAAAGAACTTCTGCGGCCCTCAGATATATTTTTTGTGAGTTTAGAAACCATACGCATTTTACCCTACAAATTGAGGTTTATTTGTGCTTTCTGATTGTGATAACTGGAATGCTGAAACACTGTTTCATATCACACAGTTACAGAGGAGGTAGGGACAATGATGCAGACTGTGAGATTTTATTCAAACATCTGAGCAACCAGAAAGCTAAGGGAATGCCAGGGCATCGTGAATTCACCAAGTGGATTATCTGGATCTCAATCAACTCTTTCTAATGGACACATGACAGTGAAGAATGGAGGTTACCTATTCAACAACCTAGCTGACAACCCTATCAGCAACCCCTGAGAATCATTTCAGTTCAGATATTTGGGAAAAGCCAGACCAGTGATGACAGGGGGAGCAATATGGGACCGTGAGTAGTGCATCCCAATCTGTTTGACATTATCCTACAGCTTTATGTTTCTAGATACTCAACAAGTTAGAAACCTTCGGAAATGATGTTTGTCCTTCCTTTGACAAAGGTTAAAGAATTGTCGGTAATGTAAAGTGACACAAATGAACTATGTTTGCACATGCCTGTGCCATAACCAAGAAAAGGATGCTTTCTGAAATCAGAAAGCATGTGTTATGGTTAACATCTTTTCAACAACTGAAGGCAAATGGGTTGGGTGTATAAGTATGGTGTGAAAGTGTGTTATTTTCACAGTTCCAGGCTACCCACCTCACCTTAGGTCTGACATGGCAAGTTGAGCTTGGTTTGTCATATGCTCCATGAATGTATGTGTTATCTTTACCTACAGAGATGAACCTACATATACAGAAGAGTGTGTGGGATTGTGAAAATAATTCTGTACAGTAATTCTCTTGTTGTGTATTATGTATAATAAAATGCATTATAAGACTGTAACATGTTTTTATATGAAAGTAACAATGGAATACTGAAAAAAGTATAATTGCAGAATACAATTGCTTTTTTTTTCTATGCTCCTCAAAATGATCTCTTCCTTCTCAAGAAAATGGGTATTATTTACTGTGTTAATCAAGATTTCTTTGTGTGGTCTGTATGAATCACAACACTAGTAATTTTAAATTGTCTATTAATAATGTGACTTTTCATGGGTTTTTGTATGAGACCAGGCTGGACTGATGCTGTAGAGAATCCAAAATCAATGTTATACGTTATTTATGCCTGCAGTCATTTTCTTTTTGTAGAGAATAACAAAAACTAAGTGGGCAAAGTTGTAGAACAACAAAGAGTATAACAGTTTCAAAATACTTTGAACTTGGCAAGTATGACCAGACCAAACCATAAAGTATGCCAAAAAATTGTTCACAACAAGCTGAGTGAGCAAAGTGCTTCCTTTACTGCAGATGTTCCACTTAATTCTGGGACAAGAGGGCTAAGCGAGTCCAAATCGATCTAATAGAAAATCTGGTACAGTAAAAGCATTCTGCAAAAGGGAGTTTGTGCAGTCATAAGCTGTTGTATTATACTGTACTGTTTACAGTTGAAAACTGCCCAGTACTGATGTGGATCTAGCAGCCTCATCTGGAAACTCTTTCTGTCATCAAGATGTTTTTGGAAGGCTGGAACAAATGAGAAACTAAATTCCTCACAGCTTGCTGAGATAAGAGGTTCCTGGTAGTTGCTGAGTGTTAGATTGCTGCCCTAAACCCCTCAATTTCATGCTCTCTTTTTCTGTACTGCATATTTGTTCCAACTGGCTCCCTACCTTGAACTCTACCACATCCTGCTGTGTTAAATGTGATGGACAGACTAGATGAAAACCAATCAGTTATTTTGACAGGAGATTTAGAGAAGGTCAAGGCAACCTCTTCTCTAAAAACTGTCGCTGAGTCTTCAGCTGTCAGAGATGAAATGTCTCTGAGGCTCTTCTTTTGCCTGGGCTGTGCTTTCATTTTGTCCTGAACAATCAGGACTCCAGCTAGTGAAGCCGTTCCAATGCTTTCTTCATAGTATTTATCTGATTGTTATTGTCCAAACTTAGACAAGGGGAATTGTGACTCAAGGACACTGTATAGTGTGCTGCAATGCCTAACATGAAGAAAGACAATTCAGTTTGATATTCATGTGTCATATTCTCTCTTTCAGTGGTAAAACTCTGCTGGCACACAACTGTACTATAACAGTGATTGGAATTCCCCCTGCACGAGCGCTGCCTTCATTACCAGGGGGAACGCTCTCTGCCCTTCCCCCCCAACACGTGGTTCCCCAGGGATCAGGCAGCCACACAGAACTCACAGAGAGAGGGGAGACAAAGAGGGTTTATTTCCGTTGCTACAGAGCTTTAAAGGGAGGGGTCATTTTACTATGAAAGGGGATCCAGGTTAGGACCAATGAGGTAAGATTTAACAAGGGCCAATCGGAAAGGGGTTTACAGCAGGGGTTTGGGGAAAGGGAAGATACAGGGATGGTAACAATACAGAATCCACCTGTAAAAAATTATTCATGTCACAGTAAAGGTTTCATTTTCTGCATTGGCATCAACATTCCATTTATGACAAGAATATTTCCATACGTTAAACGGTGTATCGATTACCGCAATGTACTACTGTTAAACAATGCTTCCAGAGCTTATGTAATATATGACTGATACATGGTTAAAGGATTGTGTGGGAGTCAGTCTTGGAGGATACTTAAAATATAATTTTTCATCTAAAAGCAAACCGCAATGCAGCTTGAAGTTGAAAGGTCATTTCATTAAAGTCAGGTTTATGCTAAATTGGCAAAAGAGATGAACTTTATTTAAAGAATACATTTTTTAGTTTCTCCAAAATGTAAAGAAAAAAAACGCATATTCTGTATCGCTGATGAATTTTTATATTTCAAGGTTTCTGAGAAACTATCCATTCAGTTCAGTCTTGTGACCTAAGACTACATTAGGAAATACAAGGAAGATCTGAATGTTTAGCTTCCTAGCATTTCAGATGATAGTTTCCAGAAGAGTTCAAATGCTTATACTGATCAAATTATTTTAATTTTTGATATATCCATGCAGAGCATGTGGAAAATTGACCAAAGTTACTTCTGAGGACTTGATCTAAGTTGTGCCAGAGAAAACTGAACAAAAACCACTTCAAAATCAGATTGCAACAGTAGGACAGAATAGACCTACTATCATCATATTAAAATGTTGCATATGTCTTACAAGTTTTGCAGACCGTTTTCATTTGGAGGACATATTAGCATCCATACATGATCATTTGAAATAGTCAAAATTGGTATGTGAAGAATGATATATTTATTCAATGTTCTGTTGAATGACCCTGAGAAATGCTTAGGTCAGCACAGTCTGTCTACACAGCTAGTAACTGGGAATGAACCCAATTTTGTAGTTCATAAATTCAACATTCTTAATACAACATTAATTGTGGCCTTTATATCAGGTAAGTATTGAACTATATAGGCAACAATTCTTTATCAAGAATTTCAAACAATGAACCTAAGAAAATTATCTAATCATGACTCCTTAATTTTATTTTGTCTTATTGAAACATATATCATTCAGAGAACTTCCAGACTTTTCTAATTTATTGAAACCATTAAAGAATAACACAGGTAATGCAACTGCAGCATATACATACAGGAAGAATGATAACAAGTATCAGCTCATTAGTTGAATTAGGAAAGATATCTAACTTACAGCTTTGTGGTAGAGCTGCTTGAGTTTTGTCTAGGTGATTGCTGTATAACACAGGAAACATGGGGTATGGTTACCTGTGGCCATGTTCCGAGGCAGACACATGAATCCAGGGATGAGAGCAGCTAAAATATATTTGTTCACCTGAAGAGCACTTGGGTTGGCTTTCAGAATAGTATGGCTCTAGAAGATTTTGCGAGAATAGCACTAGGTCATAATACCAGCAGAAGACCAATCCATACAGATGGAAGGTAGGGGAGGACTATCCGCAATACAGATTTTCCTAGATCAGAGCCAGGGCTAGACTGAGTTACATAACCACAGGCGTCTGGTGCCATTCAAAAGATCGTTAGGTATTCTTTCTGGCCTCCAGCTTCTTCCCCAAATGGCCTGGACCACCTGCATGTGTCTGGTCATATCTGCCAGCCCTGTGTGTGTGCCTCAGAAGCCCTGAGGCACCTCAGGTGGTCCAGGTGATTATGCACGGAATTGAGCCCCAAAGACCAATCAGTCCTGCTATCTGTTTTTATCAAGACATTTGCCTAAGTTCAAAAGTCTATTGTGTGCCATCCCTTAGGTGTTTGTATTTTATTTTCAGAGAAAAACAAGGTCCAAATTTTTATTCTCTTCTGTGCCTAAGTAGCTATAATCTTCTTTCTCCAAATGTCATTTTGCTCATGTCTCATATTTAAAATGGTAATATACTACTCCAGATAAGCATGAACTTTTGTGTTGGGTGGTAACATGATCCTGTTCAATTTTATTTCTCTTGTACCCTCCTCTTCCCTAAGCCAAGGAAATAAGACTTTTGATGATACTTTACTGAAATCAAAATATAAAGGAATTAGAAGGATGCAGTCTTCAGGATATTCCTGAACTATTTTCCTAGTTCTCAGAAAGAAGAGGAGGACCTGTGTGACTTCAAGCCCAACTTCTGTACACACAGATATCAGATAATCTGAGAGATGAAAACTATTTTGAAGAAACACCTGAACTGAAACTCAGTATTTTTATGAGGTTTCCCCACCACTAATCCTGACAGAATTATCAAGCAACATTGATGGCTCTGAGCTATACACACACATAGAGCAATATAGCATTTATCATGTCAAATAACACTTAGGCTGTTTTCAAACAGTTAGCAAAATTAATGCAAGTATCCCTTTAAAAATTTGGGGGGTTTTGTTTGCTCGTTTATGGTGCTTCTTAATAGTACCAATCTTTCCTCAGTTATGCACATACCTGTTGAAAACAATGAGAATCATTTAAGTATCTTAGAGGAAAATTGCATCCTAAGTGTTTAATATATGTTTTAATGTCTTTTCTTTTACAACAGTATTAATTAATTGTAAAACTGCTATTGAAAATTAAAAGATTTCATGGAAGCACTAGGTTTATAACAACCTGAATCTATCAATTTCTTGGTTAAATACCCATTCATGTATTTAAACGGTGCTTCTGATAATTCATCTTGCCTTGAGAGACTGCTAGTTTCTGGACTGCTAGCAAGTGAAGAGGTGGTTGAAAATCAGACTTTTTCTCAGAGGGGAAATTCTGACATTTCTGAACTTATTTTCATTCTCAACTAGAACAAAGATAACAATAAAAATGTATGAGGAAGGAAAACTTTAAAATAATTCATACAGAAATATGTATGTACAATTTCTTTTCAGCCAGATAAAACTAGATTCAGTGATGTGGAAGGGTGCAGTAAATATCCTATATAGGTGTGCATGTGTGGTGTGATATAATGCTTATATTAAAATGTATATTTTTAAAATCTAAATGAAATTAAACAAAATGAGGAAATAATTATAAAATTTTATTACTGCATTGGACCAAAATTATTCTCTCATTATTGAAAGAAACTCAGAAATCTGAAAATAATTACTACATCATTTCCTTGTGGAAAATAACTTCAATCTCCCAAAGTGAAAGTCATGAAAAATTATCAATTTTCTGACCTGCTCCAACTCAGAGGTGAGGGGCATCCCTCACATGATACGGCTCTGCTTCACCAGTCACAACCATGTCAAACACTAGACCTTTTCCACAACACACCTTTCCTTAAATGCATGGCAGGATCACCTTCTTATATTCATTTTATATCCATATGTATTTCATTCTATCAAAATCTAGCATTTCAAATTTCTTTCTTTTGACAAAGTTTGTGGGTGAGCAGACAGTAAGTATTATTGAGGTAATTTTTAAGAATTAAAGTAATTTTTTTCCTGCATTACAGGGGAAGGTAAGCCATCCTGAATGTTTTTAGAAACTGTCGTTGTGTTAGAAGACTATCTCTGATAGAATATTCAGCCTTTAAGAAGGATATTTGGTGGTCTAAGAGAGTCTGGGGTGTATAGTTAGGTATTATAATATGCAATAATACAACACAAGGAAATTTATTTTTTTCTGAGAGGTCAGGAAAATATACAGGGGAAATGAAACATGGCAAAAAAACAAGTTGAGTTAGATATTTCAAGGATATTGAACAAATAACAGAAGAAAGGAAGAGAGGTGATATGGGTCAGCAGCATGGTATTGGATAGGGACTAAAATACAGCTATGGGTTGAAGGTAACTAGACACTGTAGCTTGGTTTCCAGTTGCTGAGCATTTGGAGGACTGATGGGAAAAGTATTTGTGAAAAGCCAAATGGCTATGCAATCAAAATGGAGGTAAAATTAAAGGGTCTTTAAGATTCAATGTGTCCATAACTGAGAAAATAAATGGCACATGAAACCGCAGGCATGACAACTATAGCTAGTCAAATCAGGGGTATCACCATTTAGCTTGAAGCGTGCATGAGGGCCATTGATAAATTTAATGTAGAAATCGAGAAAAGTTTTCTCTTAATTAGAGAAGGGGGGATTTGGGATGTTCTTTCAATTAACAGAGAATTTGCCTTGCTTTACGATGACTTCACTTAGATGTTCCTTTGGCAAGGCTGACCCAGATAGTGGTGGAATAATCGTGGTGACCTAGGAAGTCTGTACTTTCTTTTCCCAACGGTTTTCCAACATTCAGTAACTGTTTGGCTTTTTTCTGTATAGCAGTCCTACATTAGTTTTCATGCTAAATTGTCCTTATTAGGTATAAGTTCTTACATTAAGCAATCAGAGTCCCATAATCTTTCCTTGTAAGGCACTAAAAATGTTGCATAATTTTCACTTTCTTACTTTGAAGATTTTCTATGAAGCACATTCTGAAGTTCAAATATAAGCCAGTTTACTCCTTTTAATACATTTAGAATTCTTGAAGCTCTGTTTCTGGGGTCAATATTATAAGGATGTTCATGTGTACGTAATTCATACCAAATAACTCCTTCTAAATCTGTATCCCATAGTGCTCTTGGATGGATGTTCTGATTCTTGATGTAAAAAACCCTTACAGTCACCAGTGCAGTGTTTCCTATGTGTCCCAGGGAAGGAGGGATTCATTTCATTTATTACAGCCATTGAGAGAAACTGGTAGGTTTGGAGCGTGATTCGTCTCATCTCTTTCAGTGTCGATGGATGGCCCAGGCTCTCTGCTCTGCTGTAAAGTGACAATAGAGGTCACCAGCACAGATGAAAGTGTCTCAGTTTTGATCAGTCCACAATTATTTACCCATCTTATTTTGTCCTTGTCCCAGTAGAGTAACACTCTGTTTTCCTACAGACTTCAAAAGCTGTGAAAAATCAGTGGTAAGTGATCTGCTCAGCTGGCCAATGCACTAAAAGTGTAGCTTCATAAGAGCTGTGATATATCTGTCCCTGCTGCCTATGACTCACTGCATGCTCAGGAAATGCAGGAGCATGTTTAAAACATCTTCATCTGGCCCATTTTAGATATCAGGCTTAGGATAGGATGAAAGCTGCCCTAAAGAGTGTGATTCTCTCCTTTAACTACAAAAGGGACCTGTAGTGGCTAGATCAGAAGCAGTGAGCTTAAGCTGCAGCTCTAACGACAACCCTACTGCCTATTAAACACCAGGCTTTGCTACAGTTACATGGCAGCAGAACATGTGTTTTGAAGAATAACATATTAGATATGGGCCTATATATCTTTTTGTGTGCCTGTTCTTTACTGTGATAGAGACTAGAGGTTGATCATGGTTGAAATGGGGAATGAGAATGATAAGCTCCAGTAATTGTGAAAAGTGCTGCAAATACTTTTTGTGTTATTTATTGTTACTTTTTTTCCTGGGTAAGGGTGGAAGTTGTGATGTTTCTTGCTTCAGAGAACCCTGGAGAACTGTCTGCTCCATGTCTATATGTCTCTCTTCAATGAGACATTTCAATGTAGAGGAACTTAGGGTTCTTGCATTCAAGCTTGAGTCAACTGACTGCAAGCAATGACAGGACTCTTATGGGTGCTGGGAAAAGTGAGTGCAGAAGGGATGTGAGCAAGAAAGGGGAAAAAAAGGTCTGATCATTCTGTCTCAGAGGGGAACCAATTTTCAACTTATTTTGTATTACATTGTTAATAAAACATTGTTTTGATGCATCATTTTTCGGAGTCTGTGCTTTGCAACAAGTTATGGTCTATTTGGATATGTAAATGTATTTGTGCTATGTAGTCATACTTAAGGTTGTATTTCTTGATAAAATATCTGTTACTTGCAGATTAGAAATTATTAGTTTATCATCCTATGCACTTTTTAAAGAGATGTCTCTGACTTGTACACAAAGCAGAGAAAGAATAAAAATGGCAAGGTATAGTATTTTCATTGATCTTATTCAAATATTTTTTCATAGTTTTGAGATGTCAGTGTTGCATCCAATGTTTCATGAGTTTTGTGAGAGTAGGATTGGGGGTTTTTTCTCTCTGCTTTCTGGGAATCATTTTCTTCAGGTTTTACCTTTCAGGAGGTGCTTATCTTCCATAACAGAAAACACTGGCTGGGAACAGATTTCAGACAGGCAAGGGGGCAATAGAGAGTCACAACCACCTTCTCTCTGCATTAATGCTGTGAGCGGAATATGTGCACAGATGCATCTGCACATCTCATTTCCATCTCTGTGTTCATTTGGTACTTGGATCCAGCACTGGAGCATATTTTATTCTCTGTAGAGTGCTGTCAAGTTTTATAAATAAGACTAGAAATCCAAGTTAAACAGCTCAATCTTGAATTCACTGGTCAAGAAAAACATAAAAAAATACATGAGCCCATATAATCTGTCACCTCTGCCTTTTCTCCAGCTGCTTCCTGACTTATTGGCCTGAGGTAAGCATTTGCTTGCTGAGCTACCTACCATTGGTTTTTAAACAGTGCTCCTTGAACCCTTGAGGCATGTGAGTTATAATTAAGAAAATGAAACCCACTGTCAGTGGATTTAAATTCCCTACTCTGAGTTTTCTGCACTCAAAAGAAGAAAAAAATATTTAGAGATTTTCAAACCAAAAAAAAAAAATATCTAAAAATCACTGAAATAGGTTCCAAGTGATGCATTCTTGAGTGACTATATTTTTATTTAATCCTTAACATGTGATCTTACAAAACATATCAGCATCTTCCTAAATCAGTCTTTCACCCACATATCACAGTGCCAGTTCCTCAAGTATTATTTAGAAGAGTAATATTTGCTCAAGTCATTACCTCTATGCAGGACTATTCATCCAGTAACTCAGGAAGGAAAGAAATAGCATGTTACCTCTTCAGTTCTGTGTTCAGCATTGAGACGGAGTAGCCTGTGTGATCTTTGACTGTATGTTATAGCTGGGGAGCAGCTCTGCAGAGGAGGTCCCAGGAGTGCCGGTGGGCAGCAAGCTGAGCTCAGGCCAGCAGTGAGTCTTGGCAGCAATGAAGGCAAACAGTGCCTGGGCTGTGTAGGCAGCAGCACAGTCAGCAGACCGAGCAAACTGATTATATTCTGTACTCAGCAGCTGTTAGACCACATCAAGAGCACTGCACCCAGTTTGGGGTGCATCTCTGCAGTATGGGAAAGGAGTTGATAAATTGAAATGAGTCCAGTGGAGGGACAACATGATGGTCAGGGGTAGAGCATGAGGGACTGGTGCTTGTTTACCTGGAGAGGGAGTATCTTTGCAGGGACCACACAGAAACTCCTAGCAGGTACAAGGAGCTTATCAAGAATACAGGGCCAGGCTTCTTCCAGTAGTGTGCATCTGGAGGTTGAGAGGCAACAAACATAAGGTGAAACCACAGAGGTTCAGACTGGACAGGAGAAATGTTTCCTGTGAGGACAACCAAACAGAGGAGAGACAGAGGGGATGTGAAGTCTTTGTCCCTGGTGGTTTTGAAGGCTTCACTCTGGGTACAGCCCAGAGCAATCTGTTCTGAATTTGTGAGCATGATGTTGGGTAGAGACCACCTGTGGCTCCTTCCAGCCCAAATTATTCTGTAATCTTATGATTCTATGTGGCTGGGTTACCTGAACCAAATACGACATAGATTGAATTCCAGTTAGTCAATATCAGCAAAATAACGCATCACAAACGCAAGCTTTCCATACAGATCTTCAAGGAGACTCTTCCGGGTTAATTCAAGGCTTGTTCTGCTGCTAAAAAATGAAAACTAGTATTAACACAATATTTTGCAAGTGCTCCTATAGCAGAACATGAACACATTTACAACTTCACATCTGCTGAAGTCTAGAATCATATGACAGGCTTCATAAAAAAATATATCTCAGTTTTTACGGACAGCAAATTTGGCCAACTGATTCTATTCACTGTGCTACAGCCAGCTGAAGGTTGAAGGCTACATATTGCTGCTGGCTACATATTTCCACCAGCTGAATCTTATCGTGATGGTCAGACACTTTTTGGTCTTTGATCTCTGAAAAATACTGCACTTGGAGAGGGTAGATAACCAATCCTCTCTAGAGACATTTAGTGAAACAGCTTCAAAATCTTGCCTTAATATTATAAATTAAAATGTCTTAATAATCTGGATTGTACTTTGAATCTTTTCAGTAATTTTTATTATTTTAGCCAGACAAATATTTGACAGGTACTAAGTTCCCTCTGGCTTGTAAAATGAAGTACAGATTCCACCTGCCTCTGTGAGGAAAATGGCTTATCAACCTCAGAGAGAAATGATTCCAAAAGAAGAATGCTTATTGGGTTTTTTTGCTGTTTTTTCTTGAAGGTTGTACTTTCAAACTACCTAACATTGCTTTTGCCAGGGAACCTTATGGAAAGGATGTCTTAGCATTGTATTGAATTACCTTAATTTCCAGCCACCTTCTTTAATCTCTTTCTTCATTTTGCCTGGCTTCATTTCCTCACCTCATAGGATCATAATGCCTCTTGGTAGAAGCAGGACTGAATCTTCATCACTGCTTCCTGTAAGTGTCCTCTGCTGGTATCCTGAACTTTATTTTATTCTAACAAATGTTCTATGAGTATGTTTGGTTTTGTTAAAGAAATGGGAATTTATTAAAAAAAAAAAAAAAAGGTGTGAAAGAGTTTATGATGGAATTTGTTCAAGACAGAACTAGCAGAAACACGGTGAGCTCAGTCAATAGTTTCCTTAAACCTGAAAATTTCCTAATAGACTATTATTAATATCAGGATTTGTTAGTGAACATGTTTGTGTGTGGGTAGGCAAATATGCTGTGGTACAGCATGTACAGACAAACTCATAAGCACCTTCCTCTTCTTATGTCTCCTGAAGCCTACGTATTCTTTCTCCTCATTAATTTTTGTCCTCTTATAGGAATATATTTCTTGCCTTGTTCTACCAAGGACCCCTTTGCTAATGGGACTATACCATTTATATGCTTTCTTCTAGATTTTGAGACTTCAGTCCCTTTCTGCTCTCCTGCTCTCCTGCATGTCAGACTCGTTTTCCATGTTCCTGGGAAAATGGAGCAATCTGCCATTTGTATTTCTTAAAAGTATCTCCATTTCTATGTGTGTGTGTGTGTTGGCGTGTTGGCATATTTGGACAGAATGGGTAAAGAGAAACAACTGATTATGAAGGGACCTTTTTTATCTGAATAAAGCACTTAAGTACATGTTAAAATCTTATCAATTTCAATAGTATTTAGAAATAAGCATGTGCATATGCACTTTACAGAATAAATATAATATTAAAAGCTAGACAGAAACTTAAGTACCCGATGAAGTGGGAAGGAAAGGAAATGGCACATTACTAGTCTATCCCTTATGGCTCTGCTCTGTCCCACGCTGCTGCAGTTAGCAGCTAAGGGAAGCGACAGCAGCATCAGCCACCTTCAGAACTGTGAGAAGGGATAATAGATACAGTTTGACAAGCCAAAAGTGTAAGGGAAACCAGTATCAGATCTGATTTGTCCCTGTTAAATGAGATAATTTAATTTGGGAAAAATCCAATATAATTTTCAAACATCATGAACACTTAAGTCATGATGCCCTGCACAAAACCTGAACACTTTAGAGTTTAAAGCTGATAGTCTGGCATCCAAGTGGTGCTGTTGACACCTGGAACCAAAATGGAGATCTTGATTTATGATGTCCGACTTTGGAAACTGGCCTATGGGTTAATATTTTTTGTCAGGATGGCTTAATAAAAATTACTCTCCTGGGTGGTAGTCAGTTCAGATTACCAGAGAGACCAGCTGGATACTTGCTGCTCATTGACAGAGGAAATGTGCATCACTTGTTTCCTTAAAGCATGCTTGTTTGTTTTTAAAATGTCATTTTGGTGGCAATTAAAACAAAACCCAAACCAACCAACCAAACAAAACAACAAAAACCAAAACACCAAAAAACCCAAACAAAAAACCAGCCTATACAACCATCTTAAAAACTCAAAGTCCCATAATCTCAGAATATTCTGACTTGGAACAGACCCACATGGATCACTAAAGTCCACCTCTTAACGGATGGGCTCATATCAGAATGAAACTCACAACCTTGGGGTTATTAGCATCAAGCTTTAATCTGCTGAGCTAGTCTTGGGGTCATTCCAGAAGGCTTGATACCGGGCTCACTTTTGTCAAGTGCTCTCACCTGCAACACAGAAGAAAGGGCCATGTTACACCTGGGGACATCTATGGAGATCAGTGATGAGTAGCACAGCATGTATCACTGAAGACAGATCTCTGCACTGAAGAACTAACATTACTTGGTGACATGGGTTAAGGCCTCCTCCAAACCTTCTTTGGGGGTATTTTATCAAAATGCTTGAACTGGCAAATAAATTCAACCCCACACCTTTCAGGAAGATTTTTGCCCTAACTCTCTGCCTGATTAAATAAAGGCTTCCTATCACAAACAGCTAGAGAATTCGCTCCTGCATGACAGAACTGGAATCTTGTCCTGACAATGATCTCCCTTTTTCACAGGAGGCAGGACAGAAAGGATGGCATTCCAGGAAGGAGATACTGATGGTGCCATTTGTCAAACCCCCCCCTCCCCCGCCAGCCTCCTGGTCCAGTCGAATGTCCCCACCACAGTGCAGCTATGTGCAGTGTCTGCACCACTGCTTATCCTCCACAGCTTTGGGATGTGGACCTGCGAACATCAGTGCAAAAAAGGACAAGGTTTTAAAGGGGTGTTCATAGACAACAGTTATTTTGCTGAATAATTGTAAACTGTAGAACACTCAAGAAAACCTAGTGTCAAAAAAAATCATGTGTAAATGTAATTCAGTGCTAGACATGGGTTCAGTTTCTGCTAACCTCAAATATGGTAAAGCCATTTGACACTTTATGGGTTGCTCCATCCTACAGCAGAGCCAAAATCATGATCAGTACCTTTCTGTGTATGGATGTATCTACAAAACAATTCAAAGAGCCCATTTCAATATACTTGCCACTCTTGTACAAAGACTTACGGGTTAAAAATGAGTTTATTTTTGCATATATTTCTGCTCAATTGTTGCCGTAAGCCTTAATGTAGCTGTAGATTTTTATATAGTTTTATAGTCTTATAGTCTTTTGCATTCGAAAATAGCTTGTAACCCCTGTACCACATACTTAAGCAAGATCCTAACCTCTGTGTTACATTTAAGTAGCCTGGTTT
>JAWWEU010000040.1:36460805-36478471 GCA_035583155.1 Acropternis orthonyx | reverse complement strand
TTGCTTAAGTATGTGGTACAGGGGTTACAAGCTATTTTCGAATGCAAAAGACTATAAGACTATAAAACTATATAAAATCTACAGCTATATTAAGGCTTATGGCAACAACCCAAACTAATGAAAGGGATATTCAATATGATGTCAGTTCAGATATAAAAGCTAAGGAATTGAGGAGGAAGGACATTCATTATTTACAAAATTTGCTTTCTGGAGCAGCCACTACATGTGCTGAAACCTTGCTTCCTAAGAAGTGCCTGAATGTTGCTTGCTGATGGGAAATAGAGAGTAAACCTTTATTTTTTTTCCTCTTTGCTTGTGTTCATGCAAACTTTCGCTTTTCCTTTAGTAAACTGCCTTATTTCAATCTACGAGTTGTTTTCCATCTTATTTGCTTTCCCCTGTCCATCTGGGAAGAAGAGTGATAGAGAGGCTTGGTGGGCACCTGGCATCCAACAAAGGTCAATGAATCACAGTCCTTTTTGTCATTTGAATGGGGATGAGACAGACAGTTACATATATATTGCATGTTATACTAATAGTAGCTAGCAAGCAGCAAGCTCCTGTGCAGGACACAGAGTTTGTTGAGTGCACTGCTTATCTCTTTGTTTTGCTGCGTTTGGGAATATACTAATATAAACAATAGCTCCATGCTTTGCCCTTACTCTGATGGCCTTCTTATGCTGGGGGAGCTATCTTCTGGGGGTGATGATGGAATACACCTTCCTCTTCCAGCCCAAGACTGATGTGAATGGTTTTATAATGAAGTCTCCCATGGTCTTTGCTGATCTTTTTGTAAGCTGTTTAATACTGTTAATAACTTATACTCTTGGCACACTATAGGGTTTGTGGAATCTGGTGTCATCCTGGTGTAAGAGAAAACAAACCTCAGGTGAGGAGATATTGAAATGAGCCTGAGGTGTCCATTTCCTGGGGGGCAGGGTGCATGGAAGGATTTGGGCAGATTCCCAAGGTGTTTGACACATTCCATTACCTGGGACTTCACACCTGAACAGGTATTCCACCCTAGCAAACTGATGCATCACCTGATGGAAGGGTGCCTTGCCTACCTCAATCAAAACCAGCAGCCTCTGACCCTGTGCTGGAGCCTGGTCTGTGCCTATTGAGCCACAGTTCAGTACTCTCAGAGGACTGTGGTTGGAGGCAGGAGCCCAAACTCCATTTGAGGACATTGGCTGAGATAGGGACTCAAACCACAACAATGACACCAAATTTGCTCAAAACACTGAAAAGTACACCTTAAATAGGATAATATACATCACTTTTTCAGTCTTTCCCTGCTTGAAAATTACCATTTTGGATGCAATGCTCTTCTTAATTTCTGCCGTGCAACATATGGACCATTTGTATTTCCATTGCATTTAGTATTGCAATAACTGCTGATAGTTCTGCCAGTGTTTCTACTTGTCCCTTGAAATGAAAGAATCTTCTCTGCATGCCTAATGTAACGTGGTTGTTCTCTGCACAAAACTGATGAGCTCTTTGATTGGATGTTAAATATGTAAATTATATCACATTATTTCAAGAGTTAATTACATCTTTAGAAAAAGTTCTATAGTTTCTACTTGCAACTACTTTTCAGTTTTGGAAAATTCCTGCTTATAAATTTATATACAATTTCCACTACAGTCATATCCTGTTCAGTCAAACAAATGCTACAGGCTGCCTGACAACACTCTGAAATCCAAAACAGTCCAGATGTGATATTCTCTCTGACCACCATCACTAGAGGTGGTAGACAAGGTTGCTGCTGAAGGTATTTGGGTGAGCAGGTTTTAGCAGGGAATAGGTGATATGGATTGCAAAGGCTGTGTTGCACCCCTAACGGGCCCAAAAGCTGCCTTTAGAACTGGGAAGTGAGCTAGGTCTCTTCATTCATCTCCACACAAACCATAGCAGCCCATGGCACTGAAAAGTCATATTGCAAGACCAAGTACGTGGTCCAAGGGGCTGAGGGCAACCTCTTTATTGGAACAAAAATAGCCAACTTGTATGCATGCTCACCACTGCAAGCACTATTTCATGGCCCTGGAACACAGACAAGTCCACAACAAAATCCACTGGCTGCTCAGGATCTGATAAGGGTTGGGATAGATGCTGCAGCCTCGATGTTGTTCTCTTGGCCCAGACATTGACACCACAAGCCTGAACATAGCTCGTGCCATCTGCACAGACCAAAGGCCACCAGGAGGTGTGTAGGACTCCATGCAGTCTTCAGCAAACTGCCATGCCCCACCATCATCACATCACAGCAGCACTGAAAGACCTGTGTCCCCAGTGGAGATGTACAGACACCCACCACCACATGCAATACCACTCTTCTTCTGCAGGTACTGCAAAATATGCTCTCACCAAAATGGTGGGGCCAAAGGATGGCCATGCATCTCAATATGAATGGAACTTAAAAAGTCATTGGTATGAACAGCCGCAACAAAATGTTGCATAGAGAAAAAAATTACAGGGATATGGATCCACCTTTATGACAGACTCAAAATGAGAGAAAATTGCATGAGATTCACAGCATCTAGCAAGCAATACCTGAGAAAGGTTGACAAGCAAGAGAAGGAAGAGGTAGACTTCATCTGCTAGTCAGTTTTATTAACTCTCCTGAAAATTGACCAAGTGCATTGACATAATATTTATAAAATATTCTCCCCTTTGAACCAATAGCTCATAACCCTTACAGGAACATCCCCTTCTCCAAACCTCACTCTACACAACTTTCAAAGCAAATCTCAATAAAGAAGCAAGGTATTCGAACAAACATATCCTCCCACAAAGCATGGATAAAAGGCATAGACAATATCAAGGAGAAAGAGATTCATCAACACTAGGAGGACACCAGCAGAAAGACCCTGACAAATGTAACCAAGAATAAAATTCTTTGGAAATGGGCAAAAAAATCTTCACATATGTTATGATGGAAACAACACTTGTCCTCAAGTGAAGGGCTCAGCTAAGGCAGTTCTTGGGGAGAGTGCTATATAAACATGGACTTTGAGAAGTGGACTCTTTTAACAGATATATCTTACCCATCTCAGCTGTCTACAATCCTCAGCTAAGCATTTATGTTTTCCTAAAACCTAACAGTGAATATTTTATTTTTTCCTACTTAATGCTACTTTTCAGTTGTCTCCATGCCTATGGAGACCAACCATCTCCTTTGGAGGGAAGTCAGTTTTTCAAAATTCAAGTCATAGTTTTTGTAACATACATGATTTAGCCTCACTTTCCAGGGCTAAAACTTTTTTATTTTAAGTTAGTTGTTTTTTTATTTCCCTATTGTAATTTGTCCAGCTCTACTTGTATGGTACCAATTTCATGGACGAAAGCCTTCCACTGGGGGTAACAGAATATATGTAACAATTTATATTGAGTTTCCATCATGTTGTACCAGCTGCCACATAGGAATGAGTTTAGGTTTGCAACACCCTTGCGAGGTACAGACATATTGATTTTCCTTTATTATAGACTGGAAAACAAAGACTTTATGCAACAAATCCTCAGTCAATCACAGAGCCAAGAGCAGAACCCAGGTTTCCCCAAACTAGACTTGTGATGGCTATTGCAAGACTATTTTCCTGTCTTCAAGATGGTGTTATTTTTCAGATTAAAAAGAATAATGATAATTTCAGACAGTTCACAAAAATGTAGGATTGAATGCACATGTGGACATCCTCTTAAAGTAGATTCTATAGCCTAATAGTTTTAGAGACAGCAATATTGCTGAAAAACTTAAGTGGAAATTTTGAAATATTTACCACTGCAGTTATGAACTGTTTGTTGGGTTTTGGTTTGTTCGTCTTTTCAAAGTAGCAATTATTTCTGAAGTTTTCCTTTCCATTCTCATTTTTCTCCTGGAAAGGAAGGTCTGGTAACCTTGAGATACAGTTAAGAACACTCTTGAGCTCCCCACATCTCACAGAACTGAAGAACGACAAGTTGTTAGTAATAGTAGCATAATTACCCCCTTTTTTGGCAGTAAGCAGTCTAGTTGTACTTCTAATGGAGCATATAAATCAAGCCAATTTTAAAGGAATTTTAATAAAATGTTTGAAAATTAATTGCAGTCATTGAGACCCTAAAGTTCCAAAGTCATTGTACTTTCTCAGTTAATAGACCCCTTTGTGACTACTTCCTGAAAATTCTACCTGCAAACATTTTCTAGGAAGTGTTACTAGATATAAGTGAAAAGTCAAAAGTATTTCTATTAATTTCAAAATTGCTTGGATTTTTCTCTCCTATAAAGCTGTTGTCTTAAGAGTTAATTACATCCTGTCTCAAATTCTGCAGCTGAAAAGAATGGTAATTCAGTAGTAGGTTTACACATGCCCTTAGATAGATCAGAAGTGTTCTGAAATGCTGCACATATATTGACTGTATTTGAACAGTCAGCATTCAAACAAATCCTTGATATTCAAATGTTGTATGCAGAATGCTACAAAACCAAATTGAATTCAATCTGATCTCTGCACACTAGCCTGTGCTGAACTTCCACATGAAAATACGGTTTTATAATGAAACAGGGAAATAGAGACAAAAGTGAGAACAACAGTTTGTGTTTATTCACTGAGGAATTCCTGATCCTTGTAGCACTGAGTTCAGTGTTTTGACTACAAGCAGTTTCACCCTGGGGACCAGCATGATGAGGAAAGCAGCGGAAAACACAAAGCAGAAAATAAGAGGCAGAGGGAAATTAGTCAGATACACACTGTTCCACATTTTTTTGATTAAGTAAACTGCAGAACAGCAGCTTTCTTTTATTACTACAGCAGAAAAAGACAGGTGAAACTGACACTGTAGAATGTTTGAAATATAGATGACTAATTAAATACACCTTTTTTAATGGGTTTTTTTATGGAATGAACCTGTGGGCCAACCTGCCACGGTCAAACTGTCACTCAAACAGGGCTAGAGTTCTGAGTTGTGTTGGTTATATGTTGTCATCAGAATATCATAATACTAGGTATGAAACACTGCAACATTAAGAACCTATTCAGGTATGGATGTACGTACCCAGCCATAGTCTGAAACACAGATGAAATAGTATCCATTTGATGTGTATTTTGTTCAAAAGATAAAACCATGTAAAATATAGTAGCAGTTCTACAAGATAGGAAGAGTTCCTGCTATGCTGGGAGTTAAACTAATTTAATGGTATCAAATAACATCTCTTATCAAAATTGCCCTGCAAAAAGGTCCTGCACAATAAGACTTCTCACTACTATAAATCACACTAGTATGGATGTAGTTGCAGGTCTGTTGAGAAATTAATGACAAAATGGGTCACTGAGCTAAGTACTTGCTATAAGCAGATACTCATTAACAAGGCAGTGTTTCACACAATCTTATATTTTATTTTCATACAACACTGATATGAACAATTACATTCTAAGAACATTACTAAGTTTCCAAAATCAATCTCCCTAAAGAAGCAAAATGTCAAATCTGCTTTTCGTGCCTTAGAACAACCCCATCTTTCCTACCTGTGCTGAAATTTTTCAGCTACATGACCATGCTTTGATCTACATGATCAATACATGCTTTAGTCTGCATCAGAACTTCCATTGTCCAGGATGTAGAAGGGTTAATACCTGACTCTTAGCTCAGTATTTTCTCTTGAGGTTGGGTTTTTGAACATTTTTAGTGCCTTATCCAAGCCCATTCCTGAATCAGATCTTTCATTTCTTTTTGGCTGGGTTATGGTTCTCACCAGTATGCTATGTGCAGTCACTGAGGCCACTTTGCATCACTGTAAGTTGTTCATCGGAGTGTTCAGAGCTGGCTCAGGCTCCCTGATCGTAGACCAAATTATCTAGCTCAGTGCTATGGCACAACTCTCGCTTTAGGGATCAGTGGCAATTCTTGAAAGGCAGTGCCAAGCACTCTAATTTCCCATCAACAGTGGCATCATCTCACTTTATTTGCCTCTCTGCTATCAGCAATGGTTTGTGGCAGCACATATCTTGCCTTCTTCAGCAAGTTGGGAAAAGCCATCCCTAAAGTTGGAGGGACAAGTGGAGCCCATGTCACCAGCCCACAGAACAGCCATGTTAACTGTCCCACTCCACTTCCCCAGGAGAGATGATGCCTCATACTCTCCCCCATGCACTCCAAACAGTTTATTTCCTCGTCCTCTGCTTGAGTTTCATATTTCATTGTCTCTGTATGTTCAGGTCTGCATTCAAAGCCACAGGCGTGGCTGCAATTATTTGCATACTTCACAACTAGAGTAGGAGCTTATTTAAAAAAAGGATTCACACAGTTCAAAATGCAAGAGAAGAAAAGAGGAGGGGCAAAATGAATGAACTTGTAGAGGGGATGATTTACTGACCACCACACATGCACCACTGATTATCCCTTCCCATCAATTTTATGTTATTCTTGAAGGGGACTTGATGAAGGTGCTGGGAGGGATGCCATGGGGGCACATGGAAGCAGTGGTTACCTGTGCAAAACTCTGGAGCCTGGAGTGCACTCCTCAGGACATACAAACTTTTCCATAAAACAAAAAACTAAGAAGCATTCTCCATGACTGCCTTTGCCTACTAAGAACTGATCTTTCTTATCTGTCAGTGACTTGCTCTTCCACTACTTATCAAATTCTGCAACAATTGGGCAAGAAACATGCAGAGACCTATCTTTCCTTGTTTTCTGGCCACCTCCTCAGGTGAAGTCCATTGTGGACACTGGTTGGTTCTGAAATGCTGAAAGAATGACTATCCCTGACTGAAGCTCATTCTTCTTTCCATCAAGGTTTCAATTAAAATAGCCAGGAATAAAAATAAGGATATTTGCATTTTGAAAATAGTCTTCTTTTGTTGGTATGTTTTACTCAGTTGCTATTTTCACATTCAAGAACACACACTGAATGTCAACACAAAAAATTGGAATATTTTATGAGCCTCAAACTTATGAGAAATCTACTTTTTCTAAAATGAGAATATGGAAACCGTCACAGAATACTTATGGAAATGCTCATTCACTTTTATCAAAACTACAATTACGGTTCAAGGGTGATTTTAACATGGCACAAATTGACTCCAAAAGTCTAGAGAAATTGAATATAATTATTGGTGAATTTCTAGCACATGTACTGTGAAATGGACATAAGGACCCTTAGGTCTCCAAATTTGATTAACTAAAATTGTATACAGCACAGATACCTGCAGTATGGTGAAAAATGGATATTACTATTCCTTATTTTGGAAACTGTATGACCTCCCCTTTTAAAGAACTGGTAGTTAGAATTGCGGAGCCATAAATCTTGGGGCCCTGAGAAACAGAATCACAGAATATGTCAAGTTGGGAGGGACCCACAAGGATCATCAAGTCCAGCTCTTCGCCCTGCACAGGAGTAAGAGATTTAAGTTTCTCTAAACGTCAGTAATTCCAGAGTTAAAAAAATATGAAAACTGTTTCTGAATCTCTCTTTATAAAGTATCTATGTATATCAGCTGATAGATTAGAATTGACAGCCTCATAAGGTAAGAGTTTGTCACTCAGATTCTCTTCAGAAATGTGTATGGCTAAGTGATGAGAAATACATTCTGTGAGAGGAATTGAAGACTTATCCTCCTTTTCATTTTGGACTACTCCTTAAAACTGGAAAAATAGTTTTTGAATAAAAAAATGGGTGGGTTTTTAGATTTAGGGTTATTTATAAAAAAGATTTTTACATTCTGTAGATTTGCAGTGTTCTGAAGACAACTGGCAGCACCATAAGTTTTGAGATGTCTGAGACACTTCAAAATACATTGTTGTGTGTTTGTATTAAATATCTTAAAACACTGACTGCTGCATAAAAATATCTCAATATATATATTTTTTTTTTCCTTACTTCATTCCTTTTCACAGTAAGCCTTGTTTTTCAGAGCTATCACAATGTGGTGTGTAAAACATTAATGTATTTCACTGTCTACCCCTCACATTATATAACCATCCCTGCTAAATTTATACAGTATTGGACTTCTGTGCAAGATGTACATAACATAAAGCTAAAATCATTCTAGTCAAATGAATAGCTGCACTTGCAATAGTCTTTAGCACTATCAAGTGGCAGTAAATCTGCTGCCACTTTGCCTTATCTTCAGTAGAACGAATTATGGATCACAATTTGTCCCTTAGTGTTTGCATGCACTTAAAATGTTCATCCACGAGACACATAGCACAACTTACCTAAGAATGCACATTTATGAATGGGCTTTTGTCTCACAACACATGTGACTGTAAACAAAATGAAGCAAGAACCTTTCACCATTCATCTTGTGGGGATAACTTGTAGATACGTGTGCACATGCTGGGTAAATGGCATTAATTTCCTATGAGAGTATGCAACTTGTGGATTTCTTAAATTTTCAGATTCTCAGTCTGGAAACCATCAATTCATCACCTAGTCAGACATTTGCTCTGTTGCTAGCCCTGGAATTTAATCCAGTTACCCCAGTGCTGAGATCAGGAAGTTGGATTTACGCTGCATTGTGAACAGTTTCTGAAACTGCATCCACACTTGACCAACTCAAGAGAAGCCATTCTTTCACATGGGCAGTGATTCATCATTCAGTGATTCATCATCTCCACTGCTGAAAGCATATGCTTTTCTAAATTCTTAGCTATGTTACTACATTGTATTGATCCCTTTCCCCCCCACTGCAAGTGTATTTATTTCTGCTTTCTTGTAGTATAGATACAGAACATTTGGTGACTTTCAATAGCTTATACAGATGGCTAAATTCTAATCTTACTCTAACCAATAGGATTTATGAACATAAACTTAATTCACAGTCCTATTTAATGCATGTATTAATAAGAACTTTGACAGAAAATCACATTTTTAGCCCCTGACAAAGATATTTACCCTTATTTCAGTTGTCACTACCAAAATGATCTCAGTATTAAAACAGTGTGCCTTCTCAGCCATATGAAAGCAGATCAGATAGTACCAAACAAATATTCTGGCTTCCTAGAAGTAAAAAACCTTTTGAATTCTAAACTCCCAACTTTCTTCCTTTCTGATCATCAGAGCCTGAGAAAATTATGAATGCATCCTGAACTGTAATTGAGACACTGCTATCAATCTCCAGTCTGAGAATTTCTTCTAATCTTTCCTCTTTCACACAGCTCAGATCCTGGGATGTGCAAGACTCATTCATTGGCAGTGGTTCATCTTCTGCCATGGGGGCTTGTGATTCAGCCAAACCTTGATATTTTAGAAAATAAGTACATTTCACTTCTCTTAGGGAAAAGGAAAAAAAAAAAAAAACAAACCAAAACCCAACAAACACCCAAACACAAACAAATAGAAAAGCAGATACAGAAGTAATTTGCTAATTTTAATTTATGCCATGCATTTGGGAAAAATGTATTCTTCTGAGCTAACTCCTGTAGCTATGCAGTCAACAGGGAGTTTTCTTGCCATAGTACTTTTGGTTGTACACTTTTCCTGCTACTCCAGATAAACAAATGCAAAATCCAGCATTCGGAGACATTATGTGGATTTTTGACATTCCCAGGGTATGCAGGGTCTGGAAGCTGTTAAATGGATTACAGTGAGATATAAATATAATATTTTTAACCCTGACAGATATGAATTAGTGCAAATAATACTTCTTGTTTCACATAAGAGAAAACAGTATGCACACTGATACACCAAAAAGGTTAAACTTGGCAAATATAAGCAGCATTTCTTAGGAATTATTAAACAGCTCTTATTTTCACTTTCACTAAGACAATAGGCAAATTAAATGTTCAAAACACAGTCACTTTGAGGATGTTTTTAATGTCTTCTGAAATTTCAGATTGATAAGTCGAGCTAAATAGGGATAGCTTTCACTGTTTCAGGATTTGAGCACCATGTTGGGATATATATAACAGTAATGAAATTGCTTTTATAAAATACAGGAGTGGGCTGCAGCTCCCTGTGGCCTGTGCCATCCCTCTTTGTGAACTGAAAGATATGTTATACAATGGTTCTTCAAAACCAGTGTTTTATAGAGGAGGTCATATACTGCAAATAAAGAGTTGTCATATGGAAGACCTTTCAATGCAGAATGTACAATCTTTACAAAATGTTATAGCACATTTTAGCATTGTACCTTACACTACTGAATTTCTCATGTATTGCTTGCCTTAGCTGTCACAGCAGGATTATTTGGAGGGGCGGGGATGAAACCAAAGCATTTTAATTTGGGGTTTTATCTTTTGGAAGGACATGAGAGCTAAAAAGCACCTAGCTAGACTGTCTAATTGTAATGATACTCACAATGACCACAGCAATTTTGGGGTGATAGCCTTTAAAGAATGACAGAAAAGCCAGCTGCGAACTGGAAAGCCATTAAATATGTGGACAGGCATATAATATCCTATACCATTCAGTGATAAAAGAAGCATCCTTTCTGGCCATATTTATGAGGTTTGAAAGCACACCACCATGAAAATTGGTCTCACTAGATAGAGAGGCAGAGATATGCTGGGTGTGTGGACAGACATGTTCAAAAAAGCCATTCACTGCTTTCACTACTGTGATGGGGAAACTTTATTGGGAAGAAAATACTGTAGCAGCTATTTCTCTGCAAAAGTTGGAAACAGTTATCTTGTTAATAGATAAGAGCACAGTGAATTCATTCAAAGTTTAACAGAGAATCTTTCCATCACTCCAGCTTCTATAGACAACAGAAGTGTTTCAGAATGAGACATATTTTACAGTCTTCCACTCATCCAACTCTTTTAGCGAGCTTGTTCTTATGTACAAATAAATCATCTGAGATGCAATGAGAAAATGATAATTACAAAATACAAACTGAAGTCCAAGTTCTTTTGCATAACAAAAGGGTTCCATAAAAAAGAAGTCATAATTAGCATTCAATTCAATTCAATTTCAGTGTATAAGAAATAGATGGAGATTTATATTAAACCGTGAGATTAACTAGTGCAAACTGAGCCATGTGTCAAACCTAAAACCCATCAGACTTTCTGGATTCTGTATAACCACATCTGACTCATCACTGAATTTGGGGCGTTCTTTATGCAAAGTCTTTTTTGGCACAGAATTTCTCCAGTCTTAAACCTTGAGTGTGAAATATATCTAACTTCTAATGACACTAATAAATGAAAATATTATTACTGTTATTTATATTGTTATTTCACGAGTCCTGATTCCCAGCTGGCACCATTTTAGGTTCTGACTCCATTGTGTTAACTTTGCTGTATGAATAGAGAGAAAAAGACTTTTCTGCAGAGAAGTGCCTTCAGCTTAATTTATAACATTATAATAACGTGACTGTTGTGAATACCGGAGAGTAAAAGGAGAGGTAGCAAAAAAACCCCTGCATTTATACTGGCTGGTAGCTGCACTGCTTTATGCTTCTCTGTAAGCTGAATGTATTTTTTAAATTATTTGTCCACAATTTTCAGCAGCCTTCTACCTAGCTATTGTCAAAAGTGATTGATTTACTGTAAAAAATAGGGAGTAAGACACAAATACTGATCAGAATCTCATGTCTGATATATCAATCTGTTTAATTTTGATTTCTCCATTTGTACACAACAGTGCTTTTACAATATGAAGTGTTATTTATGATTTTCTGTTTGAAATATATATGTGGAATGAAAACAAACTCAAAACAAGAATACTTTAAAGGAATGACTCCTAACAAAAAGCCTGAAATATTCTGTTATCTGGCATGCTCATGACACAATTGATCACAGAGGAACCAAGAAAATTCAGTTCCAGGGTTGGTTGTACTTGATTTTTTTAGTTTTCCAGATGACAGATCTCTCTTTCTTTCTCTGTACAAATAATAAGTTGCAAACTAAAATATGAAAAAAGACACTGTCTAAATGAAGAATTCACCTACTGTATATACCAAGCACTAAAACATATTGGTATCATGCAGAAAATAAATTAATGAATCTATTACATAATGGGGTTTTTTTCATATTATTGCTAATTATTATATTATACTAGGACCCACAGGGCGATTGGTGCTTTCCAAGCATAGGAGAAAAATATCATGTCAGGAAGACTGACAAATAAAAATGGGACAAAAAATTTGATACTCTGGCAAGATATTAAACATGAAAGTTAGAAGAGTTCATTTAACTTCTTTGGAGCTTCTTCTCATTTCCCTGGTTTTAACATCCTTTCTTAAAAATAAATAAATAAACACTGCTGTTATCAACTGTTATCTCTTAAGTTACTGCCTTAATCTTATCTGGAAACTAAACTTTATCAATTACAAAAAGTACTGGGGAGGACCCACAGACTGAAAAATTCAGTCATTTTACAACCATGCTAAAAACGAAAATGAATAAAAGTGAAGATGCACTATAGTTCATCCAGACAGGAATGCTAGGAAAGTGAGGCTTAGTAAAAACTGCGACAACCACCCGATACACAGCAGGCAACTGGCAAAGGGGGAAAGGTAAACATCCAGATAACTGGAAAACTGTAGTTAAGGAGTCATGTCAAGGGTGTGTTCCCCACCTGAAGCAAATGTTTCAGGGCTGTTACAGTTCACAACTTAAATTAGTGACCTTGGACAGTGGAGTAGAGAACACAGCTTTTAAATCTTGTAAATCATTCCATGCTAGGAAGGGTTGCAAGTACTTTGAAGGACAGGATTAGAAGTCAAAACAATTTTGACAAATTGGAGAAGTGGTCTGGAAAAGTATATGTAATTTAATAAAGATAAATGTAGTTTTATACTACGCAGGAATAATCATCTTTACAGACAGAGAATGGGGAGCATCTGGCTAAAATATGAGAGGTGTAGTTGATGACAGAGTGAACACATATAAAATATAATGATTTTGTTTAAAAAACACCAACACAACAAATCAAAATATTAATTAACTTATGAATATCACACTGGTTTGTACAAATATATATATTTTAAGATTTGGAATAATCCTCTTATTTGGATCTGATGCAAATGCAGTGGGAGAAGATCCAGCTGGAGAAAAACAACAAGAACAAGAATGATCAGAAGACTAAATAAAGTGATTTCTGAGGAAATTCTAAAAGAGCTGAGTTACCCAGTTTAGAGTAAAGTCATGAGAGTATATTTTTAAATACAGGGAAGGTTAGTTTCCAAGATTATGATGATAAACTATCTTGTCATATTCACTTTAGCTAGAACAAGAATCAATAGACTTAATTTGGAAAATGATTAGGGGTTAGGAAACTAATTACAGCAGGCAGAACAATTAAATAGTAAGATGCTGCATATAGAAGTTTGTGGTGGTTTTTTGTTTGGTTGGTTGGGGTTTTTTGTGAGCTCGGGGTTTTGTTTTGTTTTGTTTGTTTGTTGGTTGGTTTCCTCCTTGAAAGATGGCTAGAATAAGTCAGGTGACTTTCTAAGGTTTAGAAACAGATAGACTACGCTACTCTTTCTATAGAGTAGATGATCTCTTGGCTTCTTTTCAAACCCTATTTTCTATTATTCTACCTTCACTCCATCTACTAATAATTCCTGTACTTCTGTGTCATACATGGCTGTTTGTAAAATGTATTGGTATAGACTGTTTTCCAAACAGTGGAACTATAGGAAATAGAATAGAGGATATCTTCCAGGTTGTGAAGCGAACACTTTCCAGTGGGGCCAGAGGTGCAGAACCAGAGCACAGTGCTAGTTTCCACCCTGAGAGTAACTGGAGACCAAGGGAAAGTGAGGAAGAGAGGAAAACTGATCACTAAAGTGGTAAAAATATGCAGATAGATTTGATGCATACAGAAAGGAAACCCAATACAATCAGATGTCCTAAATCTCCGTTTACAAAGGAAAAAAAAAACCAACCACACAAACCAAAAACTATTTTCCCATGAATAGATAGTAAGCATTCAGGCTGCTATATGTATCTCTCTTTAGATGAATAGATAACAAAATGTTTGTGATGGGAGGAGGGTTTATGTATGTGTTTATTTGATCAGACATAAGAATAAGAAGCAACAAAACATCTCTCTATGGGGGAAGACATGATTCCCCATTTGTGTCTTCTTACCTGAACAGCTTGCTGAAAATCTACTGAACAAAAAGTTAACTCTTGCACTCACCTGATTATTCTGTTGCAATTTTTACTCACAATCTCCAGGAAGAAGCTTTCCCTTTTAAGATTGCCACTGGCCAGAAATTTTCAAGTGGGAACTTCTTCTCACTGAAAAATTTAAGGCCACCAAAAACCAGTCTGAAATGACTTAGTGCAAAGACTTAGGACCAGGATTAGAGTGTTTGGAGTTATTTTACAGTCAGAAGGAGAGCCAGAAGCAGGAAGGATAGCAGATATGATAGTGGTAATTTGAACATGGTGTTTCTATGAGAGATCACTTGATTTAAGTTCTTGTTTTCTGTTCTTTCACAGTGTGCAGCTCTGCCCTGACTGCAGCCCATGGCACACTCTGACGCTGGTCTTTCTTACCCTGGTCTGTTCAGGAGACAGTGGAACAACCTTCCCCTTTGTCTATGCAATGGGCCGTTGATGAAGGAAGGGTCTTGAGCCCAATTTACCAGGCAAGATTCAATAGCTCACTTTCCAAACTTTCAGGCTATCACACTATAAAAAAAAATAAACACACAAAAATCCCTCACAGCAACAAAAAACCACCACCAAAACCCAACCAAATTAAAAAAAAAAAAAAAAGAAACCACCAAAAAGAAAAAAAATAAATGAGCTAAACTTTGAGACCTCCTTTAGCACTCTGGTTAATATCTTCATTTATGTTACTGACTGGGGGAAATGGGAATGCCTGAGATTTTCATAGGTATTGCTTCATTTCTTTTGGGCCAAAGATTTTCAAAATAAAACAATTGATAGCTCAGTTATATAATAAATACCTACATATTATATATATCTATATTTTTTATTTAAAACAAAAACTGTGTGGGTGGGGTTTTTTTTGGTTTTTTGCATTTTTTTGTAGCTTGTGTTAATCCTGTTCTCACAGTTCATGTCTATTTAGGCTCCCTCTTTTCCACCATTCTTTGTATTTTGGTTTAATTATTTATCTTGAGTTTAGTTAATCTTAATCTAATCTCTCGTTCTATAAAAGCCCCAAATGACCAGAGGTCCACTCTTGTTCTGATTTAAGTACATGGCAGAAGTCATATTAAATTCAGTGGTACAAGATAAAATCTCTTACAGCTCTGGAGCACCAGAGTTACATTTTGATCCATTCATTAATTTTCTTTAGAAAATTTAGAGATAAAATAATGTATGTGGTTAGTGCTAAACTGTCATTTGAAATTGTATCCTTATATGACACAGCTGAGTGCAATAATAAATACTGTAAAAAATAAGCCTGCTTGTTGCATTGCAGCTATGAGACTGAAAGGATTCATAATAATGATGACTATATGATACAAGTGCTACATGAATATTCCCACTTCATTTTATTAACTGATATGAAAAAAAAAGACACAGAAACTAAGAAAAAGAAGTTAAAAGACTGGAGAAAAAGGCAGGTAATATGAATCCAAACTGATCACCATGGGATTAACTTTCCATTATTTTATTTTTTCCCCAGCTTTTCAAAGCTTTCTACTGTATTTGTAAAACTCCAGATTGCACATCTACATTTAGCAGTGAAAATATGTAAGGATATTTGAAAGCACAAACCAGAGGCAGATTTAAACAGATTTGATTGGTATGACTCACTGACACCCTTTATTCAAAGGGACCTGCTGGGATTGCCACTTGTTGGGGGTGCAGCAGACTATGAGACCTGGCTGAAATATTTCACAAAGTGGACTTACGAAGAGGATCATACCAGATCGAATGGTGACGCAACATTTACTACATTCGCCGGAGGAACGTAGTATTGGACTTTCAAAGACACTCAATATTTACCACTCTTTGGAGTGGTAATGGACGTTCACAAATATTTCCTTGTTACCAAAGACTGTTTGGAGTTTGGATTTCATCGGTTTCTACATGTTACATTTGCTGGTTATGGTTATTCATGTTTTGCCAACATGGTCGTTCCCCTTGTTGTTTTTCCCCTCACAATCCTCCATGTTGTCTCCTTCCCACTCAGGATTTTCCCGCTTCTTGCCTGGCTTTCCCGCCATTTCCCCGAACCCTGCGACTCCATTGGTTGCTTGCGGAGCCGTTGCCCACTGGCTATCCGGTTACCCCAGTTATAAGCTCCGTCCCCAGTTCTGTCCAATCCCGTTCCTGTTAATACACTTGGTTCCAGAACCTTTCCCCCTCACACTGTATAAACCCTTGCCTTCAATAAACGTTGCCCTTTTGAGCCCACAACCTGCTGGTGTCTGTGTGGTCACTGGGATCTCGGTCAACTGCAGCCACTTATGCTATTTACTGATAAATAACAGGGATACAGCTCTGTGCATGCTCTATATGCACCCCAGACATGAAAGTCTGGAAGGTAATTGTCCACACTGAAGCTAGTCACCCTGGACTCTTATAATTAGAAATTACCTAATTATAGAAATTATATCCTGATTTCTAATAAACATCTAATGCTATGAAAGATGAAAAATATAGGACAGAGGTGCTTTTGGAGTTATTTATCTTCCTTGACTGTAAAGTAACTATTAGATGCCTAAATGAGATAGGGTAATATTGAAAGCTCAAGTGCCTGGTAACTAGTTTTATTTTTCATCTCTTTGCCTGCTTGCCCCAGGCTGAGGCAAGAAAGCTGTGTATAGTTAAGCCATCTCTGCTCTTCTTCTGCCCTTCCTTCCTCTGCAGTTCTTTGACTGTACCTCTGCACCTGGCCACACCAGTCAGGCATCACACATTTTTATATCCTGAATATGACACATATTTTGGTTCCAGCCTCCTGCTCTTTCACTCCATGCATTCACAGTATAGCATTTTGGCTTCTTTCCTCCTCTGTGACCAGCACGGCCAGTAGCAACCATAGAGGGCTGAAGAGCTGTAAAGGGGTGGCAGAACTTTCAAGGCATTGAGAGAGCACTTTTGAGGGGGGCTGACACTTGGAAATGTTTCCCCTAATGGTCACATTAGCACCCAGCGGGCCTTGTGCTGCTATGCCTTATGGCAGATGAAAAGGCATTAGCATGACTGGTACGACATGCTTTGAGAGGGGGTTCTGCTTAGACATGTTCAGGCCTTTCTGCAACTGCTGCTGAATTATCTTTTTTAAATACAAGATCATATTTTCATGGTCACATTAAATACTAAAAGCATACAGCCATATCACATTGCAGAGAAAAGCCACTTTTCCAGAACATACTTTAAAATGTTTGATTTACTAGATTATTATGACAGGACAGATGCAAGGTACCTCCTGACTCCACCACCACCCTCCCACCCCACTCCCCCCAACAACAAAACACTAGATTTTCTTCAGAAAGTATATTTGTCACTGTCACACCCTGTCTATATGCTGAACAATACCAATAAATCTGTTTCAGACTTGTGTTTCTGACACATGAAATCACATTTGGCCCTTTTTTCTGCAGCTCTTTTTCTCTCTCTCTTTTTTTTTTTTTTTTACAGGAACCACATGGCAGATAATATTAATCTGACCTTTTTTTTGTCCTGGTATGTAAGATTTTTCTGTCTGTGCTGGTTTAAAGGTAAACTAGCAGGAGGAATGAATCTAACTCACAAACAGATTACAGGTCAGAATTACAGTTTAGTAAAAAGATCACAATAAGTAC
>JAWWEU010000040.1:36429232-36457663 GCA_035583155.1 Acropternis orthonyx | reverse complement strand
CTCACAGAAGTTCCCAAACACCCAGCTTGTAGCCTGAGGGGTCAGCTGTGCCCTGGGCAGCTGCTGCAAATGATCCACTGTTAGCAGTTCATGAGAAATTACATAGAGGGTGTAAAATACACAGTCTTAGCCACAATCAAAAAATTAACAAACTGGTCCTGGTCACTATAACCAGGACAAGCACATACAAGACTGTTGTCAGTGGTGGCCAAGAAAGGTGCTACTCAATACATTTGTGACTCTTGAAAGAGACGGGTTTAAGGGCAAGAGCAAGAGGATAATGCCTGGTTTGCATAACACAGAAAACAGTATTTAACTGAGATGGTTTTTTCCCTCACCTTTAAAATAAAAATTCTGTCTTCAGAACTTCAGTTGCCTGGATAAACATCATCTGTGTGTGTCTGTACTCATCATCTCTCTACAGCACACTCTTTTCACATAATTTGTTGTTTTCCTATGACCTAGGGGCAGCAAGCAGATTTAAGGAGCATACATGTATGGATATTTTATGGTCATTTGGAGATTACTTATTAGTTGAGAGCAGCAACGTTTTTAATGTACTTTTCAAAAATGTGCATTCTTGCTGCATGAAATACAGAAGAGAACTGGAGGACTCTGTCTAGTCCCTACTTACGCCTGTCATGGACAAAACGAAGACCTTAGATATTCTGTACACAGAAAAGTCCTTGACTCTGTGTAAACACCCCTCACCAGTAGCTAAAATATCCCTGTGTTTTTAACACTATTTTGGACACAAATCCCAAACATGGTTCCATACAAGCTACTACATAGAAAATTAACTCTCTCTCAGCCATAATCAGTACTCTGATAACACCAGCTTTAAAGTCTTACGGATACTTCTGAAAAAGCCTGCTGAGAAGGCAGCATGTCTCACCCATGTATGTGCCAGAAGATGATGGATTGTGAAAAAGCAGGCCCTTTGTCCTGTGAGGAGTTACTGCATCAACAATGCTGAAGGGACACCTCTGCACCCTTTTCTGATTTCAATGTAGGCATAGGTTTTGAGGGATGTAGAACTGGGATAGTGACAGGTTTGCTATGGTCAAAAAGCTAGGGTCAAAAGCCAAGGCTCCTACCTATTTGATTTGGACTTTAAACATTTTACGTTACTGCTGGTGTGAATGGATCCAGTGAGAATTACTTTCTGGGCAGAAAAATACTTCAGAACTCTACCTCTTCTTCTGAGAAGAGTGGCCCTCTGATTTTATTTAATCTGGTTTGATTTGATCCAATTTAATTTTGTTCTGTTATGAAAAATATCTGAGCAGCTGGAAACATGCACTTTATTTACCAAGTAAAACTGGGCTTGCTCATTGTGACAGGATTGTACTGAAGGATAAAAAGTATATGACTACAATAGCAATATTAATTTCAGATTGCAGAAAGCTGAGGCAAAACCAAAAACAGAGAAAAACAGAGCTTAAAAAACAATGATCTGGTTGTAAAAGCTTAGGACAATAACACTGGACAACTGAATTGACAACCTGGAATAAAAATTTAAATTAAGAAACATTATACTATAAGAATATCAGAGGCACAGCAACAAAAGAAAAAATATGATGCATCACAAAAATTAGGAGACTGAGTAATTTTGAACTCCTTCTAGGTGTGCAGCAGTGTCTTGTAATCGTGAGAAACCTAATCAGGTAATGGCTTGCCAGTGTTTCCAAAATGTGTGTCTGTTGGACTGAGGCATCATGTTTCTAAACTGCCACATAAATTTGAGTCTAATTTTCAGGGTTCAATACTTTTATTGAGATTGCAGTTCTTCTCTGTCAATGTCAGAAATGTATGAAAGCATTTATGAACATTAAAAGATGAATGAAAAATGTATGACCTTAGAAGGGACATTCCTCTATCCTGCCTACCTGGGATTCTATGATGGCAGACTAATGGAGGCTGAATTCTTTTGTGTCACATACAAATGTCATTGCATTTCTGGGAAATGTAAAGTGTTGGAAGCTGAATGAAAGGCTCTGCTATATACTACATAGTGAACTCTATCCCAGCATTGACTCAGCTGTGTCATATTGCCATCACTCCAATTTCACTGTAACCCCAGCAAAGGACATTGTGTTCTGGCCCATTGGATTGCCCAATCCAATACTTGTGTGCATCTTGCTAGTGCTCTCCTGACTGGCAACTTTCACTGTGTGTTGTTCAACACAATACCTTGAACTTTCTCCTGGTGTTAGTCTCTTCTGTATTTTTTCCTTAGCTTTTACCTTTGCCATCTTTCATTACCATACGAGATTAGTCTCCAGACATCATAGGCAGGCATCTCTGGATCATAGCCATTGTCATTCTAACTGTTGGACAGAAAAAGAGCTGGATTTTTCAGGGTGTTGTGCTGGGTGCTTTGATTTAAAGATTTACATCTGTTAATGTTGGATGCTTACTTGTTTTTCACTTTAGATTAATTCATAGCAACAAAAGTGTTTTGTAAGCTGAAAAACTAAATAATAGATAATGTGGGAAATACTGTCAATATAAATTATTTGATAAATTATCTATATTTGCCTTTATTTACTGTGATACTGGGCTTATATAAGGAAAATTTTTATAGAGTTATTGTGATGTTCTGGACACTTTAAAAATGTGGGTTTTTTTTAAATTTTAACAGAGTTAGATATTTTCTGCGACTGTTTTCTTGCACCCTAAAAACGCAAGTTTCCAACAGAGAATAAACTGACTCCTCATTGTTCAATTACATGAAACAGACTATGCAGAAAATCATGTTTCTGGTATATATGATTCATTAGGAGAATAAGGTACTACATTCCTCGGAAAAAGAAGGAAATAATGTCATTTGTGCAAAAAAAAAGTTGTTGTTGTTGAAATTGTATACAGCTGCAGTAATTGTAGCAGTCAGTGATGCAAATGTGTAATAAAAAACAACCACTAAAATGACCAAAATTATTTTTCATATTCAGGCTTATATCATATAAAAGCTGTATAGGAAACAATGAAAGCCAAACTGAGGCAGAATACACACATAAAATGCAAGCTCCCTGTTTTAAAACTGTTACTGGGTATAGATATCTGCACAATTCAGGACCATTTGGTAGGTTCCCAATAGTTACTCTGTTAAATGGCTTTGCTCTGAATTTCCTGAAATGAGTATTAATGCTCTTCTTCACAGAGATAATTTGCAAATACCAGAATGTATGCCCTGCTGCTGTTACTGCAGTTTGGGGAGATGTTGCTGAGGCAGTCTTCAGCAAGGCTGAACAGCTGGAATTTGACTCTAACTGTTCTTTAGAAAGATCTTTTTTTCATAATTCCAGGCAATACTGGAGTCACCATGTGCACAAGCAGAGTAAAACCAGTGTTTCAATACCAATTAAATATGAGAAACAATGATAGGAACGAATGATGAAAAAAATCCCCAAAAATTAACACCTAAGAGAGCTAAACATGAACTGGTGGAGTGAGTTTCTACATCTTGATTTTAAAGTCAAATGCATTTAATTTTCCACCTTGCATCTAATTTTCCACCTCACTTATCAAGTGCTGTTTTTAAACTTGACTTAATGAAGAAAAAAGAAACAACTCTTTTTCTTCTGCTTCTTTGTTGGCTTTTTTCTTGGGGTTTCGTTTTTGGTTTCTTTTTCATTTTCTGTTTTGTTGGGTTTGTTTTAATAAGAAGAGGGGAATGTGATTCTCCTGCATTGCCTGGCAGTGTGATGCTTAGGAAGCTCTTGCCTACATGTTTAGTCTATTCTGATGTCTTCCTTAGAGGGAATACATACTTTTCTGCTAATGAGTAATCTGGTTATGATGGTAATGATGGTTCCATGAAAGAAGCAGTTGAAAGAGGTTTGGGAGAGGGAAAAGTGGAAGAAGGAGGAAGTCTAGAACGGTAGTGAAATGGCAGAAAAGGAGAGAGGAAACTGAACAATCATTCATACTTTTTTTTTTTTTTCCCCTCCAGAGCTGTAGAAGGCAAGCACTGAAGCAGCAAGTATGAAGCTTCCACTTCTCCTATATTGAATCTCAAAGAAAACTGCCAGGGTGAACTCTAGAGATGCAGGACTTTGGTGTTGATAGTGTTGACTATTACAGACTGCATGATACTTGGACAGGAATGCTGGCTCATTTCATGGCTCACCAGTCCCACTTCTACAAAGTTTCAATGAAAACCCAGAACTAGGAGTAAATATTTGCAATTCATGTTCATGATGTATTTCCTAAGACTCCAGGCAATGATGCATCTGGCTACTCTCCATTTAATATGGTCTGTCCATTTTCTTAAATTGCCTGTTTCTTCACAAACTGTAAAAAGAAGAGAATGTAAAAAAAAAATAAAAAAATCACAGAATTACAGAATACGCATAGGTAGAAGGGACATACAAGGATCATTGAGTTCAGCTTCTGGTCCTGCACAGGACTATCCCCAAGAGCCACACCACATGCCTGAGAATATCATCAGAATGCTTCTTGAACTCTGTCAGGCTTGGTGCTGTGATCACTTCTATGGGGAGCCTGTTCCAGTGCCCAACCACCCCTGGGTGAAGAACCTTTTTCTAATATCAAACCGAAACCTCCCCTGACACAACGTCATGACATTCCCTCAGATCCTGTCACTGGTCACCACAGAGAAGAGATCAGTCTGCCTTTCTTTCTTGCACAAAGAAGTTGTAGACTATGGTGATGTCTCCCCTCAGTCTTTTTAGAAGTCAGAGGGGTCTTGTGCAAAGTTCAGAGGATAATGTTCTGGCATTAAAAAATCTGATTTAGGAGCTGGACTCCCTCATGTGCTGAGCTGATGACTCACTGAACTTCCAAAGTAATAGAGAAATTCTCCAGTATTCCTAATCCAGGTTCAAGGCACAAAGAGAAGACCAGACTTGCTCTCCTTAAATGTAGCTCTGAAAGTTTCCAAAGGAATTCACATCTAAGGAAGTAGCCAGTTAGACACAGGGGCTCAGTTTATAATGTTAAATCTTTGCTCCTTCTTTAACTTTGAGGTCTTTGAAGACTTAGAAGACTTCCTCCTCCCTGACTTAACTCTCCAGTATTTAATACACCTTAAATCCTTTCTTTAAGCGTAATGTAAAACTTCTGATTTCTTCTAGCCCTCCTGCCTCTTTCATGCTCACCACTAGAGGTGTTTCCATGATCAAGATATTCTACTCATTCATCAGTGATCCCTCTTCTTCTAGGTGTAATCCCACTTCTTCTTCTAGGTGCTTCAAACCTGAGCAGAAAAGCAGTAGCTGTGACTGCTGAGCGGCCCCACAGCCATGTCCTCAGGCTCATAGTCACTAGAAAGCTTCAGTCCATCCCCAACAGGATCTAACATGCTGTTTGGGTGGAGCTGGGATGGCAGGGTGAGACCAGAGCTGTTACAAGGCTAGGGGTAGACTCAGCAGCATTCAGACCATTGCCGACTTGCTTCTTACACGGACCAGGACAAAGCTCAGACTTCTGAAAGAAACAACTAGGAGAAAATGATCAGAGACTAGTCACAGTCCCTGATGTAACAGAACTGCTGGCAGCAGCAAGAAAAATAACAAAAGAGAAAAGAGAGGAAGTGGCCACAGGATGCTCAAACTAGACACCACAAACTGACCAAGAAGTGAGTCACGTGGGGACCACAGACCAGAGCTAGTGAATTTAAAGCTAATTTTAGTATATTCACACTACTGTGTTTGTTGTATGGGTCTCATCATTAAAGGTACTTTGCCTTAATTTTAGTCAAATGTAATGTAGATGAATGTAAAAGGGCTTGTGGATGCAAAATACACCTCTGATTTTGAAGATTGTTTCTAGTATGTTATGCCCCTTTAAAAATATGATTTTTTCATCAGAGCTTAAAGGGTCTACTTTTCTCACACTTTCAGCGTTTTCCCAAATAATGTGATCAATAGTTAAAGGAAGCATTCAACCTATACATAAATTTGAACTCTAAATACACTGAACTTTTTAAGCTTTGATACATTGCATAAATGCTAAAGGCAAAGTGTAGTGTGTTATTTAGTTACCTCCATAGCTGAGGAAATATTTTGTCATTTACTTCTGTGATTTTACAAGAAGAAAACCCTTAAAAAACCAAAAAGTTGTCAAGATTTTTTTTTTTTTTAAATCACTTTCAAGAGGAGCCTTATTATCCAGGCTGACTTTTGGTATCTCTGTGTACCTCTATTGATGGCAAAAAATCAAACTATTAATATTTTGTTAAGATTATTAACATCGATGAATTTTAATCTTCATCCTTTCAGGCAGATTAAGGCTGACATAGAAATTTGCAGTTCTAGCAAGTATACCTAAAAATGTCAATAGACTTACAAATTGTGAGATGTCAATAGATTCACAAATTCATTTGATGGGTGAGCAACTGGCTCATGGGTTGGTGTAAACTGGGTTACATCTTGCCAGTGACTGGTCACTTGCATGGTTCTACAGGGCTCCATCTTAGGCCCACTGCTCTTCAACGTATTTCTAAATGACTTGGATGCAGGACTGGAAGGTATACTAAGTAAGTTTGCCAATGATACTAAATTGGGAGGAGCTGTTGACTCCCTCGAAGGCAGGGAGGCCCTGTAGAGAGACCGAGACAAATTAGAGGGCTGAGCAATCACCAACTGTATGAATTTTAACACAGACAAATGCCAGATTCTGCACCTAGGATAGGACAACCTTGGTTGTCCAAATAGACTTGGGAATGAGAGACTGGAGAGCAGCCCCATGGAAAAGGATCTTGGGGTCCTGGTTGATGGCAAGTTGAATGTGAGTCAGCAGTGCCCTGGCAGCCAGGAGGGCCAACTGTGTTCTGGGGGGCATCAGGCAAAGCATTGCCAGCCGGTTGAGGGAGGGGATTTTTCTGCTCTGCTCTGCACTGGGGTGGCCTCACCTTGGATATTGTGTGCAGTTTTGGATGCCAAAATGAAAGAAAGATATAAAGCTATTAGAGTGCATCCAAAGCAGGGCCATGAAGACAGTGAAGGGCCTTGAGGGGAAGTCATATGAGGAGTGGCTGAGGTCACTTGATCTGTTCAGCTCGGAGAAGAGGAGACTGAGGAGAGACCTCACTGCAGTCTGTAACTTCCTCATGAAAGGAAGCAGAGTGGCAGGCACTGATTTCTTCTCTGTGGTGATCAGTGACAGAACTCAACAAAATGGCATGAAGCTGATACAGGGGAGATTTTGGTTAGGTATTAGGAAAAGGTTCTTTACCCAGAGGGTCATTGGGCACTGGAACAGACTCCCCAGGGAAGTGGTCACAGCCTGACAGAGTTTAAGAAGCATTTGAACAATGCTCTCAGACACATGGTGTGATTTTTGAGGCTGTCCTGTGTAGGTCCAGGAGCTTGACTTTGATGATCCTAGTGGGTCCCTTCTGACTCTAGATATCTTATGATTCAATGAGTCTACAGCTCTGGATTTGGGATGTTAAAGACAGACACTCTTTAAAAAAGAAACTTAGACCCCTTCAGTTAACTGAAATACTTCTCATGACTGCTATGGCTATTTAGCTGAAGAAAGAGGTGAGTACCTGCTGTTATTCAAAACACTTCTTCTCTAAGAGTCCTAACCCCTATATTATCAGTCGAAGAACTTTATTGCAAAGCCTCATCCTAGAAATAATGTTACCTAAAAATAAAGTTATTAATTTCTTGTTGGGATAGAAGGAAGTGTTTTGCAGCTGCCATATACATATACATTGCATCTATATCTCTATCTATCTATATATATATTGCAGCTGAGCTCTGATACAATGGCAGGTTGAAATGCAATATGTATCATCCCTTCCTGTACTTTCCTTTGGAAAGCATCTCTGGTGCATTGACTGAAAGAAGAACATCCTTTAACACTTCCCCTGATTCTCCACCTCCAGAACAGACAGCTTCTGAAGGAAACTATTCTGGCAAATATCCAAATTCTGTATGCAGCCTGACCTGTTGTGATGTATGTGTTTTAGGAGAACAAGGGCAGGATATTGATCTGAGCATATCAAGTGCCATTTACTCTTAATCCACCTACTGGTTACTTGATCTTACTATAATTTATAATGTATTCTCTTATCATACCCTGATCTCAGAAGTGTGCTTTGCCTGGACAAAACACAAACAGGAGGCTCAAACTGTTGTCACTAGCACTAAGTGGATTTTGTGGCTATGGTAATATGAATGGAAAATCAGTGCATTGTATTTTACCCAGATTTCCTGCAGCAAACAGAATCCCATTACGCTCACTGCAGTGAATATTGCTTTTTAGATTCTTGAACACACAGATCTTCTATTTTGGGTTTTCCCCTCATAAGCAATGTGATAAAACTCAAATGCATTAAGCAAAATTTTCTTCACTTATCCCAAGACTTTGTAACCCACTTGCTCTGTGCTCTCCTGTATTTATTATCTGCACCTTTAACCACCTTATATATCTCTCTTTCTGCAGTTAAATCTGTCTCTCTTCATAAATGATTCTTTCAGAAAAACAAGACTAAGCCTATTTCTGCAGTGACCAATGACCTGATGACCTTCTGTATCTACTTCCTACATTTGGCATTATTTTGCAACTTAACTTCTAAAAATTGGAAGACCTCACCACAGAAACAACACAGTTGCATTTATTCTTACAGATTCTGCCAGTGGAGGCCTTTGCCAGACCTCATCCCCCTGTTTTCCTTCTCTGCTCTCTCTTTTTAGCTGGAACTTGCATCAAGCTGAATACTGAAAAGGTGCAATGCCTGTAAGGACTTGGGGAGATGCCTGAAACTGCAGAAATAGAATAGAAATAGATGTGAAAACCACCCACTCCTGCAGATGCAGAGAGCATCCTGCTTCTTTCTCTGCAATAGCAAGGGAATGGATGTACCCACCTCTTATCAGAAGGTGTCAGTGTTGCCCCTGACCTACCCTATGCAGCAAAGCTGAAGAAACAAAAATGAATGGGTCATTGGTGAAGTTTTTTTTTACCCTACTAAAATGCCTTTCAACACCTGCACATATGGCTGCAATAGTTCAGATAATATTTCTGAATACCAGTTGGTCTCTAGGAGATGTATAGTATTGTTGGTAGAATAAAGTGGGGGTGTTAGTGGTGGGGGTGAGAAGGCTGAATTTAACAAAGTTGGATATGCTTTTTATACCACTAACTTTTGAGCCTGCCAGAGCATAAAAATATTTTAAGTTTAGTTCAGCTATCACTTATTTGTCACATACTAATGGTGTGCATATGCAATTTTTAAATTCCCAGGTGCTGAGCATAAGTTATGGCTTCCCAAATACAAATTGTGAAAGTGTGCCAAAATGCATTTGAACCCAAATTTTTGCTCCTTCTGTTCTCTTCTAAATCCTTTTGACATTGTTACTTGCAGCTTAGGGAAAGGGAAGGAAAAAGCAAATGAGATTGTTCCAAAATCCAAAAAGTATACGAAATGCAGAGCAGTCCAATCCAGACAACTCCCAGGTGTAAAGGAGGTGAGATGTAGAGGTCTGGGAACTCAGCAAGACCTCACCGAAACCTTCCAGCTATAAAGTATTTCTGCTATCTGTTGTTTTCATACCTTTGTTCTTGTTGGAATCATTACATTTATGTCTATTATACTTTGTCAAGTTTATCCCCCTCCCCAAATTGCATTACTTTTTTTTAATTATTATATTAATAGGGAAAAACGCATAAAGTCTTTGAATGGGCTTGATGTTAACTTCAACCTTAAACTAGCAAATTTTGCAATGTTTGGCTGGGATTTTTAATGATTAGATATTAAATAAATCCTTCTATCCACTTATGCTGAATAATGCTTTTGCACTGAATTAAATGTTTGAGGAAACAAATAAAGGAGAAGAAGCTTGTTATATAGACATTTTGAATTTGGATAGCTTCTTCTCTTCCAATTCTTGATCAGATTATTTCTAAAACGCAAGAGAATTTTCAGTGAATTGTATTTTAAACATTGAGTTATTTTTATCATGGTTTGCATGTTTCCAATTAACAGTCTTGTTCTGTTGCCACTGGAGTAATTGCCAAATTTTCCATCATCTTCAGTGACTGTAAAGTGAAGCCCAAATGTGTCTACTCTGCTAGATTAATACAAGCATTTTGACATTTTTGACCTCCTCAGGTAAATAACCACCAAAGAAAACTGTTCTGAACCCAACTATCAAAAATAATAAAAATAAAAACTTCAGGCAAATAGTAGTAGATTTTTATTCTCTATTTCTTGAAGCAACTAGCATCTGGTGCTTCAAAGACTACAATAATTATATTTAGCTAATAGCATTATGCAACTCATGGACTGAGGCAAAGAACTTTTTCCTTCATTCTTTCAATAATCAGTTTCTGCCTTGAAGCAAAAGTTATGATTATATTTAAATCTAGTTCATGCAACAAAAATCATGTTTATCTATAATACCCTTTAGCACATCTAAAATTAGAGGTTAGAAAATTGGATTCTGGCCTCCTGTAACACAGAATCTCAGAAGACAATTTCAAAGAAAGACTTGTGCCTTTCCTTGGTTTTGTTCCAGTCCTGCAAAGGGAATTCTGCTCTCTCTATTCACTTTTAAGACCTTATGTTTAAGTAACCAGGATGTTAGTAGGGATGGCCATCCTCCCATACCTGGCAGGCAGTTCCCTAAGAAAAAGAAAGAACATTTGGACGATTCTGCTCAGCTGGAGGAACTTTGATGAAGGGATTCTTTGCAGGAGGTAGATTTCAGAGACATCAGCAGAAAAAGAAGAGACTGATTATTTTCATATCATCCCTACATAATCATGGGCATCCAACAAGTCATCTCTAAGCTTCCTGTATACTGTCATAGGGCACATTGACCATACTGCCTTGCTAGTGACTCCAGCTCTTCTGGCCAGGATAAGCTCCAAGCACAGCAGTTAATGGGTTTTCAGTGATAGAGGTAAAACTGGATTTTGCTGTCTGTTTCATGATATCATCTTGCCACTATTGTCATTAGAGGGCCTTGGCGGGAAGAGGTTGAAGGGGGAGAGAGAGAGGAGGAGTAAAAGGTTCAGTGTCTCTGGTCCAGGGTCAACTTTTGATCTGGTACAGCTGAGTATCTGTAACCCACTTGCTTTGTGGCCCCCTTTTAACACTCCCTCCCTCCCCGTGGTTCAGCTCAGGTCTATGTCCCAGCTTCATAACTTCGGTTTATGCTGCTAAAGAAATTGGGAAGTGCAGAAGAGTCTGTACAGCAGAGCCACATGAGATAAGAAAAAAAACTGAAGAGGCTGGATTGTTGAGACAGGGGTCTTAAAGATCAGAGATGAAAAACATGATCATGAAAAGCAGAAAGTATTACAAAGGGTTGGACTATGCCATGTCAGCCACAATGAGGATCAACTCGAGGTCACAGCAAGGGCCAGCCCTTGGCCTCATGAGAGACCTTTGCTTGGCCTCCAGAGACCTCATGGTGACCATACTAATGCTAAGACTATCAGTAGTTCCTTAATTCTAGCTTTACTGAGTGTAGAGCTCATAAACAATACATCCATAAGTAATTGCTTTGTACTTTTAAGTAGTATATACCTTGCTTACAAAGTCTGTTTGTGCAATGCTTAAAGTGCTCAAACAAAGGGCTCAAAGGAGGGATAGTTATAAAGGAAATCTTTCTGTTGCAGATACCTGCATGCCACATACCCCATCTTTTCTCCTGGCATCAGCAGCAGTCAGCTCAACTTTCCAGGGGGCTGCTGTGGGCAAAACAGAGTACAGGACCATGTGTTGCTATCATCAGCTGTCTGCTGCCCTTGACAGTGTCTGGCTCTCACTACACTTTGCATGAGCTTTGCCTTCAAGCTAGCTAGTTTGCATGCTGCTGGCAATGCAGAAGTTGGCTATCACAGGCTAGCAGGGTTCCTTTGCATCTGTCACTAGAGCTGTCCATTAGACAATACCAGCATAATTGCATTACAGAAAGTGATGCTCAAGTGCAAATTAACATATAACCCCTGCTCCAGGCTCAGGACCTTATTTTGATTGATTAGATTAGATTGATAACACTTGGTGTTAAAAAAGTACAAGAATACCTGGGCAAGCAAATGGGAGTAATGAAGGTCTGTACTGTCCAAGTAATTCGGTGAGGTACATCTCACCTCGGGCAGCTGAGCTGCAACTTAAAGAAACCAACAGCTCCTTTCATCTCTACCTATATCCTAAACCCGCTGTCCTATTCTTGTACTATATTGCATTCCTGTCTCAAATATTTAAGGTACATATTTAGCGTAACTATTCTTGGGCAATAGACTTAAAAGATTTCTGGTATTTATTTGAGTAGGGCTGTCATTTTATTGTGAATCTAATCATCACATATAACTGTAAACAGTCTATTTTTTACTTAACATCCGTGTGAAGGGCTGCTTCCCACACTACCTGCATGTTGACTGACTAGTTCCACCATACTGGGGATGCTACTACATACTTTCCACTCTCAGTAGATGGTAGTTCAAGGAATATTAGTTCACTAACTTATAACAGATATTTGCAAATTATGGAAAATCAAGCTATGTTTCTCCTATGCTAAATTACTAATAACCTGCATTGTCCATATTGGTGGTCTCTTTGCTATTTTTCTGTCCAAATGGTGACATAGATCTATATTGAAAGGGAGAATTGCTTGCTACTGCTTAAGAAGCATATAAATCGATCGAGAGTAGACTAAATTTCACACATTCCTCTTATTTTAACTCTACTGGACTACAACAGTAGAGGACAAGTTGGACAATGCTGTTGTCTAAAAATTCAAGAGCCTGCTGTGTTTGGAATTGGCTATGTCTCTGTAAATTTAATCAATTTACCTCAGGAGAGATACCATTGAAAAGGATGAATACAGCAACACATTTGTGCAAGAAAGCATTTCCTTTTCACTCACAGACTTGAGCTTTATATCAAAAAACACCCCAACAAAAACATTGAAAGTGCAAAACCAAACCAACACCAAAAAATCTCAAATTAGGGACAGCAGTGAAAACTAAAGATCTGAAGACATCTAGAATGCAGCTATTTTGGTTTGGTTTGGTTTTTTTCCTTAGGATATCCTTAATATTGTTGATTACTGTGATATAAAAATACTAGAAAGGAAAAAAATCAGGCCATGATTTCCTCCCTTGAATTCCCACACTCTCACTGCTGAGCAGATCTTTAATTGCACTTTATTGAACATGTGGTCAGGCTAATCAGGAATAAAAGAGTCCTGAGTGAGACTTTGCACTCTGAAAACTAGTCTAGAAATTGGTTTAGTGCAGCTTTCTAATATATCAGGGAAGGTGAAAAGCAAAGGAGAACTATTTGAAGATAATTTGGTTTTAATATGCATTAACTACCAGCACAAATACTTATGGGAGGAAATGTTCTCTTTCCTGAAACAGCATTTCTACTTTATCAGCAATGAGAAGCCAAAAGAAAAGGTAAGAGAGAAGATTGCAAAGAATGGAAAATGGACAAGACAACTTCTGTTCTGATAATGTTGCTGATACTCTGAGATTCCCAAAGTTCCAAAGTGGCTAATTAATGCTGGCAGTCATGGCAACACTGAAGGTTTCACGGAAGCCCGTTTGCCGCCAAGTGTTCTGATGTCAGGCAAACCAAAGAGGGATGATGTCAGAATTTGAGAGGGTATCTACTAAAGAAGAGTGTAGTTATACAAAAAAGAGCTAGCAGAAATGACAGAAAATAGAGAGCAAGTGAAGAGAGGATGATGGGAATGAAGCAAAATTCAGAAAATACTACTGGATAAATTTTAGCAACCCCTGGCACTCAAATTCTTTGCTCAGTTTCAAAAGCTGAAATTTTAAACTGTAAAAAATGAAACATTTTAACTATCCATAATTAATTTTACAAAAATTGTTAAAATGGAATGGAAAGTCACTCAGATTTTTTTAATGACATTTCTGTCTTTCTGATTCATTACTAGTTCCAGTAGGTTTCTTTTTTTTCTGCTTGGTACGAGTGTTTAGAAATTCTAATGATCTTCTTTCATGTCTCTCCCAGGGGAAGGTATGGTACCCTGCTCCTGTTACCTGGTTGTAATGGTAAGAGATTGGCAGCAGTGAAGCTAACACATAATTTTTCAGTTCACTAATTTTGTCAAATCCAGTGCTGCAGAAATCCAGAGTGGTGCTACAAATGGAGATACAAAGGAGCATTTCTGACTCCATGTTCTGTACGGTGGCCATCTCCTCTACAGTGACAGTCACCAACCCAGAATTCTTGATCTGGAAAACAATTCCTACTGCCTGACAGAGAGAGGATTAAGGAATTTCAGTAGGCTGTTTAGACAGCTGTAGGTTTCAGACATATTTATGCATATATGCTACCCTGCAGTTGCATAATCTATGTAATTGCATTTATTACACATTGCTATAAAATCTTTTTAATCTCCTTTCTAGCGACATGGCAAAACATTTTTTCTACTTCATTATTTTTTTCAAAGAACTTCCCCTCTCTCCATGGGTTCATGGACAAACATCCTTGTCAGAGATAGGTTCATTAGAATTTTAATTGTTTTCTAATTGTATGATATTTCCTCTCATTTTTTCCCCTAACTGATGAGGTTCACATTTCCTCTTGAACTGATCTTAAATCCACTATAATTATTTATATAATGGTACATTGTATTAAGGTATCTACCAAAGTACATTATAAGAGAATGTGTATATGTGCATGTGTGTGTGATACACTCAAAGAGCAACCTTGGTTGTAAGAGTTCTTTAGAGAGAACTATTTCAAGTACTATTGAAAAAGTGTATTTTTGTTCTGGGTAACATTTTACAATTGTGAAATAGGCTGCATGTATTCACACGTACATTCACTTGCATTCACAGCATGTCTGTAGGGGAGAATAATCACTTCACATGCCCAATCACAACACTTCCATCTGCCAGAGAGGGTGTGTGTCGTGTCATTTGAACAACCGACTTTGATTCTCAAAGGCAGTAAAACATACCACATATTAATTCAAGCTTATGATGTTGTCAGATAGAAGGTTTTTAAAAAACAAGGGCCAGCATTTTAACATGTTCTTTTTCACTTACCATTCACTGGAAGTTTTTTGTGCTTGGGAAAGACTGTACACATTTGAAGTGTATCTTATTTCATAGAATCATAGCATCATAGAATATCCTGAGTTGGAAGGGAAACACAAGGATCATCGAGTCCAGCTCCTGGTCCTGCACAGGACACCCCAACAATCCCACCATGTGCCTGAGAGCATTGTTCAAATGCTCCTTGAGCTCTGGCAGGTTTGGGGCCATAAGATTTCACCAAAGACCCTGTTCCAGAAGGAGCCTGCACACCAAATCTCCAGCCAGACACATGAAAATAATTTTTTTGTCTCTCAAAAGGATTTGGAAATGAAAACATAATACTTAAATGCCACACTGCAGTGACATGACTTGCTCATTCTAAAAACAAAAACAAATGTGTAATTGTTTATTGTGATGATGACTGAACAAAAGGACACTGACTATATACGTGCTACACCTGCAGTGGTATATATTTGGATTACTGGAACATATTTGCACTGTTAGAAGCCACATTTAATTCAGGTTCTAAGTTAAAACCTATCACTTGGTACAGTTCAAGTCTTACCAAGGGGAACTTAGCTAAAAGCTGCCAGTAAGGGAATGCAAATTGAGTCTCCATTGTACACACACAAGTGGTCCCAACTGCACTCTGTGGCAAAGTGATTGAATTGAAGCCTGAGGATTGTGTCTGGCCTTCCTTCAATGAGCCTACTATTAAATATAAATATTCCTATACTTTCATTCTTGTTTCTTATGTTTTCCATTGTTTTGTCTCTGTGAATGCAAAAATATGTATTTGTTTTCCACTAGACTATGTGGTCCATGTAATTTTAAACTGAAGCCACACAACCTATATTTTGCTGCATGGGCAGGTCCCAGATTCCTGCTGCTGTTTATGAAACATATTGCTACTGAAATTCAGTAATTGCCTGAAACCAGAATTTCCTTGTCCGATGAACACTTCTTCCCCAGGATAAGTTGTCTGCTCTTGCAGAGTCTTTAAGGATTTGAATTAGTAATTTTGAAACTCAGCACTGTGTCAATCCCAGATGAATATTGCTCCCACAGAAAAAAAAAAAATCCCTGTGAATTGTGTGCCGCTCTGGAAAGCTGTCAACTCCCATTCAACATCAACCAGGACTCGGATGACCTTTGATTAGCCTCATGTCACCCTCCAGCTAAATGAGTTAGTAGCTATTAAAGCTGAAACACACAACCTACCTTGCATTATAAAAGAGTATTTAGTATTTATTCAGCTATGGACAGCTTCTAAAACTAGTGTACAAAGCCATTCATCATGTAACGATTTCCACGCTTATAAAAAGCTCCTTCTTTCATCTGATTACTTCTGGCAGTGATGAAAAAACAGCGTTTATTTTAATTATAACGTTTAAAATAAAGACTCCATTGACCTTACTGCATTTAATAAACTGCGTTTTTCAGCAATTAAGGCAATGCCTACAACACTATTAATATGGCCTTTAGAAGTGTAGCAGAGCACACATGGAGGGCAGAAAACTCATTTTGTGTTCTATACTGTTTTGTCAGTTTTCTGACGGATTTCTGTGCTATGTCTTTGTAAGAATTGTTATGCATGCATGCAAACCCAGAGGATCAAACCATGGCTAAGGTATTGAAGAAAGGTTTATTGTGAAGTCAGAAACCCTGAATACACTGTGCTGCATCACTGAATGATCATGCAGGGGGTGAGAGAGCACTCACGTGTCTGTGCCCTGCCTTACATATCAAAGGCCTGACGTGTGCGCAACTTACTCACTACACTGTTTTTGCAGTTCTTTCTCTCTCTTATCTCCCTTTCCCCCAAGCCCATGGGAAAGAATGCTTTTAAGTTTTTAACAACATTCTGTTATCTTCCTTGAGAGAATTCCATTTCTTTTGACAGAAAACAACCCAAAGCAAACACAGTGTGAAGATTCCCACACTGACCTTTTCCAGGTCTAGCTTTCCCAGCTGCCAAAATCTCTTGAGCAAAAACAGTTCTAAAACCAACTTATTCTCTTTACTCCTTACCAATCTTTTGGGTTTATCCCCTTCTTCCCTGCAGTCCTCCATAATGGCTTCTGCCTTTTAACCTGCAAAGGCCCTACAGTGAGAAGCAAGGTGAAAAGCACTAAATTGAGGGTAGAAAACAAGTGCATAGGGCCAATTAATGAAGGAAGGCTAATGTTCTGGTATTCCTAGCTTAGGACAAATAGTACTTTCCCGCTGAGAAGAATAATGCAGAGATACAAATGTGTGTACAAACAAAGGTAATGCTGGAATTAAGCTATGGGCATTAGAGCATCTGTCTAAGATTGCATGAAGTGTCTGTGTAGTTCAGCATCTTGTCTCTGGTGGTGGCCAACAACAGATGTCTAAGGGGCAGTATGAAGCTTTGTAAGCACTTGTTAGCTGCAACAGCTCCCTCTGATGTCAAGGGTTTCATATTTATAGTTCTCCCTCTTTTGTCATCATTTACAATCTCTTTACTAGGTCTGTTTCTTTTTCAAAGACATCAAGCTCAGCTCTGGCAACCATGAAGTAGGTGAAGAGGAGAGGATTGGGAGGAATGTGAGTGTTCTACCCCACATCCATATGAGGGAGGGAATGGGGCAGGGATTTTTTGTGCCAGGGCAGGTAATAAGATAACAGAGGAGCTGTCTGCCAGCAGCTGAACCTGAAAGCCAATCATGGGAGGAGATAGAATTACAACTAGAAAAAAGGACACAGTTATTTCATGGCTATACTTTACAACAAAGCTCTCAGATGTGAGAAACAGAAGTCTAAATTACTCCAAACAGACAGGAAATCAAACTTGCATAGGCAAAACCCTGTGTGAGAGAGAGAATGGCTAGCTAACTTTGGTGATGGGTTCATAATTCAAGCCTAAGCAGGACTAAAACCAGACCAGAATTAACAAAATTTAGTCTTTGATTCTGAAGTACAAGTTCTGTCAGCAATATTGCAAGCAGCTTCCCCTAGGTGCTGCATGGACTTAAGTTGCTGGGTCATGTGTGGTAATACAGTGGTATAAACAGGAATGCAATGGTTCCAGGAGACACAAAGGTGGCTCAGCTGGGATTTCACAGGAGATTCCTATTAGCAGGGCACATCCCTTCTTCATCTGAGAAAGGAGGGGCCATGACACATGTAAGATTCTGGCTTGTAATTGTCTGTTATATCCCTTTTGCCACAGTTTTTGTATGTGTGTTAATGGAACCTCTTACAAAAAAGTCATCTCTTCAAAGAGCAAGTGAGAATATATTCATTTAAAGAAAAACTCTCAGGGTTTTCAGGTATTATATAATATCCTTTAGAAAAGATGCTGCATCTGCTGAGTGTATGACACTGGATAATAATTAATGGACTTCAATGTAAAAATATAAGGGAAGAAAAGAAGCGAAATCTGGATAAGAATGTGTATGTCTCAAGTGTAGGAAATGGCACTGACATTTCTTCAAATTACTGTGTATGGTAATGACCACTCTTGAAATGACTCTGTTCCCTGTGTTCACTTGCAGTTAGAATAGCTGAAGCTTATCACAGTGTCAGCTTTTGTGAAAAACATAAGTAAAAACTGGTGAAAAATGGGAACATTTGTCATGAAAATTTTCACAAAATCAGCTTTCAGGCTTACAGACAAAAATATCATTACTATATATTAACACAATTAAATACATAAGAAATAATATAACTGCCTCTTTGCAATAAGACTCCTCCACTGATGAGTAGTGTACAGAAGCCACATAATTTTCAGAGACAGTCTTCCAAACAACTACCTCTTGGCTAGCTAAATTTGGGCATGTTACAAGCTGAAGATTCACAGAAGGCGGGAGCAACAAGACAGAGATACTGGGAACCCAAATATATAAAGAAGAATTGCATCACACAACTTTTATAGGAAAATTGAAAAGATTAAAGCGTGTAAAGCTCCTTCCCAATCTAATGATGAGAGAAAAATTCAGGAGTGGAAAACAGCTCTTTTGTAGCCATGCTTTAACCTTTTGAAGCACAGATGGCATTCATCCAACATTTGTACTTTCATTGTTATTCCTTCTTTTTCAATGATAGTGAATTTCCATAAAGCTTCACTGCGACATTTCCTTAGCCTCAGCTTGCTTATAAGAATCTCATCCTTCCAGAAAAGAAATCACAGTTAAAGTGGAAAGCTACCAGCAAGGCTTTATACCAGCAGTTCTGAGTGTGGGAATGAGTTCTGTGGAAAAATACAGCATTTGGCTGTAGAAACACAAAACAGGTGGCTATAGGTCAGTTCATATTCTGGTCGGCCCAAATTACCTTAACAAGCAATTCCACAGTGCTTAGTTTCTCAGCACGTTTCATCTATAATGTCACCAACTGGACTTTGAGCAGCAAGTAGTTCAGCTGCAGGTTATTGCCGTCAGCTACAGTGATCTAGCTGATGCCACCTGGCCAGATTTTAAACAGTTTACAATTCACTTTTAAACAGTAAGGCTACTCTGAAATTAAATACAAGCTCTTTCTTCTTCCACAAACTATCACAGGCACTGTTGTCTTCTTCTGTGGATACAAGTACATCACTAGTATAAAACAAACAAGAATTGTAAACAGGAGTGTTATGAAAGCACCTTAAGAGACACACCCCTTAGTATCTTCAGAAGGAATCATAAGCCTATGGGTTTAGAGCACTAAAGAAAACCATTAATACATTTCGAAGCCTCAATTTAAAAGTCAGAAATTATAACATCTAAAGCCATTCTCCTACTGTTCTGCCTCATCATCTTCCCAACTTCCATTCTCTACTGTAAATTGGGATCAATACACAAAGTATGATAACAAAGATAACAAATATTTCTGTGTTCATCATGAAAATATATGCAGGGTAATGCCATCTCTTTTAACTTGTTTTACTCTAAGTGTAATCACTAAACACTGCTTCCTTTCATTTAAGTTTAGAGCAAAGAACAGTCTTCATAATTGCTGAGCTCAACTTCTCTCAGATTGTGCTATCCTGAATGAAGCAGCCCTTCAGAGCTGTGCAGTAAAAGTCATACTGTAGTATGTAATATATTTTGGCTTGCCACTGTGGCATGGAAAGAAAAAATGGAGCAGTTGACTTTAGATCCTTAAACAGCTACCTAGTCATAGGGTGTCTAATTGCCAATGTGCACTTCATGGAAACCAGTGACCTAAGGTGAAGAAGTCTTACTCAACATCCTGCCCATTCTTGCCCACCCTTTCACATAGTGGTTTGCCCTCTATCCCTTGCCAGTAGTTCAGGGAAAAGGGGGAGGTTAGATATTCTTTGTCCACAGCCATCCAAGTGTTCTGGGGTTTTATAGAGGGTGAACTCTTCCTGAGCTGACCTACATATACGGTAATTTCTGATCTGGTTCTACCAAAATATTCTACTTTTTTCCTTTGGACCTGCAAAAAGTAGTCAATTCAGTCTTTCAGGTCTGCCTTGTATATTGGTTCCCTGCCAGTCTATCAGAGAAAGATAAGAGAAAATGATGAAAACATACTGCAGACAACTGGGCAGCAAAACCACAGGCTTGCTGAGAGAGACTGGCAGTACTAATGTACTTAATCTAAAACAAAACTTGTCAGGGGTTGCAAATAACATGTTAACCTACTGCTGATCAGTTAATTTTCTGTAGTTTCCCCCACCTTTCCTCCTCAGGCACATAATCCCTTTTCCCATCCCTATTATTTCTCTTTTTTCTTGTTCCTTTATCTTTCTTAGTTTCTTGGGATATTTTGTTTGCTTGTTTTTAAGATTATGAGCTCCTGGAGCACAAGCAGGAAGTTCCCTTGTCTGCAAAGCATTCAGTGCTGCTAGCACAGCTGAACAACAACAGTGAGGAGAACTGGTGAGAACACTTGGAACTGATCATTTTAAATCAGGAAAACATTTTTTCTAAACACAAAGAATGTTCTGTGCCGTTGATTTTAACAGCATTTCCCATACACAAGTTTCTGAGGACTGGGAGGAAGTCTCCAGTTAAAGACTGAGTTAGAAACTTCATCTTTCCTATCTCAAAATGGACTTTTCAACACAGTTCCATTTTGTGGGTTTTTTAAATAGTGTACAAGTAATCTTCTTCACAGAAATCTTCAAAGTTTTCACAAAATTTACATTCTCATGTTATAGTGCAACAATATTTATAGGTAAGCAAACAAGTATCTTTGACTGATGTGTAATTTTGATTTAATATTTTTCTGACATTTTTGCTATTGCCCAAAATTCTGCTAATAATTTTCAGACCATGTATTTTTTAAGAATCATGATTAGACCTCTGGGACTAGTTCTGTTACATTTTCTCTCACATTGACTTTATTCTGTTCTGGGAAAGGTAAGAGGTCTTTTGATTTCTTGGTTGAAATCCTGGATCCTTTGAACTTAATAGCATGCTTGTGCTCAGTTTCAGTACAGCAACAGCTTCATCCTTTATCTTTCCTCTTAGGAAAGTGGTGATCATTTGTACTTACTTATCTGTGCCTATTTACTTCATGATGAAAGCGCTTTCCAGAGCCAAAGTAGAAGCCATTCTATACAATCATGCATAGCAGAGATACTCACTGTACTGTGACAACGAGTCAGCAGTGCCCTGGCAGTCAGGAGAGCCAACCCTGTCCTGAGGTGCATCACCAGCCAGTCAAGGGAGGGGATTGTCCTGCTCTGCTCTGCACTGGGGCGGCCTCACCTTCAATATTGTGAGCAGTTTTGGGCACCACAATATAAGAAAGATATAAAGCTATTAGAGAGTGTCCAGAGGAGGGCAATGAAGACAGTGAAGGACCTTGAGGGGAAGCCGTATGAGGAGTGGCTGAGGTCGCTTGGTCTGTTCAGCCTAGAGAAGAGGAGACTGAGGGGATTCCTCATTGCAGTTACAACTTCCTTGTGAGGGGAAGAGAAGGGGCAGGCACTGATCTCTTCTCTGTGGTGACCAGGGACAGGACCTGAGGGAATGGCCTGAAGTTGTGTTAGGGGAGGTTTAGTTTGCCTATTGGAAAAAGGTTCTTTGCCCAGAGAGTGGTTGTGCACTGGAACATGCTCCCTGGGGAAGTGGTCACAGCAACAAGCCTGACAGAGTTCAGGAAGCATTTGGACAATGCTCTCAGACACATGGTGTGACTTTTGGGGCTGTCTTGTACAGGGCCAGGAGTTGGACTTTGGTGACCCCTGTGGGTCCCTTCCAACTCAGGATATCCTATGATTCTATGAATATTAAATCATCCTTTCATCTGCAGTGTGTAAGGTAGGTATTGCCAAGGACCTGGAAGAGTGGGGATGATATGTATTGCTTAAGAGTGTATCACATTTCACTCTTAGGAGTTATGAAAGTCTGACCAAAACCTTAATTGTGTATTTATACAAGGAGTCCAGTTTGTTTTCCTAGCTGTGAGAGAAGTGTGACATTAGACCTCAGTTGGGAGGTTTCCCTATCCACTGGAATCCATTGCATTTACATGCATAAAACATAAAGAGTCTTTTAAACCTCGATTCCCCCACAAAATCCATGTTCAGTACAGGTTTATCTGCTTGCTTGTGCCTTTTAGGAAAGCAAGACAATTGAAAGCAATGGTATGCAATCCCATACAGCTTGTTAGAGGGGTCCTCTTTAATAGGCAGATACCTGTTCTTGTCCCTTCTCTGTGGTTTACTTCCCCTGCATCTGCATCAGCATCACCACAGGGTCACTGTGCTAGAAAATGGGTTAGGAATATAAGCCATATTAAGGTAACAATTTAGTGAGGTAACAGGTATTAGGACTATTTTAAATCCTGATAATTTCACCATCACAATTTTGCAGTGCATCCTCATTAACAACTGCACAAGTGTAGCTGAGGACACTGTGCTTTGACAGGATAAGAAGCAGAAACTCCTGGGACAGCTTCATCACCAGGCAAAAGGAGCATGGGAATATAAAGGTTTTTAAAGAAAAATACCAAGTCATTTGAGACATGAAAAATTAATGGGCACTAGCAAAATTGTCCTTCTTGTTTTAGTTTCCATCAACCATATGATGCTGTTTCTGATTTCCTACCTTACAGTGCTGTTAAAAGTTTTAGTTCACCAAATGTTTGCAATGCACTTTGGGATGTTGAGATAGAAGGCAAAATCCATACTGTTATAAAGAATGAGTGGTCATAAAAGTTTAAATTAAAGAAATTATACCTGCAAACTTCCATGAAGCTTTTTAATACAGTACTTATTAGTTCAATTCTTTATGCATGTATCTGAGCTTGTTATGACATCATTTATTTTACCTACACATGCACTGTTTTACTCTTTACATAAATTGCCCATGTGGTTAAAATAAACCTGACCTCTCACTGACTCAGTGTTAGAACCAGAAAGTTTGAAAACATGTTGATATTTTCAGGTCTTTGGGGGAAAAAAAAAAAAAAAACCAAACAAAGAAATATGCTGGAAGAAAAAGTTGTGTGGTTTGCAGACTGATCTGCTTGAAAGAGCTGCTCATTTGCCCTCAGCATTCTATGTAGCCCTGTGTTGCCCTCTGGCCAGCAATCAGAGAAAACAGATTCTTCTAACTTCTGCTTCGCTGCACCTGCTCCAAGTGCTGCCATGCACAGAAAATTAGTGCTCTTGAAATAAAATAAGATAAAGAAAAAAGAAAGAAAAGAAAAAAGTGGAACAGGTGTTCGGGTCAATAGTTTAATTTTAAATATTGATGCTGAAATTTTCTTCCTCCCCACAAAATAAAAATTAACCAGACTGTTAGACTTACCCTGAGTAACATTTAGATCATTAAATAAACACGCAGAGATATATTTTCCTGTTTCAAATTTTTCAAAAGTTTACATTTTTTTAAAAAAGCTTTGGTTTTTTTTAAATAAATATATTAAAAAATCATGTTATTTAGAGGTGAGCAGCAGAGCTATTATAATTAGCTATGACTCAATATAAGCAAACTTGCACAGACTTGGATATTAAAAATAGATCTACCTTATGCTCATATTGTGCTTAATATTTTGTACAGATACAAACTTAATTTAAGATCAATCCCATATTATTTAGAAGCCTAGTTTAAACCACATTTTAACAAAAATTGCACCTCTGGATAACCAGTGATATATCTCCTTAACCTTCCATGTTGACCACCCTTGTTTCTTGCACAAAGTGGACTCCTCTGTAGGCCTGAGGTAGAAATTCCTGCTTTGAAGGACCTCTTTGTCTCCTTTAGCTAGTTTGGGAGCACTGGTCTTTGCAGAGATCAAGGGCTGTTAAATCAGGAACCTGTCTCCCACCATGAATTTACAGGATGAATAGGAAATTGTCAATCCAATCTGCTCAGCTTTTTCTGAAGAAAGCCATTAAATGAGGAGAGTGATATTGGACTTTCAATACATGACTGTCTGATTAAATGACTTCCAGAACTGGGAGTCCCTCTTTTCCAGAGGTTGGGCCACCCCTTCAGAGTGGTGAGCAAGCATCTGCCATCACCCAGAATGCAAATCTAGCCTCCAGCTTGAGCACATGCTCCACCCCCAGCTCTCCCTCTCACAGACAACCTGGCACTGAAGCCTTAAGAGGCTAGTCAAGCAACACTAACGTGAGGTAAGAATGAATCTCACTCCACTTGTTTGAGAATAGGCAGAAATGAAGGATCCTGCATATATTCCTAGCATACTGACATTTTTGTTTTGCAGGCAGTTGTGTGCCAAGACAAAATTTACTTGCATTACAGGGTGCTTTTACTGCCTGCCAGGTCAACAAATGTTTGTCTCAAACCCAGGAAAATTTTAACTTCAGCAAGGGTGAAGCTGTGGGTGTGATGTAGGTCACCTTAAGCTTGGATCATAGCAGAGTTTTGGTGTGACAAGCAAACACACAGCCAGTGTAAGCTCCTGTGGCTCAGGCTCACCTAAAGACCTTTGAGATGAGCAGGCAAGCACCCAATGAATATGGGTGGTGGAGGTTACCAAGCGCTGTAAAACAGGCATCCTTAATTGCCTCCAAGGGCTTGCCCATTTTAATACTCCTAAATCCTAATTTTTGTCCAGCTGTAAATCAACCCAGTGGCTAAAACATACCAGAAGCAACTCACAGGAAATAATTCACTGCTGGGTAGAGGTCTCGCAGGTGATTTTGAGTGATCACATCAAGGCAAGCTACTTTTTCCCAAAGGCAATGCTGTTGGGTTAGCTTGTTTCATTATCCCTACTGAAAAATCACTTTGTACAATATCACTTTTGGTTGTAGTCTTTGTTTGGACGGATTTAGGGCAAAGCATCTTTACACAATTTCACACTGGGCTGTGTGGGTGAACAGAGATCCTGACTCAAAGGAAAAGTAATTTTTAATCTTGACAGTGAATCACTGATTTTAACAATGACAGCTGCTGTGCACACTTTGTCAGCCTGAAGTTACACTGCAAAACCACTGTAACACTCAGTATCAGCTCAGATTCTGGCTGCAGCAAGATGCAACCCTGATGTACAGGGTAGGAAATTTGGCCCCCATATCCTTCTCTGTTGGAAGACTGAATTTTGTCCTTGTGAAACTGTTGACAAAACTTCTAAAGCAAGTCCCAGGAAGACACAGAGCTGCTGAGCTCTATCTATTGCTGGGCTGCTCTGCTACCCAGATTTATTATCTGAAACAAGGATCCAAATAAAAAGAAGGCATACTAGAAAGCCAGTGCAAGAGAACTAACAGAAAATAGAGAGTAAGAAAAGAAAAACAAGAAAAAAGAGCATTAAATCTTTAATGTTAAAGGTAATTGTCTGACAGCAGATTCGAGGGAAATGTAGTACATCATGCAGAACTCATTTCTCTCAAACAAGAAACTTTATCTTTCTGAGACCAGTTCTGTGCCTAAATAACCAATTAGCAAGATGCAGGTTAAAATCCCTGTATTTCTTAATTTGAGGAAGGACCTGAAACAGCTGTCTCCCTGTTTTATAGAAGTGTCTTATCCATTAGATTTAGGCATATTCATATTGCTAACTAAAATAATATTTAAATGTAACACTGGCTTAATATTTAAATAAAAGAAAGAGCAACTGAAATCAGAGTGCAGGAGACATATATATCTGAATTTCAGCTTTTGTTTCAAGCCAGCTATGTTAACAAATAAATCCATACATTAAACTATTCTGGTATACAGCTGGGAGGAGAGGGCACATCACATAGCAACCAGGACTTAATATTTTGTAAAAGGCTTGGTCAGGTTTTTCTGGTTTGAAAACTACTCTGAATATGACTCTATCAGTGCAATGATTAAGAGAATCCTGAGTTTGAAGATCCAAGTGGGTTTACATCACAACTAAGTGAGTACTACCAGAGCTTATGCAATACATGACATACTGAGTGGCAAAACCAGATCTAATATTAAGAAAGGGTCAATATTTAAGTGTAAAAGTGTTTTAATCATGTCCAGGATTATGTAGTAGCTGAAAATGCATACAACAATTTTATTTATTGATTTATTTATTTAATCTATTTGTGATCCTTATTATAGGAAATTTAAGAGAAGCAAATTTCTTAACAAAGCACGGTCTGACTCCATTCTTCTAATAATGTCCAGGTTTATGTCAAAATTTGCAGCTGTGGATGTTCTCTTCTGCCAGTTCCCATTATGATTTTATCATTAGCCTTGTCTTTTCCCTTACCATATTATCCTTTGATGATAGCCTTTGTCTTCTCAGATTAATTTCTTTCTGGTGCTAATTACACACGGTTCTTTTCAGCCTGCCAAATTCATCAGTAGGATTGAAAGGAAACATCAAGATCACTGGCATTCTGCAAGTTATGGCCTCAGATAACTGCATCCCATCTGTAAATTTACCTGAAAACTACCCTTTCCCCTGTCCCAGACCTTAATGCTTACTGAATGTTACAGATCTCCTTTCCCTGACATTCAGAAACTTTCTGGTTCTAAATCTATTTTCATTCCTGGGCAGATTATAACTGTCTTTTTCTGTTGAATCTTAAATATGGATGACTTCACATTTTATCATCCTGATTTATTCACTACCAATGCAAACTCAACACAGTTTAAAAAAAAAAAAAAGAGTTTCTTATTTTCCACATGCATATTCATTAGCAGGTGGAAAGGATCATGCACAATCACAGTGCTTACTGAAGCAATTTGCCTGCATCTGCCCACTATTTATTGTTTCAGGTCACCTGTCCTTTAGAATTATTTTTGTCACTGCTGTAGCACAGAGCACTCTTCTTCCCTAAATACCATTCATACATATGACAAAAGAGTGGCTCCTTCAGAACAAGGAAGAGGCCCAAAGGAAGGAAATAATTTAGCAAAAAGTAACAAAATCCATGGTACAAATCAGAGAGGAATGCATGGCAAATGACTGACAGTATTACCGCCATGCCTGATCTGCTCCACATTGGCAGCATTGGGGGCAGTTCTGCCATCTGTATTTCCAGGTGGGAATAAAGGACATCAGAGAGAAAAATCTATGGTGCTGAAGAGCAGAAAGTGTGTTCTGGTTAAGAATGATAAAAACATTGCTTGGGCAGCTGGAATGAGTTCTTCTCAGGGAGGAAAGGAGAGAGAGAAATTTTATTGTTTAGCACAGAACAGAACCCATTATGTCAAATTGCTTTAGGCATTTATTTAGCATCTGCTTTGCCTAAGGCCCGGCATCTCTCTAACTCTACAAGGAGACATTAAAGACTCTGTTATGTTGCACACGCACTGTGGAGCCTTTAATCCCTTCTTCCTGTTTATTTTGTTAGGTTTAAGTCCACTGGTTTTAGTGGAACTACACTGGCACAAAACTGGAATAACACAGGGCTTCACGGTGTCAAAAAAGTTATGCACCATACACTCTACGATGTCAACTTGTGTGTGCACTGCTTTGGTACTTTCTTGCTGAACTGTAGTACAATTTTCTCTAATTATTTTCTGAACTTCAATTGAAATGAGTGTCTATCATTCAGAGCATAAGTAAGCACTAAAAATAAAGTCATAGAGAGAAAAATGCACTCTTTATTCTTCACTCATTCAGAAGTGATTTTCTGCCTTCCTTGTAATGGGGAAAAATGTGCTTTCTCAGCTGTAATGGGAAAAAATTTACTAGACTATTTACAGCACACCTGTTAACTTGGTGTGCCAAGAAATCTTTTGGAGACAGGAATTTTTTCTGAGATCCACATTTTAATTCCCTGGTGTTTTTTTGTGGATTTCCATGCTGTACAGTACAGATATTCTTCATAATCGCATTTCTAATAATTTTTGATATGTGTGGGAAGATGTTACTACATTTTTTATTAGACAAAAAAAATTTAATATTTGTTAACCCACTTCATTTCCTGCTTCAGGGAGCCATGTCCTGGTTATAGTGACCAGGACCAGTTTGTCACTGTGTGGGTGTGGCTAAGACTGTATTCTACACCCTCTATGTATTTTCTCATGAACAGCTAACAATGGACCATTTGCAGCAGCT
>JAWWEU010000040.1:36415087-36429132 GCA_035583155.1 Acropternis orthonyx | reverse complement strand
AATTGTAGTTCTGACTTGCAGTCTTTTTGTGAGTTGGGTTCTTTTTCTCCTGCTGGTTTACCTTAAACCAGCACAAGCCATTAGATTTAACAAAGCAGTAATCCTGACATTCCTGACTCAGATTAGCAAGAAGAGTCTTCTAGCTGGATTAGGAGCATACTCTGGGCTGGAAAATGCTCTGACAGTTTGCATATTTATAGATACACTGATTCACCGTGATTTGCATTCTGATTATTTATACTTACAGAGTTGGCTTGAAGTTTCCTACTGAGATATCACCCCAGTTTCACTATTTAATGTTTATACTAGTCCAGTTTTTGTTACTTGTATCTGCATGGTTAAGATATGAATGAAGGGATTTGCACAAGGAGTCACTGTACCTGACAAACTTCAGATGCCACCCCGCAGAGTCTCTTTGCAGTTGCCAACTACTTCATGACTCATAAGATAAACTACTTTGGAAACATAAGGCTGTTTTTTTTTTCTTCAGAACAGAAAGGTACCACCTCTAGCTAAGCAATACCCTATAATACCTCTTCTGAGGACCTTTCTGAACTTTGTTTTTGCTTTCCTACTGATAGTAATCTGCAGATTTTTGGGGAACTGTTTTCCTTCTCTGAAAGTTTTCAAGGGTTCCTTCCATCCTGAAGCACTAAGTTCCACAAGGCAACTCTTGGAGACAACTTTTCTCGCATTTGTATGCATATATTGCACACCTGAACAGATACTACAGAAGACACCGTACTGCACTGGCGAACTAGTGTACTGGCACTGGTGTACACCATGGTAAATATCTAGCTGCCTCTGTTATTCTTATAAATTATGTTTTGACTTCCTGTAGATTTTTGAAAACTATTTTGTCTTCATATAATTATCTATTTGGCACTGATCTATTTCAGAAAAAGTCTCATCTTGGGGTGAAAGCACTACTGCAAAACCAATAAGAAAGGAATTTTGAGATCTACTTTCTTAGCTTGAATACTTTTTTTTTGTACTGACAAGCAGACCGTTGCAAGGGCTTATTACAGGCCTGACTTATTTGCAATGGGTTCATTAGAATATTACCACTATTTTATATAACCACTACTCAAGAGGGCAAAAGGTTGACCTGAAAACACCTAGAAGAATTACAAGTGGAGCTGAGGCTCAGATTTATGGTAAGAGACCCAGGACTTTGCAAAACACTTTGGAATATTAGCTAATTCATTATGCTCATTGTTTTACTAAAAACTAGGATCAGCAGAGACCAGTGACATTTTGCAACTGCAGTAGCCATGAAAGACTGACCACAAAAGACAGTGTTGCAGCCTTTTCTAATATGCAGCAAGTCTTGAATAGAACAAGTTCCAAGTACTGATGAAACAAAACAAGAGGTAAATATTGCCCCAATGAGAATAAAACCAGTAATTTCAGTTTTACTTGCTACCTTTATTTTGGCAAAGGGCAAATTCTTGAATCTGGACTGAAATACATTTATGTTGGGAGCAGAATATATGTGGAGAAAGAAAGTTTCTGCCTCAAGAACCTAGCCTTGCAGGCTAGATTACAGGCTTGTTGCAGTGACCAGAATTTCCTAGCTTGTTACTAGCAGAAAGTTTGCCTCTTTTACACGGCTGTGATAGCCTTACACAGTTCTGTCTGAGAATGTCATAGCTGGTGATTCACTATTGCATAGGCTGTTTTTCTTTGAACCTCTGTCCTCCTTTCAGTGTTTCATGAATGCCTCATTGATCTCTATTTATTCAATTTAGGATTTAAAATACCTCTGAGACAGTTATTTTAGAGATCCAGTAATATTTTGATTTAGGTTTGCAAAATATGTGTAATAAGAACATAAAACAATGATACCAAAAGAGATGACATTACTGTTGAGAGTACAGCTTCTTCCAAGCTAATAGAGACAAACTGCTATCACTTCTTGTGGAGAGACATTTAACTGAGCTCTTACAAGATGCAGAACTGGCATGTCAAAAGCCCATCACAGATTTGTCTGCTACCTGTGTGTGTTGAGGGTAGGTGGCTGTGGAAGGTGGTCAGTTGAGGGCTTTAGGAGTCAGATTCCCACGTGTCATCACTCAGGCAAGGGAGATGCAATTCTCTCATCAGTGTTAAGAAACTGTGGTTTGGATATTAAACCTATGTTGGCTCTTTTCTCTGCTGCTTGGTTTTCCAAATTGCAACTCAGCTTTGGACAGTCAGTACAAACCTAGAGAGAAAAGACTGAAGGTATCATATTTTGATTTTTTTAAAATGTGTTGATAAGACTCACTAATTTTATAGCCTCTACAGAGAAAGTCGAAGGCTGTTTACAAGGTGTATTAGAGGTTAAACTCTCACTTTAAAGATTATTGCATAGGTTCATTACTCTATGTTTTGGAGAAAGAATATTACTTTTAAGAGTCTTGGAATGTGCCTTCCACTGCTCCTATGACTTGTGTGTATATAGATATAATAAATATAATAAAATGTAAATATAGATCAAATGAGCATTATATGAAAGGAGGGAACTGGATGGGATATCTACTTCATGGTTTATTGAGAACAGTTTCGCTTACTACTGACTCACTTACCCTAGAGTCTGTTTAGGTTACCACATATCAAACTAAAAATTCTCATGGCAAGACTAGGTAGGATAACATCAACATGCACTTTTTCCTGTCAAAGTCTTCGCAGTCAATATTATTCAAACAAATGTGCCTGGTAGTTATGCACAGACTGACCACAATTAAAGTTTATTGTTGGCTGGTAAAGACATGAGTGAGTTTCAGCTCTAGCACATCTAGTAGTGATCCCCACATTAAAATTTGCTCACTACTTTTGCCTGGCATTTTATCTGAAGATAATAAGCTCTCTAAGCAAACAGCAGCACCTTTTGTCCCTAATGAAGAGCATAATATTGATTTAGTGTTTTGGCTTTTTTGATAGTATCTGGTGCAATGTTGTCTCTTTATCACATAGCTCCTCTCCCCATTAACAGCAGCAGCCCAGCCTGTCAGTACTATTTTAAATCATAGATTTGCCATTCTCAAAGAAAACAAAAAAATCTGTTCCAGACAAATAGAATGATTTTCTGCTTTGATGTAAATGCCCTGCTTTATTTGAAGTCTATTTATAAAAACATATATAAAAACGTAAAATTTATATGTGATGTTCTGGCTTTCAACTCTGAGTCAATGATTTCTAGCTTCCTCCTGAAAAGGAGACTCTTATTCTGCTGCCCCTTCTCTGTCTTCAGCTGAAAACCAGCTTTTATGAAATGCCATTCTGCATATTTTAATGTCTGATGTAATCAAGAAAATGCATAGAAGTTGTAATTGAGCTCAGGCAGTTAAGGCTCTGCATTGGGAGTTGCTGTCTAGATCCCAAGTGCTGTCACAGCAAAAACACTGCATCAGTGATGGTTTCTCATTTGATCTGTCCACAATGGGTAATTGTAATTCTGTTCTGGCGGGCTTACTTTGTGAAAACCTCCTCCTCCATACACTGACAGATAAGAGAATATGCTGTAATCCTCATTCTTCATACAGGGAGCTGCTTGCCACTTTGACAGAGAGAATGAACTCCAAGCTCCCAGCCCATTTTTTTGATTGTTTAGCTGGCTATTGCTCTGGATCCATTTTCTGAAGTATCAATATCCTGTCCCTATCATTTTCAGCACTCATCTACTGAAAATGTTGTGGTGTTCATAAAGCAAAGAAGTTCTTTCAGGAGTAAAAAAATGTTTTTTCTATCTATTCTTTGTGACTTTACAGAAATCCTCTCAGAAACCTTCAGGCTTCCTTTCAGTTTAAGATACTGTGTGTAGAAAAGGTTTAGTGGGCTACATCCAAAATATGGTAATTGACCTAAACTGAGAACTAACTCTCTAAATCCGAAACACTGATCCTGAATATGGGTGATCAGTGTCCAAAATGCTCTGAGGGAATTTACCTTCTCTATGCATATTTTTCCAATATTTAATTTCTCTGATACACCTTTATCTTAACAGGTCAAAAAAGCAGCTCTAAATCAAATCAGGGTTTCTTATAGGGATTATCAGCAGAGTAGTGCAAATCTGTGATCTTTACTAAATCAAGTGGGAGCTTCCTCTTCAAAAGAGAAAAAGAAAAAGAAGTTTGAGGAAGTGCTTAATACAGCAGCTGAGTCGCTATAACACTTTCTTTGTTTAATTCTGTCACCTGCTGAGGGGATTCAGATTCAACACCTTGCCAGTCCCTCTCAAAGCCATCCGTTATAACCCCAGAAACAGGACTAAACTCTGGTATGTAGCAGTGTTGATGTGCAGCTGTAGAGCTGTGGTTGTGCTTTGGGCTGAAGGAGGAGGAGAACTACTGATTGTCACACTTTGGAGAAACAGAAGAATAGCTTTACTCTTGTTGATCAGATACTCTTTCAGGACAGGCAGGTTAGTTCCCAGCCTCCGGACACAAGAATATATTCTTCTTTCTCATCACTGAAAATGAAAAAAAAAATCAACAACTGGGATACTCAGTCCTCATGTGGAAAATAATATATCCTGCCACTTCTGGGTTTAAGAGGGTAAGACAAGTTCTTCCTCCATTTGTGAAGGGAGTTTCAAAAGGAGCTGAAAGCCTTCCTTTGGAGGAGAGTCCAAAGCCACAAATACCAGTGAAATTGTGGTGCTTCTAAACTGTTATGCAAGTCTATATTTAAGCCATATGCTTGGTACTTTTTATCAAAAAACTTTCAACGTTGCCTCACATTTAGGTTTCTCTTTCCTAAACACGTGTCAATTTTTTCCAGATTCCATCAAGGTGCCTGCATGTACCCTCGTGTAATAATGCAAACTAAGAAGCTCAAATAGTTCCAATTTGGAGCCAAGCATTTTCAATATGGAGATTGCTATGCTCGGCATCAGAGTGTATGAAAACACTACTCAATTTGGTTTTATTTTAGTTAGCATGTGGTCTGACTCATAGGTCGCTGAGTTGAACTGGTTCTGTATTAAATTTTCAGATTGACAGTGACATTACTGAGACAACATATTCAGTCTCAAAATAGCATATGTGTGGGGAAAATACTGTTTGAGAATGTTATTTTTTATATTAAAAACTTACTTTTAGTCATTTTTGAAACCAAAAAAATCACTAAAAAGAGATAAATTTGCAAGTTTCACCACAACACAGAAATATTAATAAATTTTATAGTTTTGCTTTACCTGTTTTTTACTACAGAAAAAAATATTCACAGAAAGAAAAGGGCAGTCATCTAGGTATTTTATTGTCAAGTATTTCTTACACACACAAAATTTTAGTTCCAAAATTCCTTTAAAATTATTTCTGTAGACTAAATATTACATTGATTGATATGTTGCTTAAAGTTCTTTTTCTGTCTTGGTATCTTCCATGTGTTCATAACATCAGCAAGTCAGATAAAAGAAGTCTTCCATCACTGGCAGGTAAAGCCAATTATATTCCTGCTCAGGGAACAAAGAAAGAGTTCAAGTGCCTGCCTACCTAAAAATGACCATGACAGATCATGAGGGTGACCTGCCAATGGAGGCACTTAACTTTCAGGATAAATAGGAAAATGCATAATAAATATAAATCTTTATCAGATCCTGGATTGAAAGTGAACTCAACTGCAGTCTGCATTTAGATGGTATTTAAGAGGATCAGACTCCAGTCAGACTCCTGAAGAAAACTACATATTTGGTCTGGTGTGTTTGAAAAACTCTGACTTGTTATTAGACCCTGAGATTAGAACTGATATGAATTACACAGCAAAGGAATAGAATCTGCAGCAAGAAACAATTTGCAACAAATAGGTAGCAGTTATTCTGTATCACATTTGATGTCCCAAAATAGAAATGAAATATGATCCAGAAGGCGATAAATGAACAAACACAATTGATTCGTAGGAAGAGGAGGAAGGAGATGGGTTGGAATATTGCAATTGACTTTGTTGTGTTACACCAGAGAATGGAGGCTGAATGAAATATGTTCAGCTTGAATCTGAACTGCCAGTCGCAACTCATTGATTAAAAATAAAAACTGTTGCATCGTGACATGCAGCATTCTCATTCTAACATTCACAATGAAAAAAGCATTTTATGCAATTGCACTGCATTGCATTTCAGATATAACAGAGTATGCCTAGTTTTAGGCTATGTAAATACTCCTGGTAAACCAGTATTTGCAGAGGAGCTGATATCTAGTGTTACAGAAAAGGAAATAAAAGATAGGAGGAAAGTATTCCTACAAGTGTATGCTTTATCTGATGTCAGATATGAAACTTCATAATGACAAAGTGCTAATTCATTTCTGGGATCTGATATTATTTGTAATTTGTAAGTATTTCCTACTAACCATCAACCACAAAAGTATCTGATTTCTACAGTGAAATACCACAGCAGCACAGAAAGAAGATGCTTTCTCAATTCATAGGCATAAATTAATTAATTGCTGTAAAACTGTATTTTTAAGAAACTGAGTTTCCTCAAATGACTAAGTGCTACTGAACTTGTGAGGATAATTTATTTCTATCATGTAGATAATACATTCAAATCTGTTAGATTTTTACTGAAGATGCTATAAATCAACACCTCAGGGTTATGATATTTAATTAGGTGAACATCAATATTAATAACCAGCTGTGACTGTCATCTACACTTTTTCTGGTTGAATACCATATACCATATTGCAATAAAAAAATGTATGTATGCAACTGAAAAGAAAAGAAGGAAAGCAATGGACTTTGAAGAAAATACATTGGAAACATTATCTAATTGCTAATTAGACTCACCAAAAATCCAGTATCTACAATGATTAATGTGCTCTTAACAATAGAAAGGAATGAGTCATTTTGACACATTTGTGTGTCAAGTTTTACTTAACAGTAGAATTAATCTTTCTGCTTAAGGGAGAGACTGTTTAGTACACATTTCCTCTTCCTTCCCTGTTTGAGATGGAGCATTCTGAATGTCATTCATATAATACTTTTTATTCTTACTTTATATTGATTACCTTTGTCCAACATTTTGGTAATATATTTAACTTCATTATAAGGGTTCAATTATTCCAAGTAGCTGGAGATTTATCTATCACCATTTTTACTAAGCATTGTGAGAGCAAATTTTAGCTGACTACACACTAAACTTCTCAGAACAGAGCCATTTGCTATTCCACTGGTAGGAAAGACACTGGAGGAAAGTAATTTATAAACTCAGGAGCAAGATTTGGCTGAACAACCATAGGATTCAGTCATTAAAGTGGCCACAAACATTTCTTCTGGATCAAACTTAGTGCTACAAAAAGTCAACACCACTCTGTTGAAGCCCTTGTAGTGACACTGATCTGCTTGAACTTCACAGAAGTATTGCTGAAAGAGTCTCCACACTGACACAAAATAAATATGGAAAGTAGTAGGGTCAGAAGAAGGATCAGCAGAGTTATATTTACATAGACAGTGACCTAAGGACTCCAAAATACTTCGTATGGATGGATAGCAGCTGCTGCATCAGCACAGACTTCCTGCAGCCCAGCTGCCAGCTCTGATCTTGAGTATGTTGCTAACTTCTGCAATCTGACAAACTTCCCTTCCATACAAACTTGCCATCAACCCTGGCAAACTGGGGATTTCACAATGTGCCTTATACTTCTTCAAAATGAGAGGAATTAAGAGTTATAACCAAAAGAGGTGCCTAAAGAGAGTTGCAAGTGCAAGTGAGACACTTAGGTGCAACCATGCAAGTATGTAAGGTTGATGAGATCCACAATTTTTATTCAAATGTTCTTCAGCCACTCACAGCAGTTTTGGCACACCTGCACAAGTTCTGCAGCTGTCACAGGTCAGCTGTTTGACATTGATTTCCTGCTAAAATGTGAAATACATTTGAAAACTAGCTGTTTCCTCACTCGAGTGGTCTGTGGACTTGGTATTATAGGTTGTACAAAATGTGAGAAAAGTACATTTTCAAGACCAGCAACTTTTCCCAAATGGATATTATTACTGAGAGTTTGAGTGGGGATTTTTTGTTTGGTTTTGTTGTTTGGTGGGGCGTTTTTGTGACATGCAGCATAGGGCTTTACCACAGCCACAGAAGAGAAAAATATTGCTTATATTACACAATAATTGCAGTTCTTGGTAGTAAAAGGACTTAAACCTATTTTTCTCTCCATAGCAGTGAAGCCCAGAGGAGTGGACATGTCTTTTTCAAAGCAGAACAGACATTATATCTCCTCAAATCAAAAAGAGTCTAAGGCCAGTTGAGGTAGGAAGGGGCCTCTAGAGAAATTCCAGTCCAAACCAACCTGCCACACAACCCCTTGCTCAGAGTAGGGTCACATACAGCAGGTTTCTCGAAGTCATCTCCTATCAACTTTTGAGTATCTCCAAGGATGGAGAATTCATAAAATCTCTAGACAATGTGTGCCATTGCACAGTTACCCTGAAAGGTAAAAAAAAAAAAAAAAAAAAGGAAAAAAAAAAGAAAAAAAAAAAGAAAAAGTGTTTTCCTATGTTGAGAAGAAACCTCCCATGTTTCAGTTTGTGCCCATAATGTCCTAATCTGTCAAAAGAGCCTGGCTCTGTCTTCATTCTCTCATCAGGTATTTTGTAATATGGGTAAGGTCCCTAGAAACTTCTATAGGCCAAAGAGTCACAACTATCTCATATCAGATGCTCCATGCTTTAATCATCTTTATGACCCTTCACTGGACTTGCTCCAGTATCTCTATGTTCCTCATACTAAGGAGCCTAGGAATAGACTCAGCAGTACACGTGTGTGCTACACCCCAGTGCAGTTTTACTGGGTGTACATTTTAATTTTAGACTTCAAGAGATTTCACCCACACAAACTCTTTTAAAGCCATTTGTCCTTTGGTACCTTGAGCTCACATCTGGAGAAAAACTACACATTTTCTCTAAGAGATTTCTTTTAATTTGGTGAGGAAATAGGCATTTTGGCAAAAGGATTTTACAGAAGTAACATGCAACTTCACAAAAGCATTACAACAGACTACCAGGACTAGCAAGCATTGCTATAGATTAGTGAACCTTTGTTACACTTGGCAAACACAAACTCCACACAAATTAAGTGAGGTACCCACGACTCACAGAAAATAGGCGTTTAAGTTACCCAGAAGAGGAAGAAGAGAGTAAAGTAAGAGAGATGAAGAGAAGAAAGAATAAAGATAAAAAAAGAGAGAAAAATATACTTACCACTTAGAAGTCACGTCTTGGTGGCTTCGAGGAGAGGAGGCCAGGGCAGAACAGAGACCTGGTGCTGCCTCTTTATGGAGGCCTGGTCCCCTCCACACACACACACAGACACAGACACAGACACACACACATACACACTCACACTCACACATGCAGGCGTACCCCCACAAGGGGGTTCTGACCCAGTAGTCACTGATCTGGTGTGTAAAAATGTGTCTCAACAGGACTGAGTAGAGGAAAAGGATTGCATCCACTTCCTCATAGAGCCCTGGTTGCAGTTTGCCAGGTTTGTTGTGAGAATGCATTGCTCACTTGGTGTCCACCAGGACCCCCATGCCTTTTCTCATAAAGCTAGTTTCCAGTCAGTCCCCCTTAGTGTGCCCTGGTGCATGAGATTATTCCTCCCAAGGTACAGGGCTTTGTGTTTGCCATTGATGAACTTAGTGAGATTCCTGCTGGCCCATTTCTCCAGCCCTTCAAGGTTCCTCAGACTGTCACCTGACTTATCAGCTGCTCCCCCCTGCAATTTTGCATCACCTGCAAACCTTCTGAAGTGCTCTGGTCCATCATCCACGTGACTAATAGAGATGCTATCATGTATTCATCACAGTATTGACCCCCGTGGTACACCACCACCGACTGACTTCAAGCTGGACTTTGCACTGCTGATCACAACCTTTTGAGGTCAGCAGCTATTTTCAGTCCACTTCACTGTCCATTTATTTAGTCTGTACTTCATCAGTTTGTCTATAAGGATGCTACAGCAGTGGCCAATGTCGAAATAGTTCCTGAATTCAAGATAAACAATATCCATGGCTTTCCCTTCATTCACTAAGCTAATAATTTAATCACAGAAGGCTATTAGGTTGGTTAAGGATTATTTTCCCTTTGTAAATCCATGCTGTCTACTCTCAATCACCTTCTTATTCTTAATATCTTTGGAGATTGTTTTCAGGAGTACTTGCTCCATTACCTTTACAACAATTGAAGTGAGGCTGACAAACCTCACCCTAAAGGCTAAGCCAAAAGACCAGCCAAGGAAATTCTCCTGGTATGTGGCATATAGATGACTTGTTGAGATGACACTTGGGTAATGGACCTGTTGCCTGGCCCTTCCCCTGAGCAACCATAAGAAGAATCACACTGGAGGACTGAGTACCTCTGAGGATGAATAATGAGGTTCACATTTCATAGGTACAAGACTATGACTGCTCTTCCAGTCTCTGACAAATGCAGATGCCAGCTTTGGCAGGCCCATTGAGGTGGAGAGAGGGAAAACAGTAACACATCTCTAAAATTATGCAGCAACTGGATTTAACAGGGTTTGTGAGTCTGATACAAATGCAGAATCAGTGTTAACAGTTTCCTCTCCTTGTTTCTCAGGGAAATTGTGAGAAAAGCCACCCTGTTTTCTTCAAAGAACAAGAGAATGAAGCCACTGCTACTAAAATTACTGCATAAGAGAGGACAGGTTGAGTGCTCCCAGTATTTGGTGTGACAGAAGAACCCCACCACTTTTAGCATGCCCTTGAGCGCCAGGAGTGCTGGTATAAAATACAGGACATGATGTTCACTCCAGGGGTATAACCTATAATCTATGTGAGTTAGGTGTTCAAGCCCTGGAAAATTTTACTCTTGGCCCGTGTTTATGGCAGAGCCACCAATTAAGTGACACTTTGTTTAGAAGAGGGTGGGAAAGGAATACAAACTGTGTAATAAAGAGAGCATAAAGCACTTCAGTGAATTGAAGAAACACTAAGAAAGAAAAATGGAAAAATATTGAAGAAGAACAAACCTGTCTATCTTTTTTGTGGTTAGTTTATTGCATGCTGAGTGTATTTATATGTAATACTCATATCACCAAAAGTAACCACTGCTTCGTACTGCCATGCTGTGAAACATGCCCTCAAGCAAGTGACTTCCCAGAAAATGATGTTACAGCACCAGTGTATCAATGGCTTTATTGCTCCACGGTGTAGTTTTCATCAGCCTGTGCTTCTGGGAGCAAAATAAGGCACTGTTTTCTTGCCAAAAGTGTTCTTGTAAAAATCTAACAGTATAGTTATAGGTCAGCAAGTAATTCCCATTCTCAGGTGGATAATTGCCACCTTGCTTCTTCAGGTCTCTTCTGTACCCTGCAAGTATTTGTGGTTCTCTCTGCAAGCAAATAGATCTTTGTATTTAAAAGCACGGGTGACTGGCTAATAATGCTTAAGTGTACACCATGCTTGAATCAACAAACAAGGGTAGATCTACTGCTTCTTGAGGGAGGAATAACATATGTTTACTGCCTGGGTATAGTCACAGTTGATTAAATCATTGGCTGATGCAGAATAGATAGCACTATATAAGCCCTAAAGATGCTTAGGTTTGTTTTTGCTTAATCATACAGAGTACAATATCATCTATTACATTAATCAATGAGGTCCCCGAAATCATTTAAGTGTGTTTTCTGCGCCCAATTTTGTGTAGGGAATCATCATTGAAGAATTTTTTTTTCCTTTGAGTAAGGGCCAAAACAATAACCCAATCCCTGCCCTCCACAACTTTGAACCTACTTTCCATAAGGGGAATTTTGCCTTTTAAAACTCAGCTTAATAGATTTTAATTGCCATATGTATCTATGAATGAAAGTATGTTTACATTATTTACATTTTACCCAACAACCAATTTTAAAGTAAAGCAAGAAAATACTTGTGCAACACTTTTAATTTTGCTGTACAGCTCATATTACTGAGTCAATTCAAAGTCATTGATACAGGCCTTACTGAAAGGCTCTTTATAGAGCATAAAACCTTGAGAACTTACACATCAAAAGGTGTGTACTTCAAGGCTCTTCCCTCAAAGATTTTCAATTAAACTAACCCTACCTCATTTAACCAGGTAGGTGACAAAAACACAGGTCATGCAATTTTGTGCTAATGTGTATTCCCAGAGTTGACTGAGGAGAGAACAGGGTAGTTTTATCCCAGGGACAGAGTTAGTGAGACATGAAAGAGAAAATGAGCTTGATGGATGTATCTGGAAAATGTTCGTATGGGTACTAATACTTGATAAAGAATAGAACAAGTCAACATGGCACTGAGACAGAGGTCAAATAAAACAGCTGATGCCAAGGCATTTTGGAAGGTTAGTTCTCACAACAAAATGTTACAAAGAAACCCAAGTCATTCATTTTTGACCAAGTGAGGGAATAAATTTAGGCTGCAGTCAGGTCCAATGATACTTCTATTTTAACAGTAACCCTGTCTCCTGAGCTGCATGGGTTTCTCATCACCACGCTTAATTTGATGTGTTTCCCCTTCAGCTCATCATGACACTCCAATACTAGAGAAAGGCTTCCAGGCCCACGGGACCTGCTTGCTGCTTTAAATGGGGCAAGCTCTGACTAGAGGGACAGGATGATGTCAGTGTGCCAGAGCTGCTGGCTTGTATCTGACGTACCAGACATTCACTATGATAGCCTGTTACTTGCTCCCAGATGCTGAGCTACTCAGGCTGTCATGTGGACATCTCACCACTTCTTGCACAGCCGATCTGCCAAGTGATTCTGAACCACTGCGGGCAGCTGAGGTGGCCCAATGCTTCCCCACAGCATACTTGTCCTGGTCTACCCCTGAGAGACAATACACTGTTAGGCAGCAATCAACCACTGATCTTGGATGCCCACTTCAGTTTACAGGGGGTTCTTAAAGAGGATGGAAGATATTTGCAAGTCAGATGGGGTGACCTTAGCAGATGGCATAGCTTGCTCAGTGGAAACTGAATAATTATTCCACTCCCTCTGAGACTCCAGCATCTCCTCAGGGGCAAGGTACTGCTGCATAATGAGTGCCCATTCTTCACATAACAGTACCAGAGCTGGATATCTCACTTTATGAGATTCAATAGATCATTACTCTTTCTCTGAGTCTGGAGGATTATGAAATTAATGTCAGGACTGAAGCAATAGCAACACCTCAGTGTTCCCTAGAAAAGGTCATTGTGAACTGGAGAGGATGGGACAGTGGGAGTTCACAAAAATATGGGCAATGGAGAAGAGGGTATTCAGTGCACTGTTTTCCAGTTACTTGTGCCTCTTTACAGTGAGCATAAATAGATCCAGCCAGTTTTAGAACAACAAATGCAAACATCACATCTGGAAGTCCACTTGAGATTAAAACATATAAATTAAAGTTGTGAACTAACTTTCTGTGAACCCATTACAGTGTATTGGTTTTGCATGGCAAGGTTAGGAGTGGGGGAACGGAGCATGGAGCTACAAGGGGTGGCTTCTGTGAGAAGCAGCCAGAAGCTTCCCCCACGTCTGACAAAGACAATGCCAGTCAACTCCAAGATGGACCTGTTTCTGGCCAAGGCTGAGCCCATCACGTAGTAGCACCTCTTGGGTAACAGATTTAAGAAGGGGAGGGAGGGTGTGTGTGGGAAATGGGCAGCTGCAGCTGGGAGAGAGGAGTGAGAATATGTGAGAGCAACAACTGCTGGCATCAAGGTCAGTGGAGAAGGAGGATGAGGAGATGCTCCAGGTGCCAGAGCAGAGATTCCCCTGAAGCCCGTGGGGCAGACCATGGTGAGGCAGCTGTGCCCCTGCAGCCCATGGAGGTCCACAGTGGAGTAGATCCATCTGCAGCCTGTGGAAGACCCCACACTAGTGCAAGGGAAGGGTGTGAGGAATCCTCCAAATGAGGAGAAAGGAGACACAGAGGCAATATGATGAACTGACAGCAGTCCCTATTCTCTATCACTCTGCATCATTGCAGGGAGGAGGTAGAAGAAATTGGGAGAGAAGCTGATTCTGGGAAGAAGGGAGGGGTGGGGGGAAGGTGTTTTGGTTTTTTTTTTTTTTTTTTCCTCATTTTGTT
>JAWWEU010000040.1:36390539-36406253 GCA_035583155.1 Acropternis orthonyx | reverse complement strand
GAGAGGTGGTGGATTCACCATCCCTGGAGGTTTTTAAACTGAGATTGGATGTGGCACTGAGTGCCATGATCTAGTAGTTGGACAAAGGGTTGGACTCAATGATCTTGGAGGTCTTTTCCAACCCAATTGATTCTATGATTCTATAAAAGTTACCACATATAGTAAATGTGGATGCAACATGCAGCTGCAGATCAGTGAAGAACAAGGGTACAAAAGCATTTTGTCAAATGTTGTGAAAATTACCCTAAGTGGATCCTGACATGAGAGGAAAGAAGAAACTATCAACACCAAATGCTTCCTGATGAGACATCAGAGGTTGGCATCTCCTTTTAATAACACCACCTACAGCTCTGTGAATCTACCAACTTAGCAGCCCACTGGAACAGTGAAAGGATGAGCATAGTATCAGGGAAAGTATAAAAACTAAATGTCTGTATTTCAATTTTAACTGCATTGTTACCCTTATTGATACTTTTTCTTTATAGAAGTATTCTCAATATGTGTTATTATAGTTGTTCATTAACAACTAGATCTAGATTAATATGATTATTGAATTAGATTTTAAATATATTAACAACAGACTCTTGGCTGTATATGCCATAGGTTTCCTTCTGCCTAATGTGTTGAATGTAAGAGGTTATGAAGATCTATATTACCTCTGATTCATAAGTCCACCTAGCCCTGCTTCCTTTCTCTAATTTTAGCCATACAGGGGAAGTGGTGGGTTCTCTTAAGGATGGTCTTCTTAGTGTTAGAAGTAATTACAAGATATGTTTATTGGGATGGATTCTGATCTTACTGGAATCACATTCCAAGTTGTCTCAATTTTACTACTGACTTATGATTATAAACACTGAGACCAAAGCTTTCAAACGTGGCTGCCTGAAGTTAGGTTATTAGGTTATTACAGCAATAATGAGTCACTGGGGTCAATATTCCCAAGACAAAGCAACCAATCTCTTGATATTTTCTTCAGGCATGTTTAATAACTCTCTCATGCACTGCTCTGCTGAATTCATCCCTTTGTTTCCATCTTGTCCTCCCACTCGCCAATTCTTCTATTTGCTATAGCTCCTCTTCTTTACCATGCATATATACCCATAATGTTTCTGTCCACCAGCTGTCATCTACCAACCCTGTACATGACACAGAGTCAATTAAAAGCTTGCTCTTTATTTCTGTTGATGTTGAAAGTTGCCTTTGTAATTTCCTTTTCATGTTTTATCCTCTTGGCAGGATACTGACCTATGAGATTATTAGTAGAGTCCTGCCTCACCTTTAAGTGTCTGAAGAACAGAATTTTTGTTTTTAACACTCATTCACCTCCTTTTATCAAATTTGTGGGGATTTTTGCTTTCCTTTGCCTTCCCCATGATTCTACATCATTCATTTCTGCACCTGCATGTAGTGTTTCTAGAAAGGGTCGGAATTGTGTCTTGAATTTTCCTAACTATTTAAACTTCAGTTTCTTTTCTTACATCTTCAGACATTCCTTCTTCAGATAATATCCTTAGAATCGCTGATGCACGCCAGGTGATCATAAAACCTTTTGTCAGGCCTCATTTCACAAACTCTATTTTATTCTGACAGCTTGTCCTATGCTTAGACAAACTCCTCCTGTAAACAAGCCCTGTCTTGCCATAGCAATGTAGAAAAGCTGTCTAGATATAAAAAGGTGTGTTGGGGAAATACTGCTTTACGTTTGACCATGCAGGTTCTCTGAAGCTGGTTAAAACAAGGTCAGGGTTATATTCAGGCAAAATACTGAGCTCCCTCAAAATAGTGAGCTGGTGCTTGTCCTAACAATCCCATATACACAAATCAGAGATTAGCACCACTGTCTTTGTTAAAAGGACATTTCTATTCCTTTCTAGTGACACTCTCCCTCTCTCCAACCCAGTACAACCCCCCTCCCACCCACCCCCCAAAAAAAAAAAAAAAAAAGAACAAAAAACAACCACCACCACTAACAACAAAAAATCAATTGCACAGTCAAATACATATTGCTTACTGGCCTGGCTATTAGGTTATTCCATCAAAAATAGCATTCACCATAAAAGATATGCACAATATGAAATTCTACTTCATTTCTGAAATATAAACGGTTTCTTCATGATTTCTCTCCTCAGCAGGAGGATGTTCATCATTTCCTGGAGGGCTTTTCACAAAAATCTCAGAATTGTCAGTTCTGCATATAACATGACAGGGAGCCCTTTCCCTTTGAAAGCATACACAGATACCTGTGTCTACAGATATACACATATAAAGGTTTGCATGGTTTTGTTTCTATAGCAATAATCAAAAGAGGCATTGTTTGTACAGTGACCACTGTATTTTTTTCTGTTTAAGGAAAGCAGTGAACCTTTAAGATGCTGAGGTAATGGCTTGGGTGGCTCAAAATGAAAAGAGTGTTTTTGAACAGGGATGACAGTACACTATCCTTCGCATAACAGCATAAAAATAAAAGAGCTGCTCAAATGCACTACCTTTCAAATTACTCTGGCTAACTTTTTTTTTTATCTGAACAAATAAGCTTAAAATACTATGAACTACCTATTCACAACTAAAAGACTAGTTGTTCATGAGACATCTTAAAGAAAAATAAACCCTTCACCTCTGTGGAAAGCTCAGGGGCTTTATGAGGTGGTAGAGAAAGACCACAGAAAGAAATGCCAAAAGGTTATGGGAGCAAGAAGGATTATCTTCTAGGATGTGCTCTTTAAACTGTGATAATATTTAACTTCTCACAAGCAGGTGTGATATTTGACACCTCTTTTCACACAAAGCCTGGCCCTGAGTCACCTGCAGGCACATGGCACTAATAGATTTCAGCAAATTCTACAGAACAATATTTTAAAGGATAAAAGAGGAGCTATATTATGCAGCTGATAAAGCCATCACATTTTGGAATGGAAATGGTACTATTTGCAAATTCTTTTTTTTGCTGCCCCTCCCTGCTCTGCAAACTGACATCCCATTATCAAGGATTTAAAAGTTTATTCCAAAGAAAAAGGATTGACCTTCAAATTAATGCTATTAAAAATGTAATTTTATTCAAATTAATGAAATTGAAAAGGATCCCTGCATAAAGTGCAATACTGTCTTAATTAACAGTGCATTAATGTGCAAAAGGAGAAGGTCAGAGGCATTAATGTATTTGCAGGAAAAAACTGACCAGAAGTCACAAATCTGTAAAATACTAAATGATTTTAAAACTCTGATGTTATGCAAATTCAGAAAATTTATGTACTAATCTGCTTCAGCAAACAGAAGCAAAATCCAGTCACTTCACCTAAGTGCAAACCATGCAAAACTATCCTTTTTGACTTCTACTGCTGGCAATAATTCCTCCTTTCCCCCCTTTTTTATCAGGTTTTGATAGCACAATGTCACATGAAAAAAGGGCAGAAATGCAAAGAATTTCTTGCCCTGCCTGTATCAATATATTTTTAATTGGCCAACAGTGTCCCCAGAATATCAAAGCCTTTTAAAGTGCAAAACTGTCTGTTCGTTTCTCACTTCAAGAGGCCCTTCACTGGACGGATTCACTGCGATGGGCAGGACTTTTGATACCCTGATATGGGGACTGCATTTAATAACAAAGGAGTACCTTCTCTGTAAAGTTCTCCTACAAGTTATGAGCCTGCCAGCACCAGAAACTAACTGGACTAACTCTAGCAGTTCAGGACACACCTTTTATTAATAAAAGTATGTGACAAACTACTGCAGGGTTCGCATTGCCAGTGATAACGTTTAACTGCATGACTGCACTTAACTAATAAACAAAACCCCCAAAACCAGAAACATGCTCTACAACACAGAACAACTATCTAAACCTTAATACAAAACTCAAGCAACCCGCCTACCCCCACCCCCCACCCCCCCCCTGCCTCCAACAGACCAATTTGCAAAGACTAGAACAAAATCTAAACACACTTGTAAGTTATGAGGTGTAGGGCAAGCTAGACTTAGTAGCAAAGTAGCAAAGTATAATCAGTAAATAAGGTACCTGTGGGGTAAAGATTAAAGAACGTAATCTATAAGGCATGAAGCCTAAAGGATAAAGCATAAGGTAAGGTCCAGGTAAATAAAAGCAGAGTAAATGGTTGCTCACCCCTACAGTGTCCGAAGGAGAAGGAGGAGACCGAGCAGCTTGTTGGTTACCCCATGGAGATGATGGAACTTCTCCCCCCTTTTGCTCATGTCCAATCACTTTTTATACCTTTTTTTTTCTCTCTTAGGCAGTTTGACTGACTATAGTCAATAATAATTTTTGGTGTGATAGACAGATGACATAGGCCTGAGGGTCGGCTTCCTGTGTTGTGTTAGGATGTTGCAAAGAAGGTCATGCTATTTCCATAACACTCCATTCTTTGTTAATCCTGTCAGTCTGTTGCTGGGGAGTCTCCTGATTTTGTTGAGGACTTTCTGGGAAGGCAGTGCGGTCTCTTTGTCCCTTTTTGTGTAACCCATTATCCTCTGATAATAGATTTCTGGGACTGCCCCCTTCAGGTGCTGAGGTGTGTGCTGTCACCAGTCATCAGGGCCTTAAATTGGTCTATCACCCTACACAAAGTCAGCACTAGGTGAAATATTACGTTTATCCTAAGATATCTGAGTTTACTACTCAGATTTCAGTACAAGAGATACCCTAACAACAGAGGGTTTGAATATATAAAACGATTGTCTTCTGTCCACTTTATAACTTTGAAAACAAACAAAAAAAATAACTTCTTATCACACATTTCTGAATAGGTCAGCTCAGAATATCAAAAATCTGTTATGCTACACTTGTGCAAAATCCCTGTTAAAGCAAGCATACCAGAACGGTACACAGTTTTCTGTCAAATTTGTGTCTAAGTCAATTCACTTCCTTTCACTTGTTTTTTTTTTTCACATTAGCCTGACTTTGTTATAAAAGTGCACTAGGCAGTTGTGTTGAGCTCTTTGCCCATGAAAACATCTAAAATCTATGCAGACTCATCTGTGCACAATACATTTGTTTTTTTCTGAGGGCAGGCTGCATTGGCATTTGGCTGTATTAACAACATTTTTTCCTTCATAGCTCCCAATTTACAAAGTGAAGGAGGAACTGCCACCTATTGGGTCAGAAGACATAGGAAACCAGTCTTGGAAATCACTCTCCCTCTTCCTCTGTATCTCTTTTTGCAAGGATTCATCCTAACCCATAGCTTTGGTTTAAATTTTATAAGTCAGCAAAGATGATAAAGGGACTGAAGCACTTATTTCACAAAGAAAGACTGACACCTGTTCAGCCTCAAGAAGAGATGGCAAAAGGGAACCTAACATCAAGATCAGGAATCCAAACTACTGGCAATTTCATTCCTATTCTGTTCTGGCAGCAGCTAAAATTCTGTGCTTTTCCTCTTGAGGGTTTGTGACCAAGCTACAATTGAATCCTAGATTGTTATTACAATGTCTATTCATAAATGCAGACCTTCAGTATTGTTAAACTGCCAATAGGTGTTTTGTATTTCTACTCAGAATTTTATGTGTATTATAGAAATAGTATGCTAATAGCAGATAAAGGCACTATTGGGGTATAGAGCTGTAACAATTCTAGTGAAATAAAAAAGTGTCTGTGAGCCACAGCTGATAAAGGTTTTTAAAAGCAGAATCACTAAAAGTTACAGAAAAAGCTGCAAGCACTGTGATACCTATGGTAGTATTTTTCCTTAGAATTGAGAATGTGGAGAATAATCTTCTTTAGACCCAAAAATCTGCTATGCAAAAACCTTTTTCCTATTCAGTTCTGCATAAAATGATGGTATATTCTACTCTGCAAACAATCTGTGATGAGCAGGCTGCTGAGTTAATACCTCTTGTCACTGTCCAAAATGACAGTCAGTCAAAGGGAAGTATCTACAGGGCAGTGAGGAAGTGAGGGGACGAGTCAGAACATGCAACTAATTTATCATTCCAACAATGTCAGTCTCACAATATTTAGCACTAAATCTGGTTTTGATAGCATGTGATTTTTTAAAGGAAATTTTCCAGGGAATTAAAATATCCCCTTGTTTCCTGCTAAGTGAAGATACTGACTTAGTCAGACTTTCCTAATTTAAACATAATCTCTGACTGAAATGTTAATGGTTAATGGCTCAAACAATCAGTCATTTGCAAAAGCAGTGAGTGCTTTGCTGGCAACACCAAGGTAACAGCCCAGGTGCAGAGGGTGTGAGCATCAGAGGATGACCAGGACAAATCAACCTTCATTTAGCAAAAAACTTTTTATCATGCCAATGTCCTCCCTTACTCACTGAGTTGTCAAACTGCCCCACGGGTATTGTATCAAGGCAGTCACATTACTCATCTCTTCTGATGGCTCATAGCTGGCTCAGGCTTAAAACTCTTCCTGGGGGAAATACTGGGATATTTACAAGTAGACTTAAAGGTATTTGTCCCTTCTGTTGGGGCATAATTGGGTCAACAATGCTGTCAAGAGGCTTAGAAGGTGTCATAGGGCACCAACCAAAGCCAAAGCACCTCCAAGCTCATTTCTGGAGCCTTCCACCAGAGGACTGTTCTTGATCCACAGTGTCGCAACAGACAGCATGAAAGATCCCTCCAAGGGGAGGTACCCGGGTGTTTCCACCAAGCCCACGTGTATATTAATCCATTGAATTTTGTGTTTCGTGGGCTTCCCTCACCCTGAAAGATCAAGACTGCAATAGACATCTACATTGCAACAATTGACTTATTGCTGGATCCACCGGTGGTAATATTTTTGTACTTATCCTTTCTCTTTCTCTCTCTTTCTCTTTCTTCTCATAACTTCTTCTCAAAATATATTGTAAGACAGACTAAAACAAATCCAGTCAATGCCTTAACAAGTCCCTTGTTGTGTCTGCATAAGTTAAAATTGGCTAAGTTCAAGTTTGCAAAGTTAAATTTTGTGAAGTAACTTACTTTGTCTGAATGGATTAAAGCTTGCTAAGTTAAAGTTTGTAAAGTGCCTTATTTTTGTCTGGATGTTGTTTTAAAATTTGCCAAGCTCCTTATTCTACCTTAATGTTCTAAAGTTTGCAAGCAAAAGTTTGTTTCTGTGTTGCCATAAGAGTTAATATAGCTGTAGATTTTTATATAGTTTTATAGTCTTTTGCATTTGAAAAATAGTAAAATAGAAAAATAGAAAAATAGTACCAAATACTTAGGCTGGATTCTGACCTCTGTGTTACATTTAAGTAGCCTGTTTTTGTGCTAAGGGAGAGATATTGTTAGAACATTCTGTATAAAGACTCTTGTATTCAGATAGCTATTGGAACATGTTATAGTCAAAATATAATATTGTTTAGTTGTAGCATAGTATAAAGAAGGGTAAGAGGTGCTGGAAAATCTCCAAATAGAAGACATAATGCAATGAAGATGAGGGTGAGAGGATGAAGAGGTGGTCTTTAAGACCCCTGACACAATTTCAAAGGGACATGTAAAGGGGGTAGTTTGGGATAGTTTGTAGGATGGGTTAATTAGACATTGGCTATGTTCTATAGATAAGATAATTAAGTAGAGTTATAAATTTGTAGAATGCTGTATGCCTAGTGCACGCATCATTGATTGCTAAAGCTTTAGCCGAAATTTCAGTAAAAGATGTTTTTCTGCCTTCACCCTATCGTGGAAGTTTTCTTCCTTGGATTTATGGCAACATCTGAACCTCCTGAGAATTTTGTTGTTTTTCCCCCGCACCGTGCAGAGTGAATCAAACAACATTCCCTTAAACCCAACAAGTGGACCGGGGCATAACAACCTGTTCCATGTAAGGTTTATTAGACTTTATGATTGTCTGGTGTTACCTGAACAGCTGAAGCATTCTACAGAATAGGCTCAGGGTGCCTCACATCTGAGGCTTAAAGAAGCTATTAAACCTTCACGACAATCACGAGCTTTGTCTAACATCAGGTTTTCTGACATTGTGGTAGAAAAGTGAAACACCAATTATTTGGACAGTTGTGGTTAATTCTGTTAAGTCAATCTTTGTTTTTACTACAAATTTCATAGTTAATACATTTAATATATAGATCTTTATAACTTTTTGTATTTAATTATATATGTAATTATATGTAGGACTAATTAGCAACCCTCCAGTTGTGCCATAAGGCACCCTTCCAAAAGACACCAATACTGATAACTGAGGCCAAATTTTCAAAAGAGCTGTGTTCTGATGTAGATAAACTGTGTCAATAATGAAAGGAGGGCAGTAGAGAGCAGAAAGCAACAAGGGAAGAGGAAAAAGAGGAAGAAAACACATCGGATTCACACAAAAGATTTTACAGAACAAACAGTGTTTTATGAAAGGACTCTAAAAATTATTTTACATCAATATAATTGAAAATCTTTCTGTAAAACACTAGTTGAATTACAGTAAGGGAAGTTAAACTTTACTTTCTTCTTTATTCTTTTCCCAACATATGGGTATAAAATATCAGGCTTCAAACATTTTAAAGCTAGCAAGGATAATTGAAACAGATATAAAAACATAAATATAAATATATGTGCAGAGATGAACAAGAATTTTTATATTTAATGCTGAATGTTATCCATTTGAGGTCTCAGTGTTATTATGTGCTCAAAAAGTCGGTATATTTGCTAGAGAAAAAAATAGCATATGAAGAGAGAACATAGTATTTTTGTGATTGAATGTAGTAACTAGATTTGTAGTCCTTGAAATAGTCACACTAAAGAAAGAGAATTTACTTCTCAGTAGAGGAAGTTTTAAAAATGTTAGAAAAAATATTTAAAGAATCTTCAGTATGGTGCGTGAAAACATTTGGGAACAATTTTGAAACTTCTAAAGTGCTGTTCATCTCAGTTCAGAAGCTAAGCTAAAAGAAAAATATTTACTTAAAGATTATACTAGTAAAACAGAAAGTCATCTGACAGTGAATTAAATATTTAATTTAGTTATTACTCCACTTATCAGACTAGTCCTTATAGTTTTGACTGCTGCATTGAAATTTGCTAGCATGCTTTCTTACTAAGCCAATATTATTATCATAAATGAGTTCAGTCTTGTTTCTAAAATATTACCAATTATTTTTGATAAATTTCTATTTTCCAGTCAAGTCCTTGATCTTGAAAATACTAACTAGGCTATGCATTACTCCTTCATATATGCAAATGTAATACATTTTAGAATATTATTTATCTTAAAAATCTCTTGGTGGAGAAATGGTAGTTGGTGATCAATAAACAAAGTAATATTTCCTAAGGTAAACCAGGAAACCTGTTAGAACTAATGATTAAATGAAGCTAATGTAGCTAATTTAATAGCTAATATAGTGATGAATACTCTTTCAAAATACTAAGAAAGTTGCTGAAAATCTTTCTATATAATAATCTTAATCTTAACTGAATTAAGGGATCTTATAATGGAAATCTGGTTTAGTCATAGAGTATCACTTACTTTATTCAGGCTTATCATTGTGTCCAACATTACCACAGATTTCAATATAATGAAGAATCCCATAGAGAAAACTATCGAATGTTGTTCAGTACAGAAGTCTGATACTTGTTTGGGCTTATACTAGTAGACTACAGTGCAGAATGGTGTAATTGTTATAATATTGGCAGAGTGAGAGTCAAATGTTTACTACTTGGTTTGATCAATAATGTAACAGAGGGATGAGACAACTGATATCTCAGTGTGTTTTAGCTGTCAGACATTCAAAGGGATCAATGGTAAATAAGAAGTAGGGTACTGTGATATCGCCAATTACTCTGCAAAATCCAGTGCAGAAATTAGAAACTGTGTGGTGAAAGGAAGATACCAGTTTCCTGTGGACAGACCTTAAACTCACCTTTTTTTTTTTTTTATTTGCCTTCTTCTATACATTGGAGCTTTATACATGGAAATGAGACTAAAAACAAGTGGTCTGGGTGTACTTTTCACTATTATTCACTTCTTTTAGGCGTCTGAGATAGGAATCATTGTCTAACCTTGGATTTCTACATTATTGACATCAGATTAGGCTCAGTGGAGAGAAAAAAAAAAAAAACACAAATAAATTTAGGGGGCACCTCAACTGTTTTAGACTTTAGGAAGAGATGAATGATACACAGAAAGTGCTTGTTTTTCTCCACCAAATACAAAAGGGAGCGAGTTCAGATGTAAGACACCTTCATTGTAGACATATGCATCTGGTTGGATGAATTCCACTCTTTCTGTATTTTACAAGGAGAAGGAAGACAGTAGAAAAATCCTTCTCTTTTGTTTCACTGATGTGCATGCATGAGGCACTATGTCATTAAGGAATTAGTCCTTTAGGAAAAACAAAGCAAGACATTAGCTTTCCATGTAAATCAAGCTTCATTTAAAAGAGTAGATTACTGCACTTATACTAATATACTGAATAGTGATCATGAACACACATTGCAGTGTGCAGCAAGGACCTTGCTTGAATTGAATTACAGATAAGGTGTTACATGTGAAGATATTTTTGAAAGTGAGCTTCTCTGGTCATGTTCTTCTTCTATAGAGAGTTACACAAGAAAATTTTTCATCCACATAACCATGTGGTACAAGTGAGAAGAATACAATTTTTCTTATTGGCATGGAATCCCAGGTCACTGTCAGTATTATTCATCCTCCTGAGTGTTTCTCTGCTCAAAATGGCAAAACATTGCAATCTTCTGATATATTTTTTGTCTGACTATTGATACCACTACCAACAGTGTTCACATAAGGATTATGTCAGATCAAATTTCTCCATATTTTGTGTTCTGGATCATATTGTTCAAAAGCCTATTCTACCTGCTCAGGGTTTTGCAGTCCAAATCAGAAAATAAGCATTCTGAGCTTCTTATGTGTTCCTGCTCTGGCCGTGGTTTCACATTTGGGAGAATTTAGTGGCTTTTGATGCATGCCAGAGAGTAGCTTGGAGCCATTTGTAAACTGTTCTCAAGGCCATATCTCCAGAATAAGATTGACAACTGTTTTGTTTCCAAAATCCAATTATATATCTTACATGACAGAAGAGTAATGGAAATAGAAATCATCCAAGATCGTTGTTCAGCCTGGAGAATAGAAGGCTCCATGGAGACCTTATAGAACCTTCCAGTACATAAAGGGGACTACAGGAAAGCTGGAGAGGGACTTCTTACAAAGTGATGTAGTGATAGGACAATGGATCATTTTCTTCTTGGAAGTGAAAGAGAGTTGGTTAATTAGGAAGAAATTCTTTACTGTGAAGGTGGTGGGACACAGGAACAGGTTGTCCAGAGAAGCTATGGATGTCTCATGGCTGGAAGAGTTCAAGGAAAGGCTGTATAGGGCTCCAAGAAACTTGGTCTAGTGGTAGGTGTCCCTGCCTATGGTGGGGGGGACTGAATCTCTGTGGTCCCTTCCAACCCAAACCATTTTGTAATTTTACGATTAGCCGAAAAAAGAAATAAATATCACTTCTGGATTTTGAAAGTATCTGAACATCAGCTTTCTGGAAAAGTATTCTGGGGAATTTGCAGTACATGATTGCTCTATCCTTGCAGTGTATAGGCCTAAGGTATTGTCTTGAGTCAAAAATAAGGTAAAGTGAAGGAGTCCTAGATGCCTAGACCCTTGGCAATCCAGGGTGTCTCTGAGGGCTGTCAGTCTCACGTGCTGCTACTGATCATCCCTTCTGGGACTAAGCAAGAGCAGATTAGGGTTGCTTGTATTGATCCTGTGCCATGTAGAAGGGGTATCTCAGGGACATGCATAAAAGAAATTTCTCAGCAAGTTATTCTGGGTCTGCCTTACTCATATCAGAGGCATGGCAACAGAGCACCAGAATGTGTCTTGCTATTTTTAAAATGCCTATAAGTAAAAGCTAAATACTGTCATTTTTTTGTTGTAAATTAATAACTGTGGACCTGAATCACAAAAACTCAGTCAGACTTTAAACATCCATGTTCCTATCAATTTCAAGTCATGCTGCTAAGTCACACTATTCCATGAAATGTTCTGAGTCAATTAAAAGTGGTGGGAAAGAAAGACTTTTTTTCCTCCAATAATGTTCTCTCTTTCAGGCAACTAAACTCTGAATGCTTGACCACGTTATTTGACCTCCTACAACCTGTCACTCAACTTGAAGAAATGCCATTTATTCCCATCACTCAAGATTCTTGAACATATGATGTCACCTACTGTAATTTCATTCAATCTTGATAAAAGCCAAACCATTAAAGCTTTCTTCTTTCCCCAGGAAAAAGTAGCCCAAAGAAATGTAATGTTTCTTTGAATGATACACCAGTACCAAAGACTTAAATAATTGAGGCAAAATTGTGTCAGGTGGAGCTGAAGAATTTCAGCTTACTCTTTTGATTTAAAAGAAGCTTGAATTTCTTTTTTCCTTTTCCTAGAATACATTACAATTAATTGGGTCTGCAGATGTGTTTGTTTAAGGACTGGGTGGGTTTTTTCCTTGTAATTATGTCTAGGACATAGTGTTGCACTTGTCTTGAAAACAAAGTCTGCAGTTGCTATCTTTTCCTGGTGTTGTGACCTGAATCACACAGACATGCTAGATTTCATTTCCAATCTCTCTATGAAATTCCATGTGTAGATGATTTCAAAATGTGTGTATATGGTTTAGCTGAGATGGAGTTAATTTTCCTCATAGCAGCCCTCACAGTGCTGTGTTTGGTATTGATACCTAGAAAGATGCTGGTAACACACCAGTGTTTTGGCTACTTGTGGGCAGTGCTGGCATATCACCAGCACTATCTCTCAACATTGCTCTCCACTTACCCACACAGTAGGCTGGGGATGGGCAAAATCTTGGGAAGGGACACAGCTGGAACAGCTGACCCCAATTAACAGAAGGGATTTTCCCTACTGTATGATGTCTGCTCAAATATAAAACTTTAGAAAAGGGAGGTGGAAGTGGGAAGCATTTTTTATTTACAACACTTGCCTTCTCAAGTAACTGCTACACGTGTTGAAGTCCTGCTTCCCGGTAAGTGGGCGAACATCACTTGCTGGTGGGAAGTAAAGAATTTTTTTTTTTCTCCTTTTCTTGCACATGCAACCTTTTGCTTTTGCTTTAGAAATCCACTTTGTCTCAACCTATGCATTGTTTTCCATCTTATTTTCCCTCTCCAGCTGAGAAGAGGGAGTGGTAGAGTGGCTCCGTGGGTACCTGGTGCCCAGCCAGGGCCAACACCACAATGAGTAACAGCAGGCAAAAGTATATACTGCTGACATGTCTTGGTGATGTAAACACTATGAATTCACTTGTTTTGATTTAGCATACTAGTTCTCATTTATGCCTTTAATTTCATTTGGTGCAGCACTCATTTGAATCACTAAGTACCCCTGGTGTGACTGAAGAATTCATGACTTTTGAAGGATTGGTTAGTCAGTTTAAATTACACCCCCATATGGGATTTGCCCCGATGATTGATGTCACAATGTTTTAACTTGTAGTAAAGTGGAGGGGGAGGGGGGAAAAAAAAGAAAAAGCACCCAAAGACAATGTTATAACTGTCCTCAATTAATCTTTAAATCCTTCAATGGGGTTGACCTAAATTACAAAGTCACTTGTTTGCTATGTTTTATATCCCATGGCTATAAAAATACAATTGTTAATCTCAAAAGTGAAGTTTATGTACAGAAAACCAGTACTGGGCCATGATTTTAGAACTTGTTTCCATGATAGATTGGAATGACCACAAACTTCACCATTACTGTTGAATGTTAAACCCAGTTTTTAACCTAACTTCATAGAAATAATGTCATAAAAAGTATCCTATAAATCACTCCTCTGAGAATAAACAGTGTGGGAGAAGCTTCAGATATTTTTTTCTACATGTTTGCTATGCAGTGTATGATATTATGATATGATATTAATTGAATTTTGGCTCAAGAAGTTTTTATTTTCGATAGCAGACAAGTGATTATGTAATTAAACTGAATGCAGTGAAAATATTGATGGAAAAGCAGGGTAGAGTCTGTGAAGGAATGCTGTAGAGTCCCTCAATTTTTTAAGAGAGCTAAGGAGGACATCAAGACCATCCACACATTGCTTTAATGATTCTGTCTGGCATCTGTTATTGGTGTCAAGTTGTTTCATAAAAGACATGTATTCATGTAGACAGAGTTCCTTATAAAAACAGATTACCTCTCCCTCTTTTTGTTGTCCCCCACATTTCTTGCCAACTTTCCCCTTATGAACTAGTTCAAAGATCTATTAAATGTTATGGGAAGGTCTGTTCTGTTTTGCAAAGGTAACGTCTCCAAGTAGGTGTCCGTGTTTTCAGTAGATTCCATTTGTCTTACTGTGGGAGACAGACTCAGTTACGAAAAGTGGCAGGAGCACCTCTAGAACTGAATCATCACTACAGAAACCCATCCAGCACCAGAGAAGCAGAGAAACTGTTTACCTCTTGTGTTTCATTGTAACAAGTCTTCCCCTAGCTCTCTGAATTCCCCACCTGGCAGTAACCGCTACATGGTTTGCTGGGACACTGCCAGGCTGTCCTGCCCCCATAACCAGCCCCGCCTCTGTCCTAACCCTATTAGTCATCTTACCCATCCTTCCCCATCCCTCCCCCATCCCTGGGTTCCCATCAGGTATGGATCCTTCCCCTCTCCCATTGGCTACCCGGGTCCCCTGACCACTCCCCTCCACCCGAAATCTTACCCAATCACAGCCCTGCTCCCTGGGCCCTCCCCAGGGGTTTAATAAGCCCGGGCTGTTTGAATAAAGGTCTCTCTATTCCTGCGCACCTCCCCTGCTGCCTGTGTGTCCTTGGGGCTGCTAGGGGCTCTGAGCCAGCCCCCGGAGGGTGTGGGGGGCAAAGAGCATCCCCTCAAGTCTGTCATCTTACCACATCTGCATATTCACTGAAAGGGCTTTGTACTACTGCCTTGAAACTTTTCCATGTTACCACTTGTCAGCATGAGATTACTTAGCATCACAAAAAAGTCCTGAGTCTACTAAAAACAGCACAGAGACTGCTGTCTGCCTTCCTGAAGCCAAAGGACAGATCCTACAAAAGCAAATCCTTTCCCTGAAATAAGGTCAGGAATGTTATGAGAATACATCATTTTTTATTGGCACAAAAAGCTTGTTTCAGGGTGAAAGGTTGCAGGAGATGTCTTGGACTTGTATCTTAGAGATTCGACCTTAAGAAGATAGATGGGAAGTCTCAGGTGGAAGGCTGAGCGAGACCAACAGGCAGGGGGTTGGCAGCTGGGTGTGAACCAGCAGTGGCTGCTGTGATGCCAGGACAGAAGCACAGGGACCTTGCCAAAGAGGGATGTGGAGCTTCTCAGAGAAGACCTTCCCCAGCTTGGCATCTGTGGCCTGTACTCCCTGTTCAGAAGGGGGAAATGAATGCTGTTTTATGATGGACTGAAGTTTTTGTATGACTTGTTCTTTTAAATCCGTTGGGGAAATTCCTTGGCAAGGGTCAGGGAGCAGCTGATGCTCTGTTAGTCAGATAGAGAATAGCTCCTGAGAAGGACTTTCAATGTTACTGGGCTGCATCTCAAAACTACTGGGAAAAGCAGATTCATCCAGGAGAAAAAGAAAGGACTGAGAACTGTGGAGGATTTAAGGGAGCAGTGTCTCCTATTTTCATGTGTCCTGGTTGTCATGACCAGGACCAGTTTGTCACTGTGTGGGTGTGGCTAAGACTCTGTATTCTACACCCTCTATGTATTTTCTCATGAACAGCTAACAATGGATCATTTGCAGCAGCTTCCCAGAGCCTGAC
>JAWWEU010000040.1:36376832-36390439 GCA_035583155.1 Acropternis orthonyx | reverse complement strand
GAACTTTTTATTAAATTGTAGTTCTGACTTGCAGTCTTTTTGTGAGTTGGGTTCTTTTTCTCCTGCTGGTTTACTTTAAACCAGCACATCATGTAATGCGGAATGCCAGAATGAAACTTGATTTTCATATTTTACAAGGCACTGATTGTATGGAATCTTTCAAAGCAACAATAAGTTATGCCTTCACCATGATTATAGCACATCTTTTATAAGTCACTGAGAGGCAAAAATTGCTCTGCGTAAGGATTTATATTACAATAGACATTTTTGCATAAATCTATGGTGATGCTTCAGCTTTCCCTGACATCCACATCTTTAGAACATCCTGTCAAACGACTCTGAATTAATACTGCCACTAGAGGAGGATAGCAAGAGACAAGCCTTTAGCTCCTCAGAGAAGGTAAAAGGAAAATTGAGAATTAGCTCAGTGCCATTAAAATTTAGAAATTTTTATGTGCAAGAGAAAAAAAGGAGAAAGGAGAAAGATTAAAAGTGAAGTAAGAATTTTCAGTGTACTCACAGATACACCTCGTCTCAGGAAAGTATTTCCTTTGCTTGTTATGTTGCCTTAGGATTTTATATATTTGTAGGTTTTTATATAGCTATACTTTCATACATTCTGAAGTAGTAGCTAACAGCTTCTAACCTCTGTGACACATTCCTGGATCTCTGTGTCATGGGGAAAATAATAACTAGAGCATCTTGCCTGAAACTCATGTGCCAAAACTAGAATAATAAGATATCATTTCATTCCAAACAGGAAAGAAGGCCCAGAAACCTTGGAGAAGCTCCAAAAGAAGACGTAATGTGAAGAAGATGAAGAAGTGCAAGGAGTCCTGAGACCTCTGACTCAACTTCAGAGAAGGTGTGTTGGATCTAGGGAGTTTCTGGGGATGGACAATTAGATTGCATGTAACCTTTGGATAGGATAATTAAATAGTGTTATAAAACTGATAAGACCCCAATGCTAAAGAAGCTAGAAGCTAAGCTAACTCAGCTCAGCTCGGAGTCCAGCTGGTCTGGTGCTCGTCAGCTCATCTCCTGCGCATGTCCACACACTGTGGGGGGGTCCCCCCCTTGCCCCTTGGTGAGCCATGGAGAACCTCAAGTCCTGCTTGAAGAACACAAGGATGGTATTGGGGGAAAGGCATGTGTCTCTGTATTTTTTCTATAGCTTGTACCCCTAAAACCCTGTAAGTAAAGAACTCCTCTTTACCTTACCCAGATAATGTTGTCTTGGAAAGTTTTTCCCTAGAATATCAGGCAACAAATACTGTTTGTTTTCAAACCAACAAGTCACCTAAACATACAAAATCTGTGAGTTTAAAGACAGTCCTTCTCCAAAGAGTTTCTAGTAGAAAAGACAATTTTCTGCTCTTCTCCATATGGATGGAAGGACAGTCTGAGACATGAAAATTCGGAAATATTTATCATAATTCCTGAACTGTATTCAATAATAACTATTAAGTTATTAGTACAGTAGTGAATATTTAGATGCAATTAAGGAGATGAGAAATGTGTCAGGATTATTAGTGCAGCATCCTGTAATACAGGCATGCTTACAGCTGCCAAGCCAAAAATATCAATTATGTCTGAATGAAAATGAGTTTGATTACACTCCTTTTGCACTCTTTCATTATAAAAAAAAATGTGACCATTTTGGGTGAACCTCAAATGTTTGAGCCCTAGCAGGAGCAAAGAGGAGGATAGAGAAGGAAAGGGAAGGAGTGGAGATTTGTTCTTGTAACACCATGGATAGAGCAATCATGTGGGAAGTTGAATCACTATATTTGATTCCTAATGAGAAGATTTTAACATTCATGTCCTATGATTGGCAGTTACATCCAGCAGAAAATTTCTTTATGTATTTAATATTTAAGAAAGTGTTTCAGATGCATAGATATAGATGTCTTGTGCCGTTGCTGATGCCTCAAAAATAACTCTGATATCTGTATAGGTGACTGACAGATACAAGGTAGGAATACGGGGACCACATCACTTCTAACATGTAAGCTTGTCCTGAAATAAATCCTACGGTGTTTTGTCTTTGGATAGCTTGTATCAACCAGCAGCTGTGGTGTTGCTTGCAACAGGCACCCCTCCATCTGGAGCTTTGGCAATTTTAAAATAAATATTAATTAACCTCGAAAGTAAGAAACAGAGAATCTTCCAGACTAGCAGCTAGGGGACTCATATGAGAGAAGGGATTCCTGTATGCAGATTTACCAGAAAGGGTGCATTAAAGGTGGGACATTAAGCAACACAGTGTCTGCTCTCCTCAGGAAAGAGAAAGCATGGGCTCGTGGTGTGGTGGAAGAGGTTAGCCATATATGCGAGCAACAGAAAGTAGACCTTGTTTTCAGCTTTTGGAGATGAACAGAGACATTTCTTAGATGTCTTTCTTTGACTTTTTACTGAAATGAGAAGTAAGTTGGTACAGCAAATCCAAGCTACACCCATATAGGGAGCAGCAGTCGCTTGAGCATAGTTGATCAGCTACTTCAAAGCTTTTCACCAAAGCTTTTCTGTTTTTCCTCCTGAAAGTTGGCTACTGTCAATAGTAATAGCTGGCAGGATCTGACTGTTCAGAATTACTGGCACTTCACCAAGAAATGGAAAGGCTATTTAGAGTGGATTTAGATATACTGTGGATGAAGCAGAATATATCGTCAAGGAGAACTGTTTTTTCTGCAGAGGGACTAGATGAGGCAAGAAGGACTTATACAATCACTTGAAATTATAAACATTCACAGCTAATAAGAAAAGAAACCCAGAAGCAATGAAATTTGAGATTAGCCAGGCAGCAATTATCCCGGTAATAATACGGTATATGTTTCTTTTTTACTGCTCTTGTGTGGATTACAAATGGTTTTTAAAGCAGAGCTGGATAAGCCTTGGAACATTGTACTTGTACTCAGTTTAGGAGCCAGCAGGAAAATCTACAGAGACTTCAAATCTCACGGAGGCCCTTGCTCAGCCTTAGAGATAGGAAACAATAGCAACAAAACATTAAAAGCTTAAGAAGAAAGAAATAAAACCCTAAGGAAAAAAAAAATCTTGCTGGATTTTCCCTGTTGATCTTACTTATTAAGTGTACCAGGTCCTTCATTTCTGTGTCTGCGCTCTAATGACCTAACAGCCTGCTTCTTCTGCATTGTCTTTTCTGTATTTATATAATTACTCAAACAAGAAAACCCCAGAAAACTGAGAGTTCATCTCCTTCAACAAAATATTCACCAAAACAGTTCTGTGGAAGAAAAAAAACCAAACATGTAATTCCTTTGTCTGTGTGTGATCTTCATCTAAAATCTTTTATTTCTCCCTGAAACTTTTGTTAATGTTAGAGCTAAGGGCTATCTGGAATAGTCTGTTACTGTCTTCCCTTTAGCTTTTCTTTGCTTTATCATCAAAGTGCTCTAATGTTCACTGCAATCCAGGTATCATGCCAATTTATTTTTGTCCTGTCTGTCTTTACTGGTGAAGAAGTGTTTCCCAGCTCATTTAGTTTTCCTGTTGAAAAAACTCAATTTATCTTATCTCTAGCCTGGGGAAAAAAATATTTCATTGATCAACCTTGTAAAATCTGAAACTACATATTTTTACATGTATAAAGGTGAAAATATTTGGTTTGAAGAATTCTAATCCCAGTATCAACCACTTTAAAAGTTTTGATCTAAAAGTCATCATATTGTATTGCAAAATTCACTCTTTTTTTCTTCTGAAGAAAATTATGAATGTAAGCAATATTTCATTTTTTATTTTGCTTGTAAGCACTGGAGTTTAAAGGCTGTGAAATTTTGAATGGATCTGAATTTGGCTGCAAATATTTTGACAATTTTCTGGTAGCGTACTTGGTAGAAATCACAGCATCTGAATCTGTAATCAATGAAAATTGCTGAAAGACAACAAAATGAGCAAAAGTCAACAGATGCCGAATACAGATGGAAAGGAACCGGCACACTGCCTAACACCTTGTACCTATAATTGAGTAGCTACTTTGTCTTTATTTCCTTCTTTTCCTCTTAACAAGATTGTTCGTCCAGTTTTGTAAATCACAGATAACCAAAGGTTATATGGCATCCAGGTCCCTCGCAGTTGAGTACTCAGCTGCTTCCCTGGGCCTGGGGGTTGGGGAACCAGTGTCCACCTCAGGGCTGTGCCAGCAGCACCCGATGCTGCCACAGCACAGCCTGCAAGGGCCAAGATGCTGCCATTGCTCCTCTGTTGGTTTGTCCATCACTGCATTTCACTGCTTAGCAAATTAGCACAGCCTGCCATAATTTTCAGTTTTGCACTGATACACCAGCCTACAAAGAATAGTAAACAAAGAATCCAAGACTTGGCCAAAATGGATATACAGGTCTTACTTAAACATATTTGATTAATACTTTTCAGCCCTTTAGAGAGTTTATTCCTTGTCACTCGGACACTGACTAAAAATTGGTTGATTTGTCAGTATTTATTAAATCCACTAGGAGATCCCTGTCTGGAAAGCCTAACAGCATTAAGAGGCTGAGAGCTCTGAGTTTCTTCCCAGGAGCCAGAATAATAATCTGTTCTCCCTTGTGAAACCTTTCTTAGAGATGTTATAGAATCATTAGAGTCGTCTTAAATACTTGATCTTAGCTAACTGCATGAGACCTACCTCAAGTCTCTAATGTTGGTTATCAAAAGTGTTTTTCTTTTGTTTTCTAAATACTACCAAGAATAATATTCATAATATTTAAAAAAAACCCCAAAACCACAGCTTTGGTGTTCTTTAATTCCCTCATTAAAGGAACACTTCACATATTGAGAGTTAAAACTGTGGGACAAGAAACACCTCACAATGATACATAACCTGGAAACAAAAATAAAAATGAGAAAAACACTGAAGGATGTTCAGAACAACACACTTGCCACTCAGAGAAGCATCTGGGACCCAGATTTCTATATTTTGCAGTGAGACCACTCCAGTCTTGGCTGTTTAATTTCCTTCCAAACTGATGTTTAGTGAATTATAAAATATTGTGAATGATTTCAGGTGTTCTGTGACTGCCTCTACTTTCTCTTCCACCCTGATAGACAGGCTCAAAAGTTCCAATATTTGTTTTTCTGTTTCTCAAAAGTAGTGTTTCTAGAGAAATAAAAAAGAAATGAGGTTCATAAAGCAATCTCTGGAATCTAATTGCCGGTGTCAGTTATAATAAAAACGTCTCCATTACTGCCCAAAACCAGAATAGGGAAGAGGCTCTTAAGCAATTGAATTATATTGACATAAGAAGCCACTGAAAGCAGCAACTAATTAGCTCTGTAGTATTGCTGTAATGTATTACAGTGCTCTCCCATAATTTAGACAGCTTTGGGGCTTTAAAAATACTTGGATATTTGCTATTTTGTTTCTTGTATATTTGAAGTCAATGGGATGACCATGACTTACTGAAAACAGCATTTTGCCAATGCTGATGCTTTTGAAAATCTCATCTTTAAAGCTTGATGGAAGTAATTGGGTAAGCATGTTGGCATGGACTGGGGAAGGAAACCGAATTGCTTTTTAACACCATCTAATGGGCTGTAATGGACTAGACTTAATTAAAATCTCTGAGGAACTGCTGACCAGAACAAAAGGGACCATCTGACTTTTAAGAAAGCAGGTATTCACAAAAAACAAAAAAAAATACAAAATAATGTCAATAACTCTTCAGCAGGGACCTCTGGGTACTTAAGAAACCCTAAACTCCTACAAGAAAATGTTTGTTGCACAGTCACCTTTCTGCCAAAATCCAGTACAGAAGAGGGATGAAACTTATGATTTATAGGACATAAAGACACCACTCTCTATATTTTCAGGCTGTAAAGCTGTTATTATCAGCAACTGCAACACCAGAATGACTGGAAATACGGTCAGGTTGCATACTTTTGCTTTGCAGTTGGAATCACAATATTCTTGAAAGATTTCATAAAATCTGAATATTCATTTCTGTTGGTAGAAGCTAAGGATCGTCTGGTGGAGCAAATTTTTCAATTGTTTGGACCAAAGAAAAATGGGACCTCAAAAACCGCAGATTTATAGTATTTTGATTTTTTAAATTGGTTTCTTCATTTGTTTGGATAGTTTTGAACAATCATTAGAGACAATGAAAGTTTAATTTAAGCTGTTTTGATTTCCTCTAAAGTCATTGCCAATTTGAGCACAAGATGATATATGAAATCAAAAATTCCTTTATGAAAATATTATACTGTGCCATTTACCAAATCAAGCACTTCCAGCTCCCGTCAGCCCTAGAATAAGATATTATGGGATTTAGGCATAAATTATCTATCCTATTACGGATATGCCTTTTTCTGTAAAATTGTATTTCAACTACTACCTGGAATATGGCTAACCTACCTGCCTTTGGCTTGAAAATAAAAAAAAAAGAAACTTCATTTTATCATTTTACCTTCTTTAATTTATATCATATAAATGTGGTTTCTCTTGTTGAAAAGTAGTTCTATTTAACTAAATTAGAAAATAACCACAGCAACAAGAAACACATTAACTGTTTTCCTCCTGGATTGCTCACTGCCCTTCCAGCCACTCAGCATTACTTGTCAATGGCAATTCTGTGATTACACAGCTTTAAGTCAGAAATATACAACATGCACCCCTTCCAACTCATGTCTTGCTCCAGTATACCCCCTGTTTACATTTCTTCTTTCCATTTACTGAGCATATTACACATTTCCCATTGTAAATAAATGCCCTGCTGACTGAAAGAAAGTATTAAAATAGCAGTAGGGAAAGAGAGCCCAAAGAAAAATGAATCAATCCTACTGGAATATGATATGTAATGTCTAACTTTTTATATTTTTTGAGGTTAGAGGTCTTCCCATTGTAATATCTTTGATATATTTTTACCTTTGGTGTGGCCATTTACTATAGAATCATTTTTGACTGGGATCTACAAAATCTGTCAGTCCACCTGCGCAATCCTGACACAGTCCATCACTGTGCATGTCTTTGTTGCTTATTCTGGCAGGGACATGGATGAATTATAACAGAATCATAGATTGATTTGGGTCAGAAGGGACTTTAAAAATCATCTTATTCCAACCCCCTGGCACAGGCAGGGATGCCTTCCACTAGACCAGCTTGCTCAGTGCCCCATCCAACCTGAACTTGGACGCTGCCGGCGATGGGACATCCACAACTTCTCTGGGCAACCTGTTCCAGTGCTTTACCACTCTCATAATAAATAATATTCATAAAAAGAATAATCATAACCATCATCCTAAAATCCAATCTAAACTTCTCCTTTTTCAATTTAAAGACACTTCCCCTTGTCCTGTCACTACATTCCCTTGTAAGAAGTCCCTCTCCAACTCCCTTTGGGTACTAGAAAGTGCCATATAATCTCCCTGGAGCTTTCTCTTCTGCAAGTTGAACAACCTAATTCTCTCAGTTTAACTTCATAGGATACATTCTCCAGTCCTCTGATCGCCTTTGTGGCCCTCCTGTGGACTCACTCCCAACAAGTTCATATCCTTCTTATGTTGGGGGCAAGTATTCTAGTCTGGGTGCAGAATTCTCTGAGCAGGTTCAAAGTGGGATTTTGATTAACTGAATGGCCTTATAGAGTCCTGCCCTGGTCACTTTTGGAAAGCAATAATGATAATACACACTTTCTCCTGAATGAAAAACTTTCCCTCTATCTCTAACTGAGCACTTCTATTAAAAGCTCATATTCTTCCTGTAAGTTAAAGCTGTTTAGTGGCTATTCTCATCTAACAAATCTGTAAATGTTTGTACAAACTTGTGTTTACCATATAGGCTAGATTTTTATTTTTATTTTGTGCTTTAAGATGCCATATTACTCATGAACTTATGATGCGTAAGTGTTCTTTCTGCACAACACCCACATAACACATTTTAATTGCAACACATACATCTCTCTTTTTGCTCATATTTTCACTATCTCTTTGTTTAATTATTATGGAAATAGTTGTGTTACTGGCATATTACTGACACCATCAAAAGGCAGAATTCAATTTATCTGTCTCATGCTTTGAAATGCAGCAAGCTCACTAATTATCACCCTTTTTTACCATCTGTAAATGCAGTCAGTCTCATTGAAGTTCTCTGTATGTTCTCAGATACTTTACAGTGAGACCAAATAAAAGCAAACTCAAAGTAAAAAAGTTACTTTTCAAAATTTCATTCATTTGCTGAAACCTCCAAGAAAATTAAGAGCTTTCCAGTATAAACATTTACACTATAAACTGATTCAGATCCTTTTCTTTTTGTTGTTCTATCTCTTCATTTCTTTTTAAATTATTAGTGGCTTGCAGTGGTGGACACTGTTATTTGGTGTGATGGTAGTAAATTATGTCATCATTCTGACAAGGCATTTAAAATCTCTCCTTGTTAATCATCTTGCACTTTCTAAATATTTAATTATTGTATTTTTCATACACTGTATGAGGTTTTTTCACTAAATAAGAGACAATACTTGATCATTTCTCCCATGGCCTAGACTGGAGACAGCATTTTCATCTCTTATTTTAATGTGAAATGTTTAATGTAACTCATTAAATCACTAAAATATTCAATACATGAATCAAAAATCAAGTTGTTGCAGTTAAGGCAAAGAATACCCAAAAGCTGCATATTCATACCACCAACAGTATTTATTGAGATAATATATTGCAAAATGAATTCTATTGAGAGCAAGACATTTAAAATGGAGTTACATATTGATCCTCAAAGAATGAATCTTTTTCTAAATGGCTCTGGCTTTCATTTTTAATTTCTTGCTCTGTATTCCCTGATGTGTCAAAGAGACAAACCCAGCAGTGCATATTCTCTGTCCAATCAGTTGACATGTTTACCCTTAACATTTATGGCAATGGCTAAAAATTTTGAAAGAGTGCAGCACCTCTAAAAACAGAGCTGTTTTCCCTTGAATTTTAACCAGAATTTAAGGATAGAAAGAACAGTCAGGAGATCTAGCTTGAGCTCTATCACAAGCACTGTATTTCAACCAAGAGTGAAACTGCAGCACCAGGTACTTTTGATATACTACAAAATCCTTTTTGGACGTGGCCTTAGTCATATTTTCTCTCTCTACATTTATGCTGAATTAGAAATCTAAAGTTCAGCGACAAACAGACCTGCTTCCTCTGGCAACTCCAAAATCAGTGATTCTGATACATTTCACATTGCACTTGGATATCTGCAGAAACTCTGTGTATTTGGCAGCTCCATCACATGATAGAGAAGGTAATGGAAAACAGGTTATGCTTAGTGAATGAATCTCTGTGCACAGTAGTTGTTCTGCTTCCCTCTTCGGTCCCTGACATCTTCCAATAAGTCATTATACTCAATTTTTGTATGCTGTGTTTGCCCCTCTAGAAGTGCCTACCTTTCTCTACTTATCACCAACTAAGCTGACCAGCTTAGGCTTGATCCCTGACTTCTGGATGACATGGCTTGAGCAGATGACATTTGCGTATCTAAGTTCTACTTCATCTTCCTCCTTTATTTAAAAGAAAAGCTTTCATTAGTCTTTCCTGCCATAAAAACACAAACAATTGATCGTGTTGAGGTGCCTTCTGTCAATTTCTGCTTTCCAAGAAAGACACATCCTCTTGCTCCAACCCCTGTTCTCCATTTCCCAGTATATTATCTTGGAGACTGACACATTAAAATGTCATTAAAATGGCTGGCTTTAATGTGTGACTCAGAAAATTTTAAAAATAATAGTCTTTTTTTCTAGTTACCAGCCCACTGGCTCCTATATTTGTATGGAAATGCACCAGAAACTATTGCATGTTTGTCAAAGAGATCACAAAGAAATATTTTGAGCATCTTTGAGGTAAGGCCTATTTACTGGGCACAATGTTTGTATTATGGATTCCAGTAGCCAGGGATCTCCAACACTGAGAATTTCCTGCTTTTAAGTCAAGTAAACAAGCATATCTAGAATCCCTGGCAATTCTGAACAATAAGAATGGCTGTGTCACCTCAAAGTAGTGGCCTTCGTATGCCTACACTGTGCAGCTTATTAGGAAGTTAATGGGAACACAGACACAGTGCTGCACACCTCTTTCTTTTCTTTCCTTGGGAAAAGTAATTCTCAAAAGATTTAGATCTTCTCATTTCCAAGCAATAACGTCTTTTGTCTTAACATTTCTGGGAAGCTCCATTGGTGTTAGTCTCAGTAGAACTTGTCTCAAATAAAACCAGGTCACCGCACTGAGGCACACAATTAGTCTAGACAGAGACCTAACAAATGAATGTAATACTTCTGTTACTGTCACAAAGGTCAGGTAAACCATTATCTCCTCTTGAAAGTTTACCATTTTAGCCTTTGAAATGTAGAGCACAGTTTTGTGCTGGCAGATGGCTGACTTACATGCCCATATATGTTTTTTTCCAGCTCTTACCTGCCAGTCTATTTCTGTCTTCATAGTAGTTTGTGGGCAGCTGGAAGATCTGTTTTACATTTACAATTCATCTTTAGCCTTTCTTAATACCAAGTTGCCAACAATCTGCACTTCAGTGAAAAATATACTTGATTCAGTTTTACTCAGTCACTGTGATTTTAGTGCCTGATAAAATATCATCTCTCTTTGCTAGTGTTTGACATTTCAGTTTTGCTAGGGTTCACCCCACATGAAGAAAGTAAATCAAAGAATGAATTTCTGAGAGCAGAGAGAGATCTTCTAGAGGGGAAACCACTTGTCTGGCAGCAACAACACTACCCATTATCTAACCACATATTAAGTAAAGGAAGAAAAAGAATATTCACATCTTAAATTGCACTATGTTACATAATGTAATGGTTGTTCTGAAGAGTTACTTCTGCCACTGCCCTATAACTGCAGCAATATATTCAAAGAATGAAGGAATGCTTTAAGTTTAAAAGAAGTTCAGCTTCCAAGTGGGAAGATCTGAAATCCAGACAAGTCAATTAGACCTTTTTCAGATTTAACAGGCTCCCTAAAAGATTATTAATGAAGTTTCAGACCCCTTTACAACTTTCTTAGATTTTTTGTAGCTCTAAGTAGATATCAAACTGATTTTAGTAGTTGTCTTTCATGGATCTTTCAGAATTGCTCTGCTTGGTTCAGACCACATTTTGAAGGTCCTGGTGTAGAGTTGAGTGGATCAGCCTGTCATCTGTAATGGGAGCCTCTGGATACTGCATGTCACAGTACACACACTTACAGCAGTGAAACAAATTCCCTGAAAATACAAGCTCTTGGCAACCAGTTAGCAAGAAAGGCTAACCATGAACCATAAATACTATCTTACATCTGCTTAGTACAGAAACAGTAACTAGGCTCCCAGAGTAGTACAGTCACATTCGAACTGCACTCTGCCAAAGTTAATTAGCCTGGACATTTTTCTGCACAGCTAATTAGCCTGACTAAGAAACCATATTTATACTCATTGTTTGAAGCCAATGATACCTCCATATTGTATGGATATGGAATTGCTTACTCAGGACTTTATCTTTTCAACAATTCATGACCCAAATCTATTCCTACTTTCCATTAGTGATTACTCTACTCAGGACATCTGCTCGTCTCTCATCATATAGAAAGAATAAATGCAGATACAGCTTGTCAGCGTGCTAAAGCCATACATCTGAATAATAAAACAAGACCTTTTTTTCCCAACATTTGCCATGCATGTGCTCATTGGTTGGTCAAGTTTCACTCCAAGTCTTAATACTGAGAGGTTGTCCTGAAACATGGATAACCATATGTCTCTTTAACTAACTGGATAAATCTGTATTTATTTTAAAATACACTGTTGCTTTAGATTTTCTTTTTCTCTATAAATGGCTAACTCTTTTGTGAACTGTGACGGGTTTGATAAACCCCAAAAAACTCAGATTAAGTTTTTAGTTTTAGATAGGCCCCAATTTTGTGGGTCATGTGGTTAGGGACAAGTATCAGCTGACTTAAGTGACCAGTGAGATATTTCGTGCCATCTGATGTCAGCTAATCTATAAATCAAAGTGCAGCTCCCAGTGTCCCTCTCTTCTCCCTCTGGCCGTGCTGAGAGCACCTCGCTCCTACAGCTCAGAGAGATTAGGCCTCACTGCTCCTGTGCCAAGGTATCCACAGCAGTTTTGGTCTTTGGGAAGTAAAACACTTTTGTTTTGTTTGGGTTGCTCTTTCCCTCTCTTTGGGATATGTTTCTCTGGGGTTCTGGGTGGTGAAACCTGTGTGTTTTTCAGAGGGAGGTTTCAATAAGTTATTGTTGGTTTGTCTTTTATATGTATACATATACATGCTGTAAATTTGTGTAAATACATGTATATATATACTAGTTTCAGTTTTAAGGGTTTTTTTTCCTCACTTCTTTTAACTGAAACTCTGTGTGGCTCTGAGAGACTTGGTATTTTGCCAAGATTCAAACCAAACAATAACATTCTCGGTGTGTCCACCCGGTTTGATAAGGGACCTTGGAGTTTGGCCGCCTTCCTGGAGGTTGTTTATATAAATGTACCTAGCTATCGGTTTTGTTTTCAGAACATCTAGAACTATAAATGTAAACAATGGTAAGATGCTGGATGATGATATTAACCCTTCTCTTGATTGTCTTTGTGGGTTCAGATGCCTTCGCTGTTCCAAGACCCCAGAAGAAAGAGTATAGTTTTTTCTCTTTACCTAAGTTTGATTTTAATCTTGACTTCAGTTTTGGTTTTGACATAAATGGCCTGATGGTTGAAAGTACCAGAAGTACCAGTGCTTCATGCTAATCCATTTGTGAACTGCTTATTAGTGATGTTATTGCTAGTTAATACTGTGAAAACCCTATGGAGTATGGGGAATGTGTTATTGTCACTGTGGTCTCGTAGAACTAACCAAACCTCTCAAGTGAGCTTATTGAGATGTATTGTAAAGAAGCCAGTCTCTGGATGGCAGGGAATGTGGACTGGTCTGGGAAAGCTTTTAGGCCAGCTGACACCCCCTGTTGGCTGGAATTTCACCCCAGAACAGGTGCTTGACCCTAACAGACTGACACATAGCTTGAGAGATGGATGCCTTGCTTACTCTGGCCAGAACCAGCAATTGCTCGCTCTCTTCTGGGGTATGGCCTATGCCTATTGGGCCACACATCAACACCTCCAAAAAGTTTTGGAAGAGGTAAAGGTCCAGTCCCAGGCTGAAGATGAAAAAACCCAGATCATGGAAGGGGTAAAGACCCAGATTAAAGAGACAATGACCCAGGTTATGGAAGAGGTAAAGACCCAGGTCAAAGAAGCAATGACCCAGGCCATGGAAGGGGTAGACACCCAAACTAAAATGCAGGACACTGGTAACACTCCAGTTGAGACGGCTACCAAAACCATGCCATCCAAAATTACTATTGCTCCCATAAGGAAACAGAAATCATGGGTGAGGTGGTCCACAGGACGCTGACTTCTCCGATTAGATGGGAAGCAAGCAACAGAAGGAGCAACAGAAAGAGAGAATGAGAGGCCAGGGCCAAGTCCTACATTAGAGAATGCAGATGCAAGAGCTACAACAGCAGAAGCCAGACAACCACCGGAAAGACAAGAGGTTCCGGAGGAAATTAGACAGGAGAGTCAGATTACCAGATCACTGACCCCAGCAGAACTTCGGGA
>JAWWEU010000040.1:36350612-36376732 GCA_035583155.1 Acropternis orthonyx | reverse complement strand
GTCCCTGAGAGAGAGAGGTTCTATGAGGATTCCAACAGAGGCAGGACTGAGGAAGGGTCATGGTCGAGGTCTCGGTCCCGATTCCAGTCTCAGTAACCCCATCCTGCATGCGGGAAAAAGGAAAGCCTCAAGAGTACGTCACATAGTGAACGTAGCAAATTGTGGTCTTTCCTGCGTGACCAGGGGGAAAACATGAAGCAGTGGGACCGTCAGCCCACCTCTAAGCTTGAAGCCCGAGTAAAAGAATTAAAACAGAAGAAAGCTGGTAAAAATGCTGTCCACATAGTTGAGGCAGAGACTTTGCGAAAAAGACAGCAAGCTCTGTATGTCTCTTTAACTAACTGGATAAATCTGTATTTATTTTAAAATACATTGTTGCTTTAGATTTTCTTTTTCTCTAAAAATGTCTAACTCTTTTGTGAACTTAATCAATCCCTTGCATACAATTATTCGAAAGGGCTTTGAGTCCTGTGAGTTAAAGGTATTTCTTATTAAAGGAATTTTATTTTTGTGTTTTGAATAACCTTTCACTTCTGCTTCATGCATTACAAGAAAGGTTAAGTGGCATCTCATTTGGCTGTTTTCTCCCTTTTCTTCTTGTAGAGACATTTACTACTCTATCCTTCATGATTTTAAAATGATACTTTTGATAATTCCTTCCTTATTTATAACTTTCAGGTGTTATAGGATCATGTGAAAAACTTCAGGTTTGCACATTCTAGTTGTGGAAAAACCTTTGTAAAGAGGGCTTAAGCGTATTCTAAATAAAACCAATGCCTCTCTCTCTCCAGTAATTACCTCAGTAAATTTTATGGTTTTTAATTCAGACTTATGACATTGCTTCCTAGGAATGGAGGGAGAATGGTGCCTCTGTCTATACTAAACAAACTTGATTTCTTCATACCTGTAGTATGAAGGAATTTCTTTGTGTTTCTCCCCTCTTTGTTATGCCTCTCTGAACACATTCTGTTTCTGCTATAACCATTGCTCAGCCAATGTTCTGAGAAAATGGCTAATGTGGAAATAACATTGCATTGCCAATTTATCTTTTGGTTGTATCACTGTAATAAATAATATATCATCCAAGTCTTGCCATCATTTTATATTTCACCGAGATACTGCCTGAGGGTTTTATGAAAATGCATATAGTCTCTATTACAACAAGGAATGGAAAGAATTTGATGTATTCCACCATGAAAGAGAATTAATGAACAAGGTCAGAGACTAGAAAATGCATGACCCTGCTGGGAGAAACTGTGCCAACTGTATTCCCTCATCTAACCAACAACAAATATCAGCATGTTAGTGAACTGGGACAAAAAGGATAGAGGATAGACAAAGCAGCACACCCAAAATGAAACCCTGGAGCAAATCCTATATAAAGCAACAGGAAACCCCGAGTATGAAATAGGATGGTAAAAAGTACCTCAGGACCTTAAGTGTTCCTGGACATTCTTCCAAAGCAAGGGGAAACTGAGTTTACCCTTAATTTAGGGTGTGTAAAAATGAGAGAAGAGTTCTTTGGGGGACAGTCCTGTCTTTCCATTGCTTTAGGCATGCTCCCACAGAGTAGCCCCAGTGTGTGTCCTACCCTTACATGAAACACGGGGCAGTGCTTCAAGTTCAGCTCTGGTTACCTTCATAGGAGCTTTGCAAGTGAGTTTCTTCTGCAGCAGTTAGAGCAGATGCGCCTGCTCTGGAGTGGAATTTTAAGACAATAATTTGCTTGCCAAAACAAAAAAGTTGTTTTACGACATATTAGATGAGATCATTATCTAATGAACTTCTGAAAAACAGCCTGTTCAACAATTTCCAAATGTAACTTAGTCACAGTTTAGATGAATGGGAGCTTGTTATGAAGAGGGGGCTTAAAAAAAAAAAATCTATAAAAACATATATAAAATTTTTTCCCCAATCTCTTTGGCCAACCAACTCATGTTATGCTTTAGTGGATACAATCACAGTCAATAAAATGTGTAAGCTGAGTCATACCATGTTTTTGAATCATTAAATCCAAGGTTATTTTCCAATTCCTTAGTACAGAGTTTTCACTGACACACAAAATTTACTGCCTTTTTTTTACCCCCCCCAAAGCTGTCAATTTTAAAAACATTTCCATAATGCATCATTACTTTTCAATACTGTGTTGCAAAGCATGTAACACTTTGCAGGTATGAAAAAAACCTTAGCCAGAAAACTACTGGATAGTCAAATACATGGCCTAAATTTTCCATTTATAATACCTGTGTAAAGCCCCAGGTCTAAGTCATACACTTACACAGGCAGTTTACTTATATTTAGACTACAAGAGTTCATCCACAGAAGCTCTTGCAAAGTCTTTAAGTTTTTTAATACCTTGAATTGCATAAAGAGAAAAAACTACACACTTTTTCCCATGGCAATTCTTTTAATTTAGTGAGAAAGGAAGTATTTTGGCAAAAGGGGCTTTACAAGAGTAACAAACAACTAAGGAGAAGATTACACTTAAAGCACCCAGTAAACACCAACCCCTTACAACATAGTGAAATACCACTCATCAGTTTTAAGTTACCCACAAGAGATTAAGAAAAGAATACAGAAAGAGAAGAGAGATTGAGAGAAGGAAGCAGAAAAGAGACTTGGATAGTTACCATGAGCAGTCACATGATTGCAGCTCCCAGGAGAGAAGGCAGACCAAACAAAAGGGCGTCTCTATGCCTCTCTGTTTATATGGTCTGGCCACCGTGGCCGCCCCTCCCAGGTGGGACAGCCAGTTTCCTGACCACTCACTGCCCTCCTGGCCAGTGTGAGGGGTGAGTCAGCCAGTCAGAGGCCCCAGGGGTGTGGTGTGGGCGGGCTTTGAGACATGTCTTTTTGGTTGACAGCTGCCCCATGCAGGCTCCACTGCAGACCATGTGCCTTCCCATACTAAAGGCCTGGCCCCCTTCCCCTACCCCCCACACAATATTACAACCCAATTAATAAATAATGCAGTCCCTCACAACTTGAAGTTTAAAATTTGCCTGCAACATTACCAGGAATCACAGAGTCAGTAACCTTTGATTGTTCAGAGGAAAAATAGGAAAAGGTACTAAGAAAACTTGTGAACCTAATTTGGACCTGATTTACCAAAACCAGTTATGGAACAAATGTGTTAGAGTTAAGGAGAGTAGGAAAATTCAGAGATGATGCCTTAAGATTTTTAATATATTTGTAGATTTTAATATAGTTGTAAATTTTCTTACACTTGAGGTAGCAACTAACAGTTTCTACCTGGTTTCTCATGGTTTGTGCTGCATTCTTGAAATTCTGTTTAACAGTCTTTTCAAGGAAAAAGATTTCAGTGAGGACATCTTGTCTGGGACACGTGCACCTGAACTGGAATAATAAAATACATCATAGTCAAAGCAAGATAGAAGACCCAGAACCCTTGGAGGGGCTCCAGCAGAGCAGTTCTGAGGGTGGTACAAGGGACAAAAATGGTTTTCAGGTTGGATGTACCCATTAGATCTACCAATTAAGTAGTATAAATTTCTAAGAACCCTATACTGGTGAGTGCCTATGTGCTTCATGCACTTGAAAGCTTTCATTAGAGAACTGTTTTCTGCTTTATCTATACTAATGTTGTCTCAAAAATTTTTGCCCTTGATTTTAGGCAACAGGTAGATAGATAAAAAGATTACTGTTAAAAAATAAGGACAGCGTAAATTCATAGCATAGTATTCCCTCTGCTGTATAATTTACTTCTCCTTATCTTTTGACGTAATGTTTTGAATGTGACATAACCCCCAAAATTTTATAGCTTGATTAACATCTTCAAGATTATGTTGTTTTTAGAAATGCAAAGGGGATATCATTCTCCTCCTTATTTTCTTATATGAGTTAATGGTAAAAGTTTATAAAAGTTCCAAGAATTACCAGATAAGTCAATGGAGTGAAAATAAACCAATGACAATTAATTGCAAAGACACCAACTCTTGTTGAGAAATTCTCCTGGCTATGGACTAGTGGAAGTTGGGAGACTATTTCAGATGCATATCACTACCTGTAAGAGTTTTCTTCAAACACACCTTCCTCAACCAGTGTCAAGACACTGGACCTTTGAGTTTTGCAATGTAAACAATTTTAACTGAATTGTGAATCTGTAGGCTGAGATCAAGCAAAACACTTTGTCATCAACATAACTTCAGACACAAAGATATGCTGATTATTTTGCTGTGACTGATCAAATATATGAACACATGTTTAAGTTCATTCTTTTACTGTTACACTAATGTGGCAGCTGTCACAACAAAGGTAGTCTCACATTTTTAAAAAATGCTTTTACAAGTCATGTTGTTGAAGGGATCAAACATACAAGAAAAAATTCTAGTCCATGATATTAATTAATGAAATGGAATTTACATGCTTAAAAAATTGATATATAATATTTGTGTAATTATTTAACAAGCACAGTCCCATGTCGTAAAGGAGAGCACTCTGGACTCTGAATCCCAAGGGCCTGAGTTCAAGTCTCAGTGGGACTATCCCCTGGGCAGTTAAATGCCTCCCTGCCATCCAATCCTGTTAGTTCTCGGATGCTAAGCAGGGTCAGCCCTGGTTAGTTCCGGGTGTTGTAGAAAGTCCTGAGGACTTCACTGTCACTGTCCAAGCTCGCTCGGTTGTGGCAAATGGACCTTAGGACTTAAACAGTGGGGCCAGTTCTGTGCACGCTGTGCCTCACCTAAAAAATCCACTGTGCAGGCTGGAAGGGCACACCCGCATGGGGAAGAGCCCTTCCCAAGATCTTCGTCCACAAAGTCTGGCCATACATACATACAAATGATTTAACAGATTTCAGATTGGAGCTAACATATTTTAAATGTTATATAACTATTCATTTGGTGTAAGGTATGGTAAATGATATAGCAAAATTATTTAAAATTTATGCCATTCTGCTAAAGGTTTATATAATTATCTGTAAAATATCATGTGCTGTAAGAAATTCAACATTTTCCCATAAGATATCAATCTGCCAGTGGCATGTGACAAATTAACACAGAGATGTCTCCTGCAATTAGTAAAAATCTATACATGTTTACATAACCTTTTCATAGCAATGGTTGGCCTTATAAAATTTTTAATTCCATTTACTAAATATATGAGTATTGAGTTATTAACAATACAGTATTATTAGGTGTTATTTGTTTCTCTAGCAAGTATAATAGAAGGCTTTTTAAACAATCTGAAGTACAGAACTTGAGTTCTTTATCTATTGAAGAAGATGAACAGTGGCATTTGAAGATAGTTGGCATTAGTTTTGACTTTTTTCTCATTGAAATTGGCTGTAAAACTCCCATCAGTTCTGGAAGCTACAAATTTACATTTGTTCAAAGTGCATTCAGACAAACACCAGGAAGATAAATCTACTAATAAACACTACGTCTTTGTCTGCAGTAGTATACTAATCAGAGAGATAGAACTTGGGTTTGAGTGCCAGCATGAGACAACTCACACTGGTGAATTGTTAACTTGGTCTCTGGCACAGTGTAGGAGCAACTAGCACTGCCCTCTACTCACTCCCTGCTTCTGGATGTTGTTGTCCCAGTAGGATACTGGGGCTGCATGGTAGTTATGTACAGCACTTCTAACAAGTCCAGTGGTCATGCAGTTTGACAGTGCTTCTCATTGTGAGCAATCCACACAAGATATGCTTTTGTTCAGTGCAGGACAGACACAAAGCCTGTACCTGGTGATATCAGACACTTCACAGTGTCTACAGAAGTGATCCACACTCCTCAGAACTGTGCTGGTGGGAAGACCTCCAGATGTACAAAAAGTGAACAGAGATAAGAAGGTCAAAGGTCCAAAGGGACCATGATCTGCCCAGGCAGTACAGCTGGTCCTGGAGATTCTTTGACTGGAAATGGGTTTCCCCAAAGCCTTTGCTAAGCTTTCATTGAACTCTGGACTGAAGGTCATAGGTGTGAGATATTCTCCCTTCAAGGCAGATTCTCTGAAGATAAAGTTGAGGCAGGAAAGAGCCAAATTCTTGTGTAGATTTAACTCTATAGTTCCCATTTCCTATGTCAGAATAAATAATAGATTCCAAGTTTCACTGGTAATTCAGTCCACTATTATGGAGAAGTTATATTCAAATAAAAAATCAGATATACCAAGGAAGACACTATTTTGTATCTATTCCCATACCAGACATAGCTTTTTACTCATACACAGTCTGTGGGCATCCTTTAACTTCCTAAATTAAAGAAAAAAAGTTATTCAAATTACATGAAAGGAAATAATGCATTAGTCATTGTCAAAAGATGTAATGAAAGCAGTATTTTTCATTGCTTCTCTTCTTTCCAATAAGCAAAACAGATTATTGCATCATTTTGCACATATTCATTGTTTGTAAAGACTTAAATTGGTTGTATTAATCTGCATTGTTCTATTTGCACTGCGCATGTGCTGTGGAACTGAAACTGTTCTGAATGCTGTCAACAAATTTTTGGTTCCTATTACTGCTCTGCAGCTATTCAGTAGAAGAGGTCAGTAGTGGAAAGATAAGCAGACAAATACATTTGTTAACAGAAGATTGAGATATATTTGTTGTCATTTAAAGGTTTATATTTTTGTTGAGTTTAGAAGACCATTTCCAGCACCATTTTGTTTATTTGAAACTTTTTAATCAAATGTATGGTGTGTGATTATTGTTAATTATTGTTCTTTCAGGATGCCATGGGAAAATATGCATTCTACTAATACCATGTCATGTTCTGTGAATTTTTCTTTTAGTGTCTGTGCTAAAGGACAGTACTCCCACTATCAGAATAGGGTGATTTATACCCTCAGTTCTGTGTGACTTTTCTCATAATTTCTAAGCTACCTGTAATGGTGTATTAATTCTATAAGAACATTTGCAATTTGCAAAATTCTGCAATATTTGCAAAGAAACACTAGCCAAATTTATCTGAGTGTTGATTCAATTGATATACGGTGGTATGAAGGGTTACTTAATGGCTTGTGCTATAGGATCCTTTTAGCTAGGGAGGAGGACTCTTCCACAGCTCTCTCTTAACCCTGTGCAGCAATAAAGTCTCAGGTATGTATGGCCAGACTTCGCGAATGAAGATCTGGGGAAGGGCTCTCCCCATGTGGGTGTGCCCTTCAAGCCTGCACAGTGGATTTTTTAGATGAGGCACAGCGTGAGCCTGATTCAGAAAAGCTCTTAAGCATTTGTATAACTTTCCATTTGTGATTAGTCCTGTTGCATTATACAAATGAAATCCTGCAGTCACACATAAACATTTATAAGAATTGGATTTAAACATGTTCTAAAGTTGTGATGTGAGTTGCACATTAACCAGTTTGTATGGGAGAGCCTACATCTGTGAGTACACATAAGAACTTTGCTTTCCATGATATTTTTGGTAGAAACAGCTGCTTCTAGGGAATATATTAAAAAGGCTCCTAATATCATCAAAGAGATTTCAGTTATGGTTTGTCTATTTTTTGTATTTTTGTAAGAATGTATTTCTTGTAAATATTTTTCCACAATGTTCACCCATCTTGGCTCCAGCCCTTCTACAGTAGTAATATAAATACAAACAACCCATTTGAATAATGATCAAAGATGCACAAAGGCAGCTTTTAGCTCCAGTGGAAAGAGTTTATTTCATCATTGTGCTACTATTTCAAGGGCTACACAACTGACAATGAAGAGAGAAAGCCCTATAATCAGATTTTCATATTAGATTGTTCATCACAGAATAAATATATTAGTTTGAAAATCACAAATCTGCATTTGTTTCAGTAGACTTGAAATAATTAGAGCTATCAAAATGATAGTTCTTTGTGCATTTCTTTAAGCCTGTTGAAGGTATCCAAACAGAATACGATGCAATTGCTTATTCTCCTTAAGGAAATTTGGAGTCCTTTCACATCTCATGTAAATAATAGTAAAAGTAAATAACTTAATTAATTTGCTATTGATGGTTTGTTTATTTTGTTTGAACATATAAGCTAGTCATGAGCATGGGAAAGGGAGCATATGGGTATGGAGAAACCTGGGGATATGTGAATAAAATGGTGACTTATTTATAAAATTCAGGGCCATTCAATTACAATTGGCTGTTTGCCAATTGCTATGAAAGGTAGAATTAGCTGAAAAACAGTACCAATTAGGGAAAGTTGATGAGGAGGATTACAAGGTACTCCAAAATCCAGTGTTGATTGTACTGGTTTATACTTTTATGTGGGAAAAAAAAAAAAAAGGAGAGACAGATTTTATTTCCTGCCCTCCTGATCCATCTGTATACTATAGTAAATATCAGAAACAGAAGTTCAAGTTTACATTTTGACTGATTTAGAGTGAAAATTTCATTTCAGAATCTCCTACAATCTGTATGATATACCTACAGGTATTCCTATTAGTATTCCTATTATATGGGGTAATTCTTTCACTCCTCGGTCCAATAACTGAATGAAATTTCTTTTCTGCATGAAATTAACATTACTGTATTTTCATTAGATTTGTTAATTGTCCAATAAATAACATCAATAATCCTAGAGAGATGTTGCCATATCTTAGAACAACTGCATCCTTAGCCATTCCTTTCTATTTTAGCCACACCTTTTGCCCCCTAGAAAATAAGGACAGTAAAAGAGAGATGAAACTGCAAGAAGTAGTCACCTTCCAGGTACTCCCATGCAAAAATGTGTCCTATGTAAAATGCTTTTCTGCTTTTCTGGATTCACACAAGGACTTCTGACTTATTGAAGATACTAAGCTGGTGAGTTAGGAGTTAGTTTTTTTATACTTTTGCTTTTTTTATAAATTAATTTCCTTCACAATCTAGCTGATTAGAGTTTTTAAATGCAAGTGTTTGATCTATTGCAAACACTGTACCAGAAATGTAAAGACTGACTTCTTTGAGAGTTAAAATTAAGTTCAGAATTTTTTTTGTAGGAGCTTTTTTCAGTTGTCTTTCCAAGTGCAATATTGAAGTCTCCTGACATATTGTCATGCCTCAGAGATGCTCATTACAAGAAGTTACAGCAACTGAATATATGGTAGAAGATTTTGGACTTTGTTTATTTCAGCATAAGTATTTTTCCCTAGATTTTTTTTTTCTCAACAGTTGGCTCTAATATGGACACTATCAGGCATTACGCTTGCTTCTATGCATGAAAAAGGGGCTCACTGCTTTATCTCTGTTAAAATAGGCACCATTAAAACTCTTTAGCCAACACCCCACTACTTGAAATAACCACAATATCCTTCTGTATTTAGAATCTCAAGTGACACTTTAAATGATGAATGCTGAGCTCTTAATATCTCCAACTCTATTAAAGTATGAAGAATATTATTCCCTTTGCATCAAGATGCTGTAGGAACTGTACTAATAAGGTGTTGGTAAGATAGATCAGTTTTACTTCCCACTACTGTGCCATACTTCTGGCAGCTCAGATAAAGCCTGGGAGAAAATATCCTCCGTCGTCCTCCAGTGACGGTTAAAGATCCATCTCTCCGAAAGTGGACCTGTGTTACTGTGGCAAGCAAAGAAACAGAAGTAATTGTAGGTTAAGGCTGCAGTACCTGTGATAAGGGGCACCAGTGGCATAGCAGAGCCATGATTTACCATTTCATCTGATGAAAGTGAATCTCAAGTGTTTGTCCCACACATGGCAAGCTGTTTCTCCATGGAACCTGGAGCATGCATAAGAAAGAAAGCCACACCATTTCCTCTCTTTCTACTATTTTAAATCTTCCTCTACATGATGCCATTTCACTATAAATTCTGAGACTGACAGTAGCCTTTTAGTGAGACTGGCCACCCAAGCATAAGCCAGCAAATTGCTGACAAATGCACTGGGATGAGTCAGGACACTTACAGAGACAGAATGAAGAGAACAATGGAAATGTAGCATCTGGCTCAGAAGCAGAATGGAAAAGAGATTCTGCATCTCCTGAGAATAAATGGAATTATAATATCCTGCATATGAAGGTGTATCTGAAAACTTGTCAGTGAGAGGAAAGGAACTTGAAGTGACAAAGAAAACATCAAAGATTGATATTGAGGAAGTATATAACATGAAGAAATAAAGCATGTAACGTCCTTCTTTATTAAGAAAATGTTGATCTTTAAATCTAAAAGCCAAACAGCAAATCAAGATGTGTATGAACCATATGCATTTGTGTATGGTTTCTGATGAAACATAGTCAGAGATCCTGGTGTAATGATCAGAGTGAGTGAATGGAGCAAAATTAGAGAGAAAATAAATTTATTCAAGTGAGTTTAAATCCTTCAGTTTACGGAGATGCAGTCCTTATTGAACTGAAAGGAGTAAAGACTAGAGGTTTTGATATGCTTTGAGGACACAAGACAGCTACATTCTAATCTGACAGCATAGTCCAACCTTCATCAGAAACACACAAGTGGAATGAGAGGCATTAGCAGGATTTGTATGACGAGCAAGCACTAATGGAAATTTTATACGGGAATTCTTTAACTTGTGAGTATGAACTGCCTGCCCTGAATGCCAAAATAGCATGGGCCTATGTTTAGGGGATATAAGCTATCACACCTCAACAGTTGCTTTGAACTACTCTGAAACTGCACCCAACCCTCATTGCTCAAATGGTGTTAGCCACAAAACAGCTCATTTGAAACCTAAGGCCCTGAGTCCATAAGTTGAGGCATCTTGGAATGAAAATAGCATCTCTGTATCTGAGTACAATTCCTCAAGCAAAACTACTGCTGTAAATACAGAGAGCAGGGAAATAGTATTCTGGAATTCCTAAGATGCACTGTGCTAATTTTCCTCTTCATCTTAGAAACATGCGCTGTGTCACAGGTTGGCTTGGTATGTTAATCTCTGCAACCAGAAGCCACTTGTATAACCACAGAAAGAATTAAGCAGTTGCAATACATTCCTTACCCCCAATTCCAGAATAAGATAGACCTGATTCTATGCTCTACATATTGGCAAAACTTCTGTAGTTATTATCAGAGGTACATGTCACCTATGTAAGGTTGCAATGCCATTAGCCATGCCAGCTCCAGAGATTTTTTTCAGAAACTTTGGGTTCTTTGATGTCTCATAGGAAATACTATGTGTTCTACAACATGCATCTGTTTTCTGTCACCTTTTCTCAGTAATCCTTAATAATGAATTGGAAGCTACATAGCTCCCTTTATTTTCAAGACAAGAGCTCTAATAAAGCTATCATGGCTTTGTATAATTATGGGCTCTCATTTCTGAGAAAACAAGGGTTTTTTTACCCTATTATTCCCACAGCAGGAACCTTACTACTTCGTTGGTTAGGTTTAAGTTCCCAACCAATTTACAGATTCCTACCTTCTCCTACCTTAATGTTTTCTCCAGTGATGCACTTATAAAAAGATACCATATCTCTTCTCATCCTTCAGGCTAAAGAAGACTAAGCCTTTCAATTTCTCTGTATGGGACAGATTAATTATTCCTTTTTTATCTTATCACAGACCTTCTCGACTCTTTTTTTTTTCCTCAAGGACATCTTTATGTGATATGAGTGAATAGGAATCCATTCGGCATTTCAGCCATGTTTTCTACAGTGGAACAACTTTTTTCCTACCTCTGGCCCCTAACTGCCTTGCTATGCCCTTTATCATACTGAGCTCCTTTTCCTTGACTGACAGCACAAAAGTATGGCTGGCTGATATGAAATGCATTGGGAATACTTACATGCCTTGCATCTCCCAGCTTGGCATCACAGGCCTATGTTTCTCACCTGCAGTGGTGGGTGTCAGGAGGAGAGTGTACCTGGTGTGTGATGCCAGGGGAGGAGGGAGAGGCACAAGGCTGCTAATACTGGGACTTGGCTGCATCTGTGACAGGGCTCTGAAAGCTACTGCTCTGCAGGGTGGTTCTTCTGTACCCACTTGTTGTTTCAGGACATGAAAGGGCTCTTATGCCAGAAACCATTCAGTGTAAACCTCTTGCCCTGCTGTCAATGCATCTGCTTGGGTATGGATATATAATGGCAAAGCTTCATTGTTTCCCACTCCCTTAATCCATTGGGAGCACTCGTCTGCATTATCTCCCTGCTGTGTGTTTGATGTGATTAACTCTGTCTCCAACTGAGTGCCAGGTACACATACAGAGATCAGTGAAACAGCTTCTCAGCCTGCCCAGGGGTATTTGTTCAAGCTGTCCTACTGACTGCATGAGTGCCAGCTCTTCTACAAGAGCCCCGGCAAAAAACATTGCATCTGAGGAGACCTCAGCTGGAGAGTGACACACATTGCCACAGCAGCACAGCAGCCAGTGTCCTCCCCCATGTCTTTTGAACACCTGCAGGATTATATTTGACCTAAATGGTGAGAAAGTATAGATATCTCTTTGGGGCCAGGTCTTCCACAGGTGTCTGCAGAGGAGCCATGCAACTGACACTGGCAACAGATCTGGTCCTGGGACTGCACTTGCAGAGATTTTGATTTGGACAGAACCCCAAAGGGCAGAGCTGCCACTGGCTTGCAGGATTTCTGCTTTACAGTTATGACACTAAGTCAGAAATCTTAATGTGCCAATTTAACTGAGGCCTGAATACATAATTACTTCCAGGAGATGAGCAACGTATCAATTGCCAAGTAATAGAGTCCCCAGTGAAAATGTAAAGTTTTAGTGCTCTATTTCCTTCACAGCATTTTTTCCAATCTTTTAGAAACAAACAAACCTGCAAGCAGTCTGTATTTTTCATTTCAAATACCCACTCTCAACTACTGTTTTGACAGTACAGATTTAATCAGATTTCTGCATTTAGAGTGACAATTTAGCTACAGCACAGAGCACAGAATACAGACGTTGACACATAATTCCACTTTCACCACTGGAACCCTGCATTCAGTACCCAGTTTAGGATGTAAGTGATTTGCTGTCTCATTTGAGTCTCCCCACTTGCTTATCTGCATCACAGAATCTGCGGCATGTGTCACCATCATTTCTGTTTTAAAGGTGCAGTGAACAGCTTTGTTCCCACTAGATAATTCTCATGAGTCACTTCCCCAACAGATTTGTCACTTTGAATACTTGAGTTCAGGAGAAACCAAATGCAAAATCAGTGTCCTTTCATGACATTCAACAAACTATTCTGATTTATGGCACAGAGCATAAATCTGCAGATGAGACACTCATATCAGTTATGGACTCCAGGCCTCTCAGATGTTAAGATCGAGATCTAGAAATATTTAGATATAGAAATAATTACCAGTTCACTATCCTTTCCCTGAAACTCAGGGCTCATTTGCATGAAATTGTGAGCTTAGGCGTGGACACTCAGTGCAAGATACCATTGCATCTTCCAATTTCCCTCACATATCAGAGGAAATTGTAAATGTGTTTAAACAGTTTAGGGAAAAACACACCTAATGCAGTACAAAACTGTATGCAGTTGCAGTTCATTTTGGATATATTTTGCTTCCAATTCAGACGTTCTTTAATTCCCACAAAGCTGTCCTGCCTGAGAAGTCTGAGTCCATTCAGAGCCATTGTCAATTTGTCTATGGCTGCAAAGGTAGCAAGACTGGACTAGCTCTTCAAGAGAGGTAAGAAAGCAAATTTAAACATTTACCTCAGTCATTGTGTAAAAGCATGGACCTTTTTCAGGCTTACCTCAGAACTGAATTGCTGATTGATTTAAACTTGATATTAGGGCAGAAGTAGAGTGTTCATTTAAGAAGCCAGTATGATGTCTTTTATCAATTTATGAGCTCTAAAGAGCTACTGGGACCTGGGATACTGAATTACTAAGTGAAATACTAATGCTATGTCTATATCAAAAGGTGTTCTTCACCCAGAGAGTGGCTGGAGACTGGAACAGGCTCCCCAGGGAAGTGGTCACAGCACCACATCTGACAGAGTTCAACAAGCATTTGGATGATTCTCTTGGACTCAATGATCCTTGTGGGTCCCTTCCAACCTGGCATATTCTGCGATTCTGTGACTTGTATCATAGCTTGCATGAGTGGAGCTTACATGGAATTCTAGGTTATGTGGGGAATGAGTTGTTATTGAACCACTGTAACAGTTCTTTGCAGGTTAACTAACATGGCTTGATGCAGGGAAGGTCTTGTCCTCCTGCTGGAGTTTACTCTAATGCCCACATTAGTTCCTGAATGGACTGCTGTCCAGCTTCAAATCTGCAGGAAAACACATTTCATTTTGCCGTTGGCATACCCAATGGAAAATACTGTGATTGTTATTGTAGTCATATATATGCTGGTTTATATTTGTACATAAGATTTGGAGAATTTATCTTCAGAAGTTCTTTATTGTCTGTTACAGCTGAGTGTGAGCCTCTTTTAAAATCTTTCCTTATGTAGGAATCCCTCCATCTCCGTGATTATTATCCATTGCTCCTCTTAGAACTCCATCCAGTTAGTCTAAATTTTTCAAGAAAGAAGATGCCTAAAACTCTCAGTACAATATTCTACCTTCATTGTCACTATACAGATAGGGTCTATTATCTTCCTGCTCCATGAGAGGCATAAATATTTCTGCTTTATGCAGCTCAAGGTTGAAATGGTCCTTTAGCTGCCATGTTACTTTGCAAATATATCTGATAAATAAGATAAAAAAAGGGTTTGGGAGAAAAAAAAAAAACATAAATAACACTAGGTGCTGACACAACTGGCAAGTAATAATTACCGCTCTGACATTAAAAGAAGGTTACCAGCCTTACCTCCCACCATAAAAAACATTCTGGTATGAACTTGTTCAACTAAATTAGTTTTTCCTTGTGTTAGTGATTTGTGATTTAACTTGTTTGCAAATCAGTTAAAAGTCTTCATAAAACTTAGGAGAACTGAAAAGTCTTAAATAATTTAATAATATATGTTAATAATTATTAAAAATCACTGGTTCCAGTAAAATAATGTATGCAGCATATGTGCACATTTCCTAGAACACTGTACCAGATAACCTCAGATACAAGAACATTGCAGTGTGTGAACAAAACTGTCCTAAAATCATTTATCATATCACAAAATGAAGGGATTAAAAGAACCTACTAAAAAAAATGCTCTGAAATTGCTAATAATTGTGACAGGATAGAAACTCCTCAGCTGGGACTTGACATTCCTGTTTTGGCTGCTGTCCTGAATCTGTGTTCTGGAAAGAAAGTCCTGCTGCAACCCACCAGTGGGCTCAATGGACCTACAGAGAATCAAAATTGAGATTTTCTTTGTGCAATTTTGTGTTCATATTGCAGCCAAATGTTTCATAACTGCACATAGTTTTTCCAGTTACTGAATTTAGATATCAGATCTTGGTGCAAATATGTGCAGTTTCACATTCCTCACCTTGCAAGGGACAACACAATCCCCTAAAGACAACACTTAACTTGCCCATAGAACCAATATATCAACATGCTTTACTCTCTCTAGGTAGAGCAGAGGTAGAGCAGCCCATGTAAAGCTAACACTTTGTCCCTTTCTCACAGGGGTTCCTACAGAATTCTAGACATTTTCACCCACAGGTTTAGGTCTAACTTATTGTTAAGGACATGCCTCTTGGTTCAAAACCACATGACCTTTCCTTGTATTAGAAGTGTCTGGCAGCGTGAGGTGCTATCCACTCACCCACGAAATGGGCAAACTGGCTTCTGGACTCACCGCAGCCTCAGGCATCTGCATCAATCTGCCCTTTCCCTTATGCCAAAACACTGCTCCTCCAGAAATGTGGACATTGTGGGGACCCAAAAGGAGCTGCCAGTAGTCAGATTTGGGTTCCAGAGTTTGGCAAGGGAAATGACTGTGGATATTTTCCATATTACCACTGTTGGAATTAAAAACAAAAGCACTTCTGGAAAAAGAGGATAAGATGTAGTAGCAATTCTGTATCATTGGCTGCATTGTTTATTGGAGAGAATGGAGCTGTTTTGTTCCACTGAAGCTTAAAAAGGAGTAATTTCCCATGCCCTCCTCTATCTGCAATACCTATGTGTAAAAAGCAGCAATAAAAACAAACAATGCTGAAGGACCAGAAGGACTTCTTTCATATTGAACACAGGTATCCAGGGCAGGAGCACACTGGTTTCATGTTGTATTTCTGCTTTCCATCACATGGAATTTATGGGGAACCATAAAATGCATGCTAGAGTAATTAGGAAAGAAGTCATTTAAGATCTAAGAGTTGTTGCTTCTGCTGCTTGGTATATCTGCATGCATGACTAGAACATATATTCACAGTACCACAGAATATGCTGAGTTGGAAGGGACCCACAAGGATCATTAAGTAAAACCCTTAGCCCTAGACAGAACAGTGGCACAATCCCCTCCCTCAACCAGCTGGCGATGCTTTGCCTGATGCCCCCACAGGACATGTTTGGCCCTCCTGGCTGCCAGGGCACTGCTGACTCATATTCAATTTGCCATCTACCAGGACTCCCAGGCCCATTTCCCTAGCACTGTTTTCCAACATCTCATTCCCCAGTCTGTATATACAGCCAGTGTTGACCCATCCCAGGTGCACAATCCAGCACTTTCCCTTGTTAAACTTCCTATGATTGGTGATTGCCCAGTCCCCTGATTTGTTGAGGTCTCCCTGCAGGGCCTCCCTGCCTTCAAGGGAGTCAACAGCTCCTCTCAATTTTGTGTCATCTGCAAACTTGCCAGTATCCCTTCCAGTCCTGTGTGCAAGTCATTGATGAAGATGTTGAAGAGCTCAGGGCCCAGGATGGAGCCCTGTGGAACCCCATTAGTGACAGGTCACCAGTCTGATGTCACCCCATTCACTATTACCCTCTGTGCTCACCCACCACATGATGTGTTTATCCAGCTGTGCTGGACATTTTGTCCAGAAGGATCCTGTGAGAGACAGTATTGAAAGCTTTACTGAAATCCAAAGAGATGACATCAACTGGCTTCCCTTGATCAGCCGGGTGGGTTACCTTGTCGTAGAAGGAAATCAGGTGTGAAAAGCAGGACTTTCCTCTCATGAAGCCATGCTGGCTGTGACTGATGACTGTGTTGTCTTTCAGGTGTTTTTAAATACCTCCCAGAATAATCTCTATAACTTTACCAATCACTGAAGTGAGATTGACAGGCCTGTGTATTCAGGGTTCTCCTTCTTGTCCTTTTTGAAAACTGGGAAAACGTTCACCAGCTTCCAGTCAACTGGGACCTCTCCAGATTTCCAAGACCACTCAAAAATCATCAAGAGAGGTGCTGTAATGACATCAACCAGCTCTTTGAGGATTCGTGGGTGAATCCCATCAGGCCCCATAGATTTGTAGGGATCCAGCTGGAGCAACAGATCCCACACAATTTCAGGGTTGATTGGAAGTTGACCATTCTCACAGTTATGATCCTCCAGCTCAGGGTACTGAGACCTCCTTGGTCCATCATCCTTGTTGAAGGCAGAGACAGAGAGAGTGTTAAACACCTCTGCTTTGTCTCTACCCCTGTTTGTGAGGTGACCGTCCTCATCCTGTAAAGGACCAATGATATTTCTATACTGCCTATTGCCATTAATGTATTTTTTAAAAGTCTTTTTATTCTCCCCCACATTTCTGGCCAACTTCAACTCCATCTGAGCTTTGGCTGCACAAATTTTCTCCCTGCAGTGGCAAGCAGCATCTCCTGAATTCTTCCCATGTCACTTGATCTTGCTTCCACTAGGCATACATCTTCTTTTTTGGCTTTGTCTCCAAGAGAAGATTCCTGCTCAGCCAAGCCAGCCTTCTGCCTTGCCAGCTTGACTTCCAATATTTGGGAATTGCCTGCTCCTGTGCCCTTAGAAGCTGATGTTTGTAAAGTGACCAGCACTGATGTCACTAGAACTTCTAATTACATGGGTAATTCTGTAGTTATTCAGAAAGAAGCACAGTTTAAAAAAAAAAAAAAAAAAAAAAAAGAGGTTGAAAAGACTTGTGAAGTCCAGTAGACAAAGATTAAAAGAACAGAATTTTTTTCCTTGTTTTGCAGTTGGCTTAGTTAGAATTCAATAAAGGGAAGAAAATAAAATATTTTCCTGATAAATAATACAGGGAAAATTATTCCCTACTAGACCAGATGAAGGAAAAACAGACTTAGGCTTTTCTGAATCATAGGTAATGCCTTGAAATGCTCTGAGGCTAATGTGTCTATGTTCTAATCCTTATTCAGAGCAAAACTAGACAGTTACTGTCTTTCCTTAAATGACTTCAATCCAACAATGCAGACAGTGTTGCAAACTATAGGTAAACTCTGAAGTGAACTGAATTTTAGAAGATAATTCAAGTGATCTCAGGACAGATTACATGGTTCTGTTTGCACTTACCTACTACAGAGAAGGGCAAAGGTGGAAAAGGGATTGTGAGAAGAGACTGCAGAATAGAAAACTTTGTGCTTCATATCAAGTTTAGTTTTAGTAAAGTTCCTCTTGCCTTGTCCAATCAACAATGAACTATCTCTCTTTCAAGGGATACTACTTAGTGTCTGGATTTGGGAAGCAGGGCAGTTTATTGCCACATTTTGCAGAAGACTGGAACTGGACGGAAATAACTTTCTCAGAAAAATCAATGTTTTAAGTAGATTGTTTCTTCATTTGCAGATTCTAAATGTTATCTAAAAAGTTACCATGAACAAAATATGTTCATAAGATTTGCTAAGACAATAGGAATCTCCATCTTTTTATAAATGGAAAATATCTTATTTCCATTGAGAGCTTCATATACTTTGTTAGAGAACAGATGAAGCTATTCCAAGAGAAAACTGAACTTTTCCATTTGAAAAAATGGTAGTTTTATAACTGTGGTTTGGGTTGGGTTTTTTCCTTAAAAAAAAAAGAAAAAGAAAACTATATAGGAAATTTTTCAAAGTTGGAAATTTAATCTTTCCTCTAGTTGTTGTTGTTTTTTGGGTTTGTTTTTTTTTTTTAATCACTTCCCTCTCCATAGACATCCAGCTAAATATTTTTCAAAGAGCTTTATCCTTTTTAATGCTTTATCCACTTTTAAAAGTGCCTTTTGGCAAACACCACTGTTAAAACTATGGGGAACAAAGTTAAATGTAGAATTTGCTTATATAAATGTTTGCATGAAAACATCAAAGCACCTCAGTCCTCTCACCCATATTTATCATCATTCAGTATAGTTGCATATCTAATTCAACTCTCTTGAAATAAGCTGCATATTTTGTACAGGAGACAAGAAACCCAAAAAACAATGGTGAGATTCACTAAAAGATAGAGAAGTAACTGATAATGGAACAGAAAGTCCTGTCCATCAGATGAAGGTTGCATTTGATTGCATGCCAATCAAAAGTAAAACCTGAATACCTTTAATTTGGTCTGGGATCTTCTGATATTTCTTTTCAAATAGTACATTTTTCAAATCAGGCCCTACCCTGTGACAGTGATGTGATATGATGTTATTCAAATAAACTGTTGAAGTAAACAAGAGAAGACGTGTTTGTTTTTTTTTTTTCTCTTTTCCATATTTGAAAGAAGATATTCAAATAATAAAGCTTTATTTCTGGGTGTAATATTGGCATACTTTTCCCCTGCCAATATGTCAGTGTGATTATTTTAACTCTAAGATATATCCAGTCCCACAATACTGCTCAGTGATTGACCCTCTGAAGTATGCAGGTTCAGCCCCACCTCTGATACATACACCTCTTCCATGAGTCATTTGTGAAGCTATCTAATATGCAGGTCACTGATTAAATTGCCCCAAGCAATTTGAAAGAAAGGGATAGTATATTTCATTTAAAAAAAATTGTCCAAAGGTTTGCAGGGAACATGAGCTACTATGTATCTCAAAGGATACTTCTGGTCATTCTCCTGTTCATTTTTCCAGCTGCTTCCACTTCTGAGGAGTGTTTTGCTGTTCATGTTGTTTTTCTGAATGGTGGACTGTGCTGATATCAGCCAAACACCCACTGCAGGTCAAAGCAGCACTTCAAGAATGCAGCATATTTACTATATTACAAAAACTAGCATTTTCCCTCCCAATTTCAGTCTTAAAAGATAATGTTTAGTGTTTTATGGTATGCTATCTTCAATAATTTCCTCTTCTTCCATCCCACAAAATGTAACAGGCTAGCAGGATAAGAAGAGACACACCAAGACAGAAAACAATACTTCTAATTCAGCTTTTCAACTGGACTGCATTGATGGGTGCACCAGAATTCTGCATGCAGATTACAGATCCTGTTACAGGAAAACATAACTCATGAGAAACTCATTGGTTTAGAGCAGAGGGAGAAAGTGGAGAATTTTCTCATGTGACACCCTTATGCTCATTTCTGCAGTGTTTTAAAGTTTGCTTGCTTTATGAGTGCTGCAGATATATTGTCTGCCTGATACTGCACAGAAGTCAGGGAGGATAATGCAATGATGGGGCTGACAGACCTGTCAAGGGAAACCAGAAAATACTTGTGCTTTTGGTGCACCCTGATCTTCTTACTGGAGTTAGCATCATGTTCTTATTGATTTCTCACCTTCATGGCTCACTGCAATAAATTCAAAGCCTGGATCAAACTTTCGCAAAACCACTGATTTTCTGTTACGTTTCTATCTCTGCAGTCATTTATATGTAAGCATATATTTAACATTGCTGATCAGACATGCTAATGTGTTACACCCTATCTGTACTCCCTTTACAAAGATGTAAAGATGAAATGAAGACAGTATGCAGGGTAATGGAAAAAGAGATACAAAATAAAATAGAAACAGAAAAAAATGGGCATTGAGGGCAGGTTCTGGCACAATGCTCATTTATCTCTATCATCTGTAATCAGATAAATGAGTGCATCTAGCTGGGGGGGAAAATGCTGTAATTGCTAAAAATATTACAGCTTTTGTTTTCTAGAAAGGCTCTATAATAAAAGAGATACTTTTATTTCTGAACATATCACTGATATTTCTATGTCTGACTTCATCACTTAGAGGGCAGAATGGGAAAGTTCTGAGGTTTCGGTAAGAAAATAAAGGATATGGTCACCTGACATCACTTTGTCATTTTCTCCTTCAAACTGAATATATATCATAAAAATGTAAGAGAAGAAGGTGTCATAATAATAAAGAATTTACTTTTATGGTAAACTTTAATCTCTTAATATGAAAGAAAGTATCTTCAGTGTGCATCAGTAAATTCAGCCCACAACTCAGTACCAGAGAAGAGGCAACACCCAGCCTGACTCTAATCTTAAAATATGATAGCACAGTTTGAATTCCAGTGAATTTCTTTATTTATTTAATTTTCAGTTTTTGTTTCAGAAACAAGATAATAATCTGTTTCTAGAAGGAATGTTAAAAGTTCAGGTATGTATTTGCAATATCCATTTAAATGTTTTATTCTGATTATCTATTCAAACAATAAACAAATTTCCTGTTTTATTTTCTAAAAGGGAAATAATTTTTATTTTATATATAATTTTTATATGTAGTTGTTTGGTTTTTATCTGTTTGTTTGGTTTGGTTTGCTTTGTTTGTTTGTTTGTGGGTTTTTGTCATTGATGTTCTCCATTTTTATCTTCTAATCAAAAGATTTTATTTTTCTGTATGCCAAAAAGATAAAGGTAAGGAAAACACAGTGACTCATACATACCTTGCCAGTTGTGTTTCAGAGATTATTTTGGTGACTGAGCAGCAGGATACAGATGGGCTGATGCACTCACTTCCTAAAGGTATCTTCGATTTATCTGTGGTTACTGGGTGTTTAAGTTCTAAACTGAGATAATTACTTTTTCCTTAAAAAAAACCCCAAACAACACAAAGCCATCACACCTCAAACCAATACTGCTTACAGAAAGATTAAAATGTTCCTGTACTAGAAAATGTGTGCAACGAAACTAATCTTTCTCTGTAATTCCTAATAAAAGTAACAGTTATTAGGACTGTGGTCTGTAGACAGGTAAATTGAGTCATAATGAGCAAGGATAAAACCCAACTCTATTTCAGCTGACTTTACTGAAGACCAAGACTTCCCCTGATTTGTCAAAGCATTAAGTGTATATTGTGTACCTTGCAAGTCAGAGACCTTAAGACTCCTGTTTTACGTCTCCAAATAAAAACATAATTGATTGCTAGTCAAAAGGGGAACCACTGGGATGAGAGAAAAACCTCATTTATTTCATATTAGAAAGAAGAGGTTTGTTTATTCACATTGCCTGTATTACCTCAAAATTTTCAGTAAAAATTGTCAAAATGTTAGCCAGTACATAAGTAGAATACCCTGCATAAACAAAGTTGCTTAGACAGGCAAACTGCAGGAACAGTTCCAGTTTCCAAAACCAGATACATATAGAAATCTATTCAGAGGCACTTAAAGTGCAGATTCAAGACCCAAACACTTCATTATTGAAGGCGTTTTTCCAATGACATATAGATCAGCAAAAAACCACCCTTCTCTTGCTAATAACCTGCTTACGGTATTTCTAAAATGACTTTAAATTGGACTTTCGGGCTGCTGGCAGAAAAATTGGTTATCTATGCCAATACTATGGATTCAGTTATAGTTATATCTCCAGAATCAATTCACAAGTGCAATAAATATGCCCTATATTTTTGTCTTAGAAGTACGAAAATTCACATCTAGTTGAATTTACAATCCCCGACTTGTCTCCACATAACTGTTACACTACTGAAAACGTGTAAGAGCACTTTTTTATGCTATGCAGTGACATTTATATGTGTCATTTATATATTTATATTTGTCATTTTTATATTTATATGTACAGGCAGACCTGTACAGTAAAGAAGCAAAACTTACTCCCTGCACAGGAACTGCACCAATCTTTCACACAGGTGTAACACACGTTTACTTTTGCTTTCTAAAATACCAGTCTCATTTGGACAGGGGCTGTGTGTGGATGAACAATGACCAGAGGACAGTGATATTCTTAGGGAAGATTAGTAGGAAATCCAAGCTAAATATTATAATTGGTTCCTACCAGCAATGGTGACAATTATTAAAAAAAATTATTCATGGGTGTCATGGAGAACATCTGTACTTCTCCAAACTGCTCTCTAAATGACTACAATAGTCCAGTTTTCAAAGGAATTTCTTTCAGCCTAGAATGGATATAAATGCACAATTTCAGACAATTTCAAAGATCTAGATCTCAAGTCTTTCTAAACTTTAAGATATCATAGTGTTCCAAAAAACAGTGATAAATTTGGCTTCATCTTGCTGTACCAAAGTAACAATAATTTAATTTGAGAAGACAGGTTATTTTTATCAAGCATTATGCTTGTTTCTGTTTCATGCGAATTACAGTCTGTAGATATCTGGTAATCAAGAATCAGCTACGTGGGATGTATCATTCATGCCAGAGATGACTTCAGGCCAGAAATACATTGCCAAAGTTTTCTTAAGGAGATTACTCATAGGGATTATGCTGGCTTTCAAAAGGCATCTTTTCACAAGAATAATAAGCACAATAAAGATATACTGAACTCTCAAAACTTGGTATTCCCCTCCTGTAAATCACACCAAACTCTTCTGGAAATGTTGACAGTTTTAGTTGGCCACAGACCCAAACATTTCTCATATTTAAGAAAAGATGATTATCCTCATGACACAAGTTAATGTCTGCTAGACAATAATCTTTTCTTTAGTGAAAAGCATTACTGCTATTGAAAACAACTATCATTTTTTGAAGTTAAGAAGAAAGCAGGAACCCAGTAAAGCAGAAATCCTCTTATCAGTTCTCTCCTCTTCTCTGCTTTTGCAAGAAATAAAAGTGAGAACAAGACACAGCAGATCTACCAGTTTCTGTCTACCAAACCTGCTTATTATTCAAAATATAACAGGGCTTTGTCTAGCTGAAGTTGTTCATGTAGAGAGGAAAATTGTGTGAGTAATTCCAGGATGATTAAATCATAAAAGGCTTCTGGTCTAAGCGTTTCAAGCTAAGGAAAAAAACAGGCTAGAATTTGCAAAACTGAAGTAATTTTACATTATAGTATTTTCATCACAAATACCATGTAACTTGTACACTTGAGTACAATAGTATTTGTCCAGGTGTCCAAAATTAGACTTGGACTTATGCTCTCCCTGTTTGCTATTAGTTCACATGTAATGGTTATTTTTATGTCAACAGTTACCACTGTTTACGACTTTCTCTCAGACCAGGAGGAGTAACTGCTGACTTCTAGGCAGAATACAACCCTCTTTGAGAATTCAAGCCTACTTTTTTTGCAAAAGCAGTGGGGACAAGAGAAACCCCATGTGAAAAAGGACAGAAGGAGCATACAGAACTCAGGTATGCTTGCTTCTAACCACTGCCTCTCAACCACTTCATATTGGTACATGCTGTGCTTTTCAAAACAATCACATGCTACCTGAGAGGGTTACATATGCAATAGCCAAGCTCCAGTGTATATTATACAGTAATTGCAATCAATTGGCTACTTAAGGCACTGAAAAAACAAAATACAGTAGTAGTATGAAGACAGAATGTCTAAATACAACACAAAATGTCTTTATCCTTAAAGAATACTCTACCCACTAGGGAGTAGTGCACTAGCATGTCAAACTTCCCAAAGGTTTTTTCTTTTGATGGAATGGAAGACAAAGAGAGTTCGTGATAAGAGCGAAAGAAAGCAAGGCTACAGAAATCAATAAGCTCTCGAGAGCTGAGGAGAATAAATATTTGTATGGATGTGGGGATGTATAGTGTGGAGAATCTGTTGCTTCAATAAAAATTCTTTAAATAGTTTTTAAGGCAAAAGCAATAAAAAAACTTAATGTGCCTTCCAGATAAAATAATTCCTTTGTGAATTCTTCTTCATCCAAATGGCAATAACAATAGAAGAAGTAGAATTTTTTACCCTGAAGCCATGTTTTAAGGCAGTTGCCTGAAGAGTGTCACAGGGCCTGATTCTTCCTGAACTTCTCTGAAACTGTTCCCATTCCTGTTACAATAGAAGTCACAATTACTTCATCTGTCTTGAGATGTTTGGTTGGATGAGGTCTTACTGTGGCATATTTGTGTGTGTGTGTGTGTGTGTGTGTGCAAAGCTTTCAGCCAAGGGGATTCAGACATATACAGTTAAAATCAGTGAGAATTTTTCAAGAAGAAAAAGCAAAACATTAGGTTAATGTTTGACAAAGAGTAACATAATTATAATAATATTGCCAGATAAAGCTTCTTTTTCAATAACAACTAGGACCAAATGTTCATCTCTTTATCTCAAGTGAAAATGAAAGGACCCAGCTGTGGCAATTTATGAGAAAACAAGATGAAAGCTCTAGCCCATGAGTTTATAGTTTCTCATTCATCCTTTTTGGTAATTTTATGAACATATTTAAAATACTCCCAACTACAGCTGCAGATGTCCTTCAAATTCCAGCCATGGACAACTCCATTTTTCTCTGAGTGTAACTACACACAGTATTCCCTCACCATACTGAATGGACATCTTGGACAGATGGCACATGCTTCAGTCCTTTACAAAACAGACTTTGTAAAACCCCAAGAGTCTGATATAATGAAGATAGAGGTTGACCAGAAAGACTGGAAGTGCCAAGGGGACACCACTAAGAGCAGGAAATTTCGTAGCACACTTAGAGTCTTCTGTAATGCCATATTGTGAAAATTGTCCTGGGCACCCAATATCACACATAAACAAGGGGAGGGACAACTCGATACCTTACATATGCTGTTATTCTGAACACAGTGTTGCCATACCACATTAAATAGCACAAGAAGATTGCTGAAATACATCATCAAAACTAATATCTAAACATTTGATCTTCTACAGCATTAAGCTTAATTTCAATAGTTGTTTTGTTTCCCTCAAATATGAAGAATTTTCACGTAATTTATTAACCTTAATTTGGGCAAACTAGGCTTAATAAACAAATCTCTTTTAGTATATATTCATAATAGTTATTTCAGTTCTCTGATCATTTTATTAACCTCTTTTAGAATTTGTTCCAATTTGCCCTGGTACATCAGAACACAGCAAAGTTTTACCAATATCTTGTAGAATGATCATTCCCACTTCTGACCCTAAAAGTATTTTATCTACTCGTTATTGTTTTGGTTTGACCTTGGCAAAATGCCAAGCCTCTCAGAGCCATGCAGAGTTTCAACAAAGGAGTGAAGGAAAAAAAAACCTTAAAACTGAAACTGATATATATACATATATTTACACAAATTTACAACATATATATGTACAAATAT
>JAWWEU010000040.1:36330221-36347893 GCA_035583155.1 Acropternis orthonyx | reverse complement strand
AGAGTAATCAGGCATTGGAATGGCCTGCCCAGAGAGGTGGTGGATTCACCATCCCTGGAGGTTTTTAAACTGAGATTAGATGTGGCACTGAGTGCCATGATCTAGTGAACAGATGGGAGTTGGACCAAGGGTTGGACTCAATGATCTCTGAGGTTTTTCCAACCCAATCGATTCTGTGATTCTATGATTCTATGAAAATCCCATAATCTACATGGGTAAATTATCTCTTTCCAGGCAACCTGTTATATCACAGCTGTCTCCTGATCTGGGGTCGTGTCTTGCAGTGGACACAATACGTTTCATAGTTATGGTGCAGCCTTGGATTTATATCTTTTTCACCCTACAAAATAAAATTCCTCATTTTTGTAAGAAAAACACTAGGTTTTAATTTCATTTTCTCCAAAAAGTTTTGAACTGTTTTGTTGGTGGGTTTATTGTTTTTTCATCTGGGTTTTTTTAAATCTGAAATCTGTTCCTGGCATATACTTGTAAAAGTCATGCTGATCAGTATTCTATTTTGTACTGCAGAGGTATCCAAAGTTCTTTCATTGCTATCAGGGATGAAATGCAATACAGACAAAAGTATTACATCACATACTGTAAATTCTAATCTATGAATACCTATGAATTTCATAAATAAATAACCATCCCCTTGAACTCCAGATTTACTGTGTGTCTACTATGAACACTAGCTGCTTTAGGAATTTGAAATGAGCACTATTTTGGGGGATCCAAAAGTACATTTAATCAATACTGTTTAACAACCTTCCTGACAAAGAGGGAGGAGACATTGGCTGCCTTTCAATATGAATCTTTCCCCTTTCTCACTCTTCAGTACAAGAGATACTTTCATGACCTGCAGCTGCCTCGCTCAGATGCAATGACAGTTTCATCCATGTGATGCCTCTGTCCACTGTCATCTGTGCTCACCTCTGAAGGCATTAAGGGCTGTTGCCCAAGACTCATCATGCCACAGGCGATTCTAGCTGCTTCCTGGTCTTTTACACAATGAAAGATCAACTCACGGACCTCTGTTAATCACTGTTTTTCATTCAAAAAAATATAGAAGCCCATAATAGATGAACAGCACTAACAGAAAACACTGTTCTCTGCTTTTGGAGCAGTTGTCTCACAGGGACATCACTTGTACATAACTGTATTCTCATAACAGTAGGTGATAATTCGAAGGGTCAAAACTATGAGGATACAAAGAAGTTTTTCTACCTTAGTTACAATACAGAATTCCACACTAATTTAATCTCAGTGTTTACTGTAATTCTACACTAATTCAATAAATTGCTTGCTAACTTGAATAATCTCTTGCCATCAGAAATCTTTTATGATAGATATAATTTTAACAGTGTGCTTTATCTTGTTGTTGGAGGACATTCACAAATTCTTTTTTAAAGCCACAGAGATATGATGCTTTTCAAATTGTAATCATATCATTTGATATGGCACAGCATAAAATCAATAAAGTAATATAAAATAAGATAAATGAGTTATCTTTCTTGAGAATCTTTTGGCTAAACATATGACAAGCTTTGTGAAAAAAGTGACTAGCTGATGAAAATCTGTCTTGAGCATGAGCAAATTGGATTATCAATTAGCCGTGTGTCTTCAAAAATCTCCTTTTTTAAGCCTCCTTCAGTTACACTCCCATTTGTCAAGTGCCAGTGAAAACTGTTTATGCTACACAGAAAAGCCTTGCTTGCAGACTGCCATTTTCTTCTTGAAAACTAAAGCTTGGTAAGCTTCACTAAACCTGTCTAATAAAATCCCTTACAGCAAAAACAAAGGATGAAGAATTTCTTAAAATTAATTATTTCAGTGATTTAAGATAATATTAAAGCCAGGCTGAAAAATTGTCAGCCACTATAAGGTCCCAGGGCAAACCCTCATGCTCAGACAGTAACAAACTGGGGCCACAGAGCATAATCAGACCTGGGGCCTAGAGGTCTGAGGTTGTTAAGGATTTTGGGTTTTTTTCTTGCTTTCAGCTTCTATTATTACCCAGAAGCAACCTATCCTCTATTCACCTAGCGATGGACTGAGACTGTTCCTGCTTGTTTTCCTCAGTTCTTCTGTATGTATATTAGAAAAACTGGTATGTCTCAACAGCAAAAAAATATAGTAGCTTTCTTACGGGCAAAATTTAATTTTGTATGTCTGAGTTAATAGAAAAGCTTTGACTTAACGGTTCTTCTGGATTTGGCCATTACCATACTCCCTGGGAAATCAGACTGATTTCTTTTTTCCTTGCTGAGATTTTTAAGTTATAAAAGCACTGAAAAATGTAGTGTTTGCACTACATAATGCTAATCTGCTTTCTTTAAATTTTCTACTGACAACAAATGTTTCATCAAAATAAGAACACATCCATATGCTCCCTGAAAAGAAGACAAAATTAGAAAATGATTAATATTATTATTAACCAAATCTTTTGACTCTCTCACAAGGAACAATTTTAATTCCCCATGTATTTATTGACATGAAATTTCTCTTTTGCCTTTCAGAGTGAATTTAAAGACACACCAAGGCTTATAAAGCAAAGACAACCTACTGGAGAAATGGCCATAAAGCTGTTATAACTTCATCGCATTTCAATGGCATGTTATTTTTAATGTTAGACTTCATGGCTTCTTGTGCCTCCTGGATATTTGTACCTCCAAGACTACAGTTACCTCTTTGTCTCATAAAACTCTTGGAATAACAGCTGATTTTAGCTCTGCATATGCTGTTTTACTTTAAATACAGTTTAGTATCCATAAAATATGTCAGGTTAAGAGTAATACAAATAGAAGCATTTGGATTGTTCCAAAATAGCAATATCATAGGGGTGATGACAAAGTCTTAGTTATGAAGTCACAGAATCAGAGAATCATAGAATATGCTGAGTCAGAAGGGAACCACGAGGATCATGAAAGTCCAGCTCTTGACCCTGCACAGGACAACCCCAAGAATCACACCATGTGTCTGAGAGCATTGTCCAAATGCTTCTTGAACTCTGTCAGGCTTGGTGCTGTGATCACTCCCCTGGGGTGCCTGTTCCAGTGCCCAACCACCCTCTGGGCAAAGAACCTTTTCCTAATACCTAACTGAAATTTCTCCTGTCTCAACTTCTTGGGTCCTTTCACTGGTCACTAGGGAGAAGAGATCAGTGCCTGATCCTCCACTTCCCCTCATGAGGATGTTGAAGGCCATGATGAGGTCTCCACTCAGTCTCCTCTTCTCCAAGTTGAACAAGCCAAGGGACCTCAGCCACTCCTCATATGGCTTCTCCTCAAGGCCCTTCACCGTCTCTGTTGCCATCCTTTGGACACGCTTTAATAGCTTAGTTTCTTATATTGTGATGTCCAAAACTTCACACAGTACTTGAGATGAGGCTGTATTAGGGCAGACTAGAATGGGGCAATTTCCTCCGTTGACCAGCTTTCTTCTCTGTGCTGCTTTGCCTGGACCATAAGTACAAGAATGTTTGTAAATCCTATTCTTTGTCATGGTGAAAAACTATGTTCTATACTCCCTTTCATAAATTATCTAAGAACAAATGAAATCTTTTACCGCCCCTCTTTCTGAAACACTGTTCCACAACCTCAGTTCTATGTAAGCCAGAGTATTTCCAGCCTGAATTTATCTCACTCCAGTAATGAGGGGCTCTTGTACCAGCATAGCATATTCACTTAGGCCATTTTTCCTCATTCTGCAGTTTAGCCCAGAAAGCTATTTAGAGACAGCAGTAATACTCTTTCTCAGCATTTCTTTCATTCTTCTGAATAAACCAAGCTCCTCAAGCCACCTGTTAAAAGAGAGGCTCTCCAGTTCTCTTAATAGACAGTTCCAGGTTTTAGTCAAAGACTGAGTACTGCTATTTTTATTTTACTGTTAGAAAGCACCATTAAGTCATGTTGAACAGTGAGAGGGATATCTGGAACGAGCTGAGCCTCAAGTTTCTGTCTGCTTTTTCAAACACCATTATTCTCTGACATTAGTATTAACAATGACTAAGGGGCACTTCTAATCCCACATCTCTTCAGGCTTTGGCACTACTACTGCTGTTTAAAAGTTTCCATTTCATGATAGTAGTATCTTGAAAATATTGTTAGCCAGAGATTGTCATCCTAACAGTCTGCAAGACAATAAACCTCTACTGATCTCCAGCCCTCCTAAAGATGCCTTTTCTTTTTTCTTTTTTTTTTTTTTTTTTTTAGCCAGTACTCTATTGGTCACAGTTTCTAGAGACTTATCTTAATGCTTTACTAAAGCCTCTGCACTTCAGCAAGGGCACAATTACCAAAGGCACAAAAAAAATAACTTGGTAGGGCTTAGAAAATGAAAATGGGACCCTGTGAAGGTTCAAATCATGGATTATTTTCTAAAAATTAGAGAAACATTCTGAAATACAATTATTTAGCTATATCTATAAACACAACTATCTACAGATACCTAGACAAATCACCATATCTCAAAAAGAGCAGGCAAATCTGAATTAGACATGAATTTTCTGATATGGTTGTAAGTACCACTGCTTCATTGCACAGTTCAGACATGGACACTGAAAAAAAAGAAAAAAAAAAAAAAACAACAAAAACCAACTGAAAAAACCTGGGACAGCAGAAACCATGAAAACAATTTTTTCTCTAGCAATTATAGCATGAACAATATTTCAAACTCAGGTAAGACCATATTTGGTCATGAGTGTATCTGAAAGTGATTTCAACCATTATTATTATCAGTCACTGTGCAGTGACAAGATCAATGTGTCAGCACCATGGATGGGAGAGCAGGACATTTTTTTTCTCAGGAGACATACGTCAATGTCTCCAAGAGAGGAGTAAAGTGAGAGTGAAATATTTCTCAGACTGGTTTTATTTGATCTATTTCAGACTTTGACATAAAGAAGGAATGAGTCTGTGTTTGGATTCCCGGAACTATCACAAGAAAAACCTTTCACTCTTATCTCAGATAATGTTCAAATTGCAGCCAGACGTCAATGAAATGGAAAATCACCACAAATGAAAAAGAATGGTTTGGAAGTGAAGATATGGAGGGGAAACCTGTTAAAAATGCAGAGCTTAATTATGCCTCATCTCTCTCTGCATCAACTTATTGCCGTTAAAGTCAAACCTGGGTAGAGTTCAGTGCTCAGGTTAGAAAAATTTCAGTGAAAGAATGAAACATATTGAGCATAGGGGACCCTGGTTTGAGACATATTTACAGATAAATTTTCAGACAATGTGTTCAGAATTAACAGGTTTTTACTTCCTCCAGAACTACTACATGTTTTCTGTAGAAAATCTGACTTTATGTAAGACATTTATTTATAAATTACTGCTAAACAACCATTAAATGAATAGTCATGAAACCAGAGTTTAGAAAATACTGAGAACAAATCTACATTTCTGTGATTAAAAGGCTACTTGTTTCTATTAATTATCCAAAATGCACTCCTATATTCAGATGTAGCTACGCCTCCTTGGTAAGCTGAGAGTAAGAATGTAACTCGATAGTCTGTAGGAAAACTGTAGAAATTGTGTGCAGGTGCATAGCCTGGAAGAATGGGAACAAAAGAGAGTTACTAAGCATGAGGCAACCCTGCGCAGTGGGAGTAGTGAGGTATTGTGAAGATCCAGACTAGGATGGAAATGTAATATAATTCATTCACCTATTGTATAAAAAGTGAATTAGAAACCATTTTGTTAGCAGGGTGGAACGGTTCGGTGCTGTCTTGACTTGGCAAAATCTCCAGAGACACTTACAACATCCTTTCAGAACCTGAAGGGAGACTACAAGAAAGACAGAGAGAAATGTTTTACAAGGGTATGTAGTAACAGGAAAGCAGAAATGGCTTCAAACTGAATGAGACTAGGTTTAGATTAGATATTAGGAAGAAATTATTTACTGTGAGAATGGTGAGGCACAGGAACAAGTTGTCCAGAGAAGTGGTGGATGCCCCATCCCTAGAAAAGTTTAAGCCCAGGTTGAATGGAGCTCTAAGCAACCTGATCTTATGGAAGGCATCCCTGACCACAGCAGGATGGGTTGTAACTAGAGACCTTTAAGGTCCTTCCCAACCCAAACCATTCTATGACTCTGGTCTCTGAGATTACAAAACTGCTGACATGAGTGCACAGCTCTTCATACACATGCACAGGGAGCTGACAAGAATAGCATGGGTCATTCTGATATTTCACACTGTGAACAGAAGAGAATGGCCACTTCCTTCTTCATCTCCTTGAGAAGATGGGAACATTTTGCAAAATCCGGCAGCAAGAAAATCTAGAAGCCATTATGTCCCTCTTTTCTGTCTCCAAAATGCTAGTAAAGTTATGGAAAGAGATAGCCTCTCCTTGTGAAACATCTTCCAAGAGAAAAGGTTGGCTGAATGCAGTGATCACCATTACTATTTTGTTTTAATCTGTCAGCTGTCTGAGGCTTTCTGTCTGAAAAACCAAAACAAAGCCTAGCCCAGAATACAGTTGCTTTCCAAAAGTAAGTAATTTCTGAATGTTCTGGCTACATGAACTTAGTGTTTTCCATCACAGCCTAACTTCCACTGTTCATTATAACTACATGAGGATAGATGGTAAATAATAAGCAGTCTTAATTTTTTCTATATTCATAAATTAGCGTATAGGAAGTCGCCATTTGACTTCTGTAGTATTTTTTGGAGTGATAAATTATTTTTCAGCGGTGAAAAAAATTACTTCTGGGTTCCAAATTCCCACAGTCTCATCCTTTCTCAGAATTATGTTTTCACAGTCTGCAATACAAAATGTAAACTTTCTGTGCACGAAAGCAATCTATCAGAAATCTATACCAGGAACAAAATTTCCATGGGAAATGTCATGTTTCCATTCAAAATATAAGTATTCTCCACTGCATTTTTAATGATCATTGAATAAAATTTATTTGAGCATACATGTTTGCCACTTCTCCTGGGAAAGCTATAATAATCATGTCTGGTTGCCCTTAAGCCTCATTGATTTAATTCCTAATTAAATTCCATAAAAATTTACTGAAAGAAACTAAGAATTTTAGGAAGCAAAAAATTAAAATATTAGGAAATAAATGTTTTTGATACTCATTTGATAGCAGTTAATAAAAATATAAGGGCTCTGTATTGTAAGTACTCTCATATTATCTGAGTAGAGTATTTATTATGATGTATTCCCTAAGGTATTAATCGCATGACTATTTGTTATTATATAAAGCATTTAAATGTAAATTACAAATACTATCATGCTCTATTTCAGTATTTTTACTGGTAAAATGCAAACTACACGGTGAATACAATTATGATGGTAATCACTGCTCCACTTCTTTTTTTTCCAAGGTACACTCTTCCTTGTTTCATATTTCTGCAGAATACTTTTTATGGCACTGCTCCTTATTTTTGTATATCAATGATACAGTTATCTATTTCACATTATATGAATCCTATTTGTATCCGCCACTTTTTGTTGTATGAAAAGGCTAAAAAAAATCCATAAATATGTTAAAAAAACCCCAACAAAAATAGAAAGACTGATTTTCTTTTCCCAGGAGCTCTGTCAGGTCTACATTAAATCTGAAAATAGTTAAAGGAGTGCTGTATCTCACTAACATTTGATTTTCCACAAAGTACTTTCAAAACCAAAACAAATAAGAGTTTTATTAGCTATGTGCAGACCATTTTGTATTTAGCAAGCAGGAAGCACACTGTCATTTGTTTCTGTCATATTATTCCACTGGGTGACAAGAACAAATACCAATGAAGCACTGAAGAAAATGCACTTAGGATATGTACTTCAGCTTGCATCAAGGGGCACTGGATTGTTTTTGTGAGCTGCAATAAAGTGGTGCCTGTGTACAATATAAACAAAAAAGGACTTCCAAAGTGATCTCCAAAACCAGAAAAAAGGCAAAGTTTGTCAGTTTCTGTATTCCCAGGGGGCTGTGAGTAGTCATTATCAACTTGACTTTGCTTCCTTAATATTTATTTCCTTCTCCTTCAGCAAGACATTGAACCAGCAAATGGATTCTAAAGGAAAAATTGTGAAGATAATGGAAATATCAATATAAAATCAATACACCAACTTAGAAGGTAAAAAATTATATATTTACAGATTAATCCTAAATCCCCAGGACCAATGTTACTGTCACTTATTAGGCCTTTATCCTCATTAAAGGAATCAATCCTCAGTCAGCTGAAGATCTCCTTCTTTTGTAAGGGCTTTTCCTTTTACAGATAAGTAGTTTTAAACTATCTTCTGGTTTCTTCCTCATTCACTGCATAAAAGTGGCAAATACAATTTTTAGAAAGTCAAATTTACACATCTTACAGCCTGCATTGTAAAACTGATTTTGTGACAACCTCAGAGGACTAAAATAAAACTTTTATTCCGTCAGATATAGAGTTGGTATGCCTTCTTTTGCAAATTGGAATTCATGAAATCAATTAAAATCTCCGTAAGTATGGCAAACTGAAATTGGTTTGCATTCTGAGAAGGAAAGCCTGTGGGAATACAGGAATGCTGGAATAGTTCCCTCGGGAAGTAAACTAACATTTAAAAAATGTGTAATTTCCCACAAGATTAACAGAAGCCAGGCTCAAAGAATGTATATATACCCTGTCACCTTGTCTTAGATTTAGAACTTGTGAGAGACAAAACCAGAAATTCTTCTCCAAAATTGCTCTGTCTAAGTAGTATTGTTAGCAATACTGATCTTAATGGATCTTCCTGAACAGAATACATCTCAAAGTTTACCAGATGTTGCAGACAGTGAAGCAGGACAGAGATACAATGATACTGGCAAGTCACTTCATAATCCATGATTAAAATCACATACCTGAAGTCTGATCATGATTGTACTGGTAACACAGATAGGATTTCCTTAGAGGCAAGGGGAAGAGGCAGAAGATGTGGGAGCTATTAGACACTGCCTTGTGCAGGGAGAGAAAGGTGTGCAGAACCTCTTTCAACTCACTAAAATCTATGAAATATCTTTCTGTGTTCCCAGGATGAAAGATGGAGAGCTGCCCATCTTATGCTTTTAAGAAAGCCCAGTTTGCACATTCTCTTCCATGCTACAGGGAGTACACTGTCAGAATGCGACAGATTCTCAAGTAACTTTAGCTCTGTCATGGGACTTTTTATTTGCCCTGAGAACAGGAGGACACAACTTGACAGAGGTAAAGCATACTTTAAGCTATATTGAATTAAGATTTCTTTTTGCAACCATGAGGACATGGTTGTGTAGCCGCAAAGGGCGTGCAAAAATTTAGGTTATCAGACATCATTACATTAAGATTCATTTCCCTCTGTTTGTCTGTAAGAACTTTCAAAAGTCTAATATGCATATCTTATTATCATTAGATAGCTATAAACCATGCTATTGTCCCAATATAAATAAGATTATATTTTTATGTCAGAGGTGGCCATTCTTTGTTTTTCCTTTTGTTACAGAGAGTTGCTACAATACCTCAATAAATGAATCTCTGCTGTTGTAATATCATAGTGCCAGAGAACTGGGAGAAACTGCTAGTCCAAAATACTAGGTGGAAAGAGGGCATGTACCAACTTTTCCAGGCTCAGGAACTTACTATTAAAATAAATCAAAGAGAAAGGTGACATGGAAATTCAGGGACGCAAAGTGACTGTCTTCTCTCAGCAGCAGGCTGATGACAAAGAAAAGAGTAATGCATAATGTATTAATTTGAACATGTCAACGGAAATTTTATATTTCTGGAATCAATCTCAGTATGAGGAAGCCATGCTCACTGATTTATCTGTTTGAAAAAAAATAAAAAGTCATGACTATTTTAATTCTCCTCCAGGGATTCAGCATTTACCATACATTTTTTATTTTTTAGATACATTAGCAAGACATGTTTTAAGAAATGTTCTTATTTTGAATTTTCTGTAGTTCTCAGTACTAGAAAATATTTCATTATAGAATTATGAATCACTATTTTGTCTCATTGGAGATGCTGATATTACTGTATATGACAAATATCCTAAGGGTGTGGGTTTGTGAGATCATGCAGTTGAACTTCTAGCCTGACATTTATGGAGTAGGCCTGTTTTTCCTCCACCCTTATTCTACTTTTTATCTTTTTGTCTTTTCTTACAGAAATCTCTCTTCAAACCTTACATACAAAGGAAGCGTAAGCGTGAATAATCTTTCTCGTTGCAATTCCCTATGTGTTAGAGTGGAAATGACCTAAATTCTGATGATGGTGTATAATATTCCTCTGTGCATCTAATGCCTCTGCCAAAAATCTTCCTTAGCAAAAGACTGAGGTTAAAGAATCACATTTTATTTCATAAAAAGTACCATCACAGAACTTACATGTAGTGAGACAATTTCCTAATGCTTTTCCCTTTGAAGCAAGTGTTTTGCATGCCTTACATCTGGAGCTTGATTTCCTGGAATGGGAGGTTTTCTCATGAAGAATCACTCACAGTTGCCAATTTGCAGAAAGCCTGTAAAAGTTCAAAGGCCAAACTCAAATTTGAATAATAGGACGTTTACCTGGTTTTGATGCACTGTGAGTACATTAAGATAAAATGTCCAAGTAGAGTATTTTTCCTGCTCCTTTTCATCTCTTCCAGAAAGGACCATGAAACCAAAATTTTGTGTTTTAAAAAGTTTTTTTCTCAAAAGAAAGTAATAAAAGCTGTGTTTCAAGCCCAGTATCAGGAATGCAATCTGAGATAGAATCTGCTAAGTAACTTCAAATTTGGACAGCATAAGATGTGTGTTACACTTCTCTCTTTTTAAAAAAAACTAAAAACAATATTTTTGTCACTCAGGCATTTAATTAGAATTTCAAAAATAGATTAATTGTAATTGAAAATGTAATAAACTCTGGTTTGGGATTTTTTTTCTAGAGAAATCTAAATTAGCATAGTTAATGAAATTTACTTTTTTGCTTTGTCAGTAAACTAAATCCTTACCACAGCTTTCTATTTGGAAAAAAAAAAAAAAAAACACAAACCCAAAACAACAACAAAACAACAAACAAATAATCTGCTAAAGCAAATGGTCTGCTTTTTCACCCAGGGATTACAAAAGCTATTAAGGCAAATTCCTTTGAACTGCATCTACAGTACTTTAAAATGAACTTTTAACACCTTACAAATGTTATTTTATTGGGGAAAAATCACACCAATTTCTCTAAGTGCCAGGGGGATTTAAACTGTGGTAAGATGAAGTCAGTGGTTTTATAAAGTGTATTATCTTCTGGATACTGGTTTGTTGAAGATTTTTAAACCATTATCTCACTAAGCTCACAAGTAATGCTAAGAATGCCTATGAGCTCATTTGAAGCTGATCCAGAGTGTAATAAAGAAAAACAATGTATTTTCTTCCAACTGTCAAATGAATGACTAGCATGAATGAACTAAGCCACTCTGGACATGTTTGAGGAATATGAAAAAAAAAAGCCGCTTGTAAAAATCAGACAGGAGTTTCCCAGTGCAGGGGAAATACATGTGAGCAGGTTCTGGTATGATCTCTGTTCGATGCCAGTAGCTCAGCAAGGAAGCTTCTCCCTCTGCATGAGTTTTTCAACATGTCAACAGCAAAGCTGTACTTTGTTGTGGATGAACTGGAATAAAATGTTACAGTCCATGGGTGTGTGTGAGACCCTGCACTGTGCTGAGAGAGTCTTGTTTGTCTTAATTACTTAAACGTTCAACAAAATGTAATTTCAAAACATAAAACAGAGTATAGACAGCGAAAAAGTACTTGAGTATTTGGGAAGGCCCACAACATACAGTTAAATAAAGCAAAGTTCATTTATATTTCTGAAAGTTGTTTATTTCAATTTCAAAAATCCATAAATCCACATGTTTTAAAAAGTGCATGCTATGACTGGTTTGGGATCAAAGCATTTTGTTTCAACAAAATCAAAGCACAGCACAATGTTGAGCTTAAGAATAATTTCAAAACTAACATTAAAATGTTTCATTCCCCTAATGCCAAGAAAGAGTGAATATTTTGTGTCTATGTCTTTCTTTCTTCTGACTTCTTTGCAAAAAATTAACATGAGTCCAGAAAGCATATGCATTTTCACTTCAATGGGAAATTGTCATCAAAGATTTTCTGACTAAATTAAGAGACATAATTGAAACTATGTTTTTGAAAAATGTGAAATTAACATTAATTTCACTGTGGATGCCTTTTTGTTGTTGTTGCTGGGGGCCAGGGGGAGTGAGTTTTTGGCTTTTTTGTTTTGCTAGTTTAGCAAACATTTTTACTCAAATTTCTGTCTTTTTCTACTTTTAATGTAGCTTTTGTGTTTTTTTCAGTTAACCATGTTATTTATCCTCCTTACAATACCATAGTAGTCCTTGCATGTTTTTTTCAGGGTAGTCTGAGTGCAGAGAAAAATCAACATGTGTATGCAACATATTTTATATATCTTTGATGTGTAGAAGACAGGTAAAGATATTCTAAAATTCATTCTCTTTTAATATTTTCATTGATTTAGTAGTTACTATAAGACACTTCTTGTTGGTTTTTTTTTTAATGAAAGTATACAGTCTTAGTGGTTGAGGTATTTGCATTTAAATTATTTGCTAATGTAGACAATACACTACTGTGAAAATTTGTGATTTTAAATTAAGTCATCATTAAATCTAATTTTTTATGGTAGGTTTGTCTATCAAAAGAGAAATTGTTGCAATGAAAAATGTGTGCTGCTCTTCAAATTGTAATCATTTAATCTTAATCCTACTTTATCAAAAAATAAACCAAAAACCATTAGGTTAGACATTGCAAATGGAGAATCTATTTCAAACCAACCTGTTGGGAATCCTATTTCAGTATTTCCAGCAGAGAACATTATTTTCTAAATTAGTAAGAAATAAAGATTTTATTTTAATATATTCAGAACAAACAAAACCAAAAACCAAACCAACAAAATTCCAACTGGATTTATCAGAAACACAGCTCTGTGACTGAGTAGCTCTGGGGTAGATAACAACACATTTCTAAATGAATTAGAAGGAAACAGCACTTTATTTGATGCTTCTAGTAAGTTTTTTAAAGAGATCAATTCATTTTCTTGGAATGTTTTAAACCTTCTATCACTACCATTTCGACAATGTGGTCATTTCAGAAGCTGAAGTGTATGAAGACTTTAGTTTAAAGGCTGAGTTCTAGTTTTATTTTTCATTTCTTAATTACTTCTATTAAGCAACATTACTGTTATTTCGTATGAATATTGTAAAAAGGTCTAAAAGTGCCAAAAGTAAGATATATCTAGAGATTAGAGATATATTTTTGATTATGAGAGAACTGCTAACATGTTTACAATGAAAATGTGGGAACTATATCTATTTTCAGCAACATATGGTTTATTTATAAATAGAAATCATGATTTTCAGTGAAAGACACATTTATTATTGTGTCTTACTTATCTGCTTTTATGTCTTTGAGTACTGTAAAATCTGTTCACTTCCCAAACATCATGATTTTGATATCACAACAGAAATAGAAAGAGAGGAAGAATGAATATATACAATTTAATATATTCAAATATAGGAGACTGCAGCAGGGAACTTCAGGCTTTAATTTGTAAAAAACCCTTCCTAAATAATTTTGAAAATCTGCCAAAAAATACTTGGCCTAGAATTTATGCAGATAAGAAGTACCAAGAAAATAAAATAAACCCAGATATTTTCATCTACTGAACTTTAAAAAGTCAATTCTCTTGTGCTTTTATACATTCTTAAAACATTGCCCTTTATTTTGAAAAAATCTGAGAATTTAATAAAGCTTGGAGAAACTATGGAAAAGAAATTAATAAAGAACATGTGTGTATCCTATCTTGCTAAAAGAAACCTGTATCCTTTAGTTGGTGGTCAGTCCATTACTTGTACTCAAACTACAGCCTTAGCTGCTCACTCAGTAAAGGCTCAAAAGTGTGACCAGGAAACTTTTTCAGCTGGTTGAACTGATTTTATGGAAACCTGAGTTTCTACAGTCTCCCTGAACACACAGATACATTGTTCATCTCTGCCACCATATGCATCTTTATCGTGCCCAGGTGATGTACATGAAGAGGTGAATAACCTGCTTTTTTGATAGACTCTGCCAATTTAATATAAGGCTAAGATAGCGCTTTTGAAAAAGTAACCAAAAGAGTGCTATTAAAATCAAACTTTAATTGAGGTATCCAGCTTATTCTCATCCTGATCTCATCAGTTTTCATTCACATGTGACAGGTTGCCAGCTACAGTTCATGTAATAAGAACTTGTAATAAAAGGTGTCCCAATGGGAAGATAAAAGCCAAGATAGAAATAGCTTATTGCTTAAAATGAATTCAACATAAGACTGATGGCTTTTAGCAAGATAAGTAGCTGAGACTGCTCAATGGCAGCAATCTCTTATTTATTTTCAGTAAAACCCTATTTATCTGAAGTTCTTGGCGCACAACATCAAGTTGCAGTTAACCAAAAGGGCTTATCACACAGATCCAATCATCAAGATTGCTTGGTGTATTTCAAAGTGTGACAGTAAAATTCATCTTTCCTGCACAACTGGTAAAGTAGAGGACAAGAACTCTCACAAAGCTCAGCCTGGTAGGTCCCAGAAGCTGATCCTGCCCAAGGCTAGTCAGTACTCAATATAGTCAATTCTACAACAGTGAAGTGCGCAGATAAATCCTGGCATAGGCATGCCAACTAATAGCACTTTGTAATAAACTTAGAAAGGCTGAATAAAAGGATATTTAATTCAAATGAAATTACAAGGAAAGTCTTGTACCTAGAACATAAAAATCCATGCTTCACTACAATACATCAATTGCTATTAAGACAGTGCCCTGTAAATTTTTCTGCTGCTTTATTTCCCCTCCAGGTAGCCACCTGCTGTGAGTCTCTCAGCCTACACTTCCCCCTCATTTTTTGCCTCTGTCCCTGTGATTTATGACAACTTCACTACGATTTGGATATCTTAAATACATTGCTACAATTAAAATTGCATCTTTAACATTTGTATTCAAATATAGCATTCAAGATTTACTGTTTCTCTGAACCATCTATACAAATTCAATACTGAAAAATAGCTGTGACTCAGGTATCAATCAATTCATATACCTCTGAATATAAAACAAGCATTAGGCACTCCTGTAATGTCTAGGTCTGACTTCAAGCTGATGAACTGAAAGCATTGGTATTTATAATTCAAAATCTGGGTGGAAGAGGTATCTTAGAAATATGGTTTTGCCAGCTGCCAGGATTAAGGAGCATTCTGGCTGTGTAAAATATTACGCAAAGAGCTGTATAAACCTGCTTTGCACCTTTGGTGGAGTGACGTTTGAGGAGATGACTGTAGTGAGCTGGTGCTTTCATTGATCTTGCTGGAGTGATCATGATGGAGGGTCTGAAAATACCACCCTTCATGGAAGCAAGCTAAAGGTGACCTGAGACAAGCCACGACTGCAGCAGACCTTTGGATTGAGGCAAGATAACTATGCCTACCAACTGTATTTTTTTTTAACCTTATATGAACACAATATTCCTTATTCTTTTAAAATTTACAAGAAATCATGATGCCTCAGGCTCTTTTCTCTCCTGTACTACTGCACTGTTCCTGAATGTGGTGAATTTGTTACAGCTAGATATTCAAGCTACAAGAAAATCACAATTCAAGATGGTGATTTTTCTGTGAACAGCAACCAGACTGACTGAGTATACTGTTCAATGCAGTATTGAAAGCATGCTCTCCTTAATTTCCTGCAAGAACTGAGCATCACTGTAAATAAGTGAGAAACTGTTTTTAATAAACTAATTGACAATGACTAAATCAGATGCTGGCCTTGTATGACTTCTGCAAACAATCTGGTACAAATTTCTGCCAAGTGTGAAATGCCTTTTGAAGCACAACATTCGGAGTTTCAGTTTCTTTCTCAGAACTTCTGTAAATAACTCTGTCTTATAAGATAACAATAGCATCTGTATTAAGAAGAGAAAAAACAGTCTTCAAAATTCATCTCTAAAATAGAGCTCAAAATTTCCCCCATCTCACTTGTTGTCATAATTTAACAATATGAATGGATATTTCAGTCTTGATTTGTGCTAAAATCAGCAGGGTTATAATTCTTCCTTACTTTGGGGGCTATGTGGATGGAGGCTGCCAGCTGAGTAGTACTGAGGGATCCCAGAGCCCTCAGGATCAAGTTCATTAACAGGGTTGGGATGCAAGGTGTTTGTCTTGCAGCAATTTGTTACTGGCCAGTACACGGCATCAACAGACAGAGGATTTTTTATCTAGTCTATATCCTCAATGAGAAAGAAAATGAAAACCAAGTCAGAGTACTAAAAGGATAGAACAGATAGGGATAGAAATTAGACACATCAAGACATAAGAGAGAGGAGATGGTAAGAGATGTCAGAGAATCTTACAACTCATTTCAGTCTTTCAGTCATAAAAAGACAGGCAGAGATGCTAGTCTGTTACTCCCTGGTTTGGAATGGTGTTGCCAAATGATACAGAGATCTTTGATGGTGTTTACCAACCTTTTCCCATCTGCCTTTACTGAAAACTCCACACATGAAAGTCAAAGGGTATTGCAAAAAGTAAAGGAATAATTTGTTCCCTTCATATCATGGTAGGTATGAAAGGCACTAGTGGGCTATAACTGCACCAAAAAGGATTGATGTTAGGAAACAGAAAAAGCTTTGAAAAACTAGTATGCATAATGAGTAACTGGAATAATTTGACTGAGGAAATTGTGGAGTCTTCATCTCTGGGCCTTTTTAAGGACTATTCATGCATTTTCCCAAGAATAGTTCATGACAGGAATAGCATCTGTCGCAATCTGACTGCACTGGGGCAAAAGGAAGGTCTAGGTGATGCTCTTGAGGGTCCTTAATTTCTTATTTTTGGATGACTTTTATAGTTTAGTCTTATTCAGAGAACTAATAAACAAAATTGTAGCTACTGGCTTTTTGTTATATGCATACCTGCAATCTCCAGAATTCCTGATTGCCTTTGGGAAGAATTATATGGCTATTGTAGCTATGTCAATAATTTTTATATCATCTGTGGGACAAGTTAGCATTTGTAAACAAACATATTGTCAGGCAAATTTAAATCAGCCCTTCCTTTGCCTTCAAGAGGAGCTCAATTGCATCACGTAGATTCAGACAACTAAGCTGGCAGCTGGTCTCCCAGAGCTCTCTTTGTAGTCAGCACATAGACAGACACTTTCAGGGAGAAACTGAGAACATGAGACTAATTTATGTCCTCTGAAGACTAGCCAAATAACTGAGCAGGTTAAATAAATTAAATTGGAAACCAGTAGCTGAACAATGTTAACACCCTCCTTCCATGCCTTCATACTGTCTAAATTACCAAGCAAATGGCTCTCATAAATAACCAATACTTAAAGAGAAGGTATGAGAATATATTGTGGAAAACAATAGTATGAAATTAATCACATTCACAGAGTTTAAAGATTTTAGTGCAATCTCTCCTCCCATTTCTGTGACATAAATAATATCAGGACAAAATAATTGTTTTCCCTAGCAACTCAATGTGAAAAAACTTCTCAAATAGGCTGGCTGTGTAAATAGATAGTAAAGAGTAAAAGAAAGCAAACTGTGCTGGTTTAAGGTAAACCAGCAGGAGAAAAAGAACCCAACTCACAAAAAGACTGCAAGTCAGAACTACA
>JAWWEU010000040.1:36292186-36321019 GCA_035583155.1 Acropternis orthonyx | reverse complement strand
GCTGTGGATATCTTGGCACAGGAGCAGTGAGGCCTAATCTCTCTGAGCTGCAGGAGCAAGGTGCTCTCAGCACGGCCAAAGGGGGAAGATAGAGAGCACACTGGGAGCTGCTCTTTGATTTATAGACAAGCTGACGTCAGATGGGATGAAATATCTCACTGGTCACTAAAGTCAGCTGATACTTTTCCCTAACCACATGACCCACAGAATTGGGGCCTAGCTAAACCTAAAACCTTAATCTGAGTTTTTTTGGGGTTTATCAAACCCATCACACCTTCCATTCTAACACTCCAGTCATAGGAGCAATCCCACCATGTCTCCATGGTTCCAGTAAATTGTAACCTTGCAGTCGAGGGTACATCTCTAACTCCTCTTGTTTAGTCCTCGTGCTGCAAGCATTTGCATAAAACCACTTACACTGGACCCTCGATGAAACCAACTCTCTGGCTGGAGTGGCTGGAATTCTTCCTCTGTGCTGCTCTTCTTGTGCACTCCTGCTGACCTGTGATCCCTCTCCAGGCTCTGGGCATCTCTTGCTGGCACTAGCATGAAAGTTAGAGGAAAGGATTATGTAATACCTATTTTATGTTGGCTGCTTTGGAAAATATTTTGTAATTACAAATAATAACATATAATGGACTGGTATGATTGCAACATATGATAAATTATCTGTTTGATACTGTTATTAATAATGACATAAATTGCGTTTGTCCAACTGGATTCTGTTCCACATAAGTGTATCTATCTACCTATGACTTCTAGGATAGTAAGTTGCCATTTAATGTTTGAAATATCATAGTTTGAATTTATAACAAACATATAAATCTAATTCAGAGAACTCACCCTTCTGAAATCAGACAAGGCCTTGATTTAAAGTATTTCTCATGAAACAAGAGAGAATAATTGTAACAACTTTGCTTTGAAATTACTTTCCTCAAGCAAACAGGCCACTGCAAGACCCTGGGCTCTGAGCTACAAGCTCATCGAAGCGGTTTTACTTTAGCAGTATACAAGGCTCCAAAAATTCATCTACCGAATTTGTTAAAAGTGCCTTCAGTTCTTTTATGCCTTGAGAGAGTGCACAGGAGCAGACACTGCACATGTTTCTCAGGAGGTCAAATAACACACTGTTACTGCCAAACTTTAGAAAATAAGGGAACTTGGAAAAAAATATAAAGGGCAATATTCAATCAGAATAAAGCATTCCACAAAGCATTGTCTTAGCATGTGCTAGCTCATATAACTTTGCAAAATCCAACCCATCTGGTTTTAAGTTACCTGAAATATCGACAGGAGATGAGGCGACAAAGAAGCAGCAAAGAGAGAGAAAAAATGATAATTATAGGTACCACCCCATATCCAGCACAGATCCAGCTACCAGGAGTTGGCAGGGCTGTGACCACAAGGTGGGTGATGGTTTTATCTGCTCCAGCCCCTGTGGTCACACCTGTCCAGGTGGGATTTCCAGTGTGCCAGCTGATCCAGTACTGGATTGGGGCTCCAGTGGGGGTGGTGAGGGCAGTGCTCCTATTGTCCAGTGACTGAGGCTGCTTCAAGCCTGCCCAAGAGGGCTCCAAGGGCTGGCCTGGGGCAAGACACCACGTCACCTTCATGAAATTCGACCTGTCTCTTAACCCCACGCCACCCACACACACACTGGAGTTGGTCTGAGCCAATAACTAACATAATAATCCAGGGTCTCATAGCCTCCATTCTGGAACATATGCAAGAAGAGTTCAGTTCATTTCAGCCTAGGCAATATCTCTCTCTTCAATTCAGAGTATCTAAGGAATTATCTGTGTTCTTTAAACTTATATCCAAACTAATACTTCATTGATGAGGTTGGTATAAGATCTACTGCATTTTGAGAATCTGGCATATCTCTTCTGCTATGAGGTCAGAGCATAAATGAGAAATTACTTAGCAACTTGACACCTTGAAAACTGAAATATTCAATTTGAGGTATTCAAGTAATGACATTGTTGGAAGTGGTCCCTATCTTTATGAACTTCCTCCTGCTTGTGGACATTTTAATTTTTGTGTAATTCCTCAAAAGAGTAAGTAGCCTCCAGTATAAAGTCTCCATCACCTATCCTTCAAATGTGGTCATTTGTCATTTAGATATTTGTAACAGCTCTGCTAGCAAAAAGAACTGTAAAACTTCTAGTATTAAACATACTTTCCAGCAACTGTTTGCAAAATTATATTATTTCATACTATACCTTATTACAATAATTTAATGGCATTCAATTTACTGGAACTATATTACTTTACAAATTATGCTCTTTTCTAAAATAATTTTTATAAAAAAGTTAGGTTGTATAGCAGCCAGGAGACATTTGCTATATTACGGATATGAAAATCACAATACTAAACAAAAATGTCTCCAAAAGCATAATACATAACTGGTTTAATCCATTTATGAGGGAACGAGTCTGTACAAATAAAACTTCTTTATATAATCATATACATAGCAAATTGTCTTAAAGTGTTAGCATAGTCTTTAGGAACTCTCAAGTGTGTGTTTAACATTCAAGATTCATTACATTTGGCATTTGCACAACTGTTGTCTCTAAAAACAAGAATATGAATCACCACAAGAGTGATTTGTTCGAGGATGTTTCTTTCTGCCATGATGGATTCCATTTTTCTCTGAAATCTTGAAAACTGAACTGTTCTTCATAATGGGGTTTAAACTTCTCCAAACTTAGAACTTGTTTACGCATGTGCAGTTGAAGCAAATCTGTACCCAGTTAACTGCTTTTATAAAAAAATCAGTTGGTTTTCATAATTACATAAATGACAACAACATTTGTGAGTTTCTGAATCACATTCACTTTTTGCAAACGTTACATCAACATATAAACTTACACATATTTTTAACCAGTGCAGTAGATCAAATTTCCCATAATCCTGGCTGTTTAAATTAGCTTTCACAGAATTTCTGTACTTCTTACAGAGATATGTAGCATATGTCATATTGATCCCAACAGATTTTTGGAGCAGGCTCATGGCACTAAAACCATAAAAGGCCAATGCAAATACACACCAACTCAAGATGTGCTTCTTCAAGCAAAATACCTCATAATAAATACTTTCAAAAGGGATGCATAGTACATGTGAAAGTGTATTTAACTCAGCTCTCCAAAGATGGCCAGCTATGTCATCTACACATACAGGTAAAAAAGAAAATTAATTAAGAAAGGTCCCATGCTCTTCTCTCTTATGCTTTTAATTCTTTTTCAGAGAGGAAAACTTCAAATGAAGATGATTCTCTTGTTAACCTATAGATATTGTTAGAAAAACAGACAGGTTTTTAGGCTCAGGGTTCTGTAACCAGGTCATAAATAAATAAATAAATAGACAGAAAGATAAAAAAATAAATATTCTAATTCTTGTCACTCTTCAGTTTGGCTTCTTTGGATTTCAAGTTGCATGGCCACTAATCCAAATACCTTCTCATTAGGCATAAACTTTAGACCACCCTGGCTATAACAACAGTACAACACAAAAAAGGTGAAATATTTAATTTTTCTTGTTCTGAATGGCTTATACAAATCCAAAAAATAGTCAGGACCAACAAAGCCATAGCTATCTGGCCAGTGAAACTTCAGGTTGTAGGAACTGAATTTAAAATACAATCTTATACCTTTTAATTATCCTAGTTAGCTTTTTTAAAACACTGTAATAAACCAAATAGAATAGAAGACAAAACAGCGTGGCTTCTAAAGTAGAAAAAAATGAGTCTATTCCAATAGAATCCTTGATTTCAGAGGAATAAAATTATTACATTTATTTCTCTGGATTTACAAAAAATAAAAAAGGGATAAATTAATCAAAATGATAAGGACAAATATGATGCTATACTTGCGTTTGAAGAGTTTGAGTTTTCTGCTGTAAACAATGTATCAAGAACAGTAATGGAATAGCATCAAAACACATATTTTTTTAAGCAGCTTCACAAAGATACAGCTCCTAAAGGTAATTATTTTTATTTTGAAGACTTTTGTTCCATCAAATTCTAACTTTAATGTATTGTTCTCCCAAACAATAGTGGTTTAGAGTTTGTATTTGAATAAAGCATTGCACAGCAAAGGATTGTTTATAGAATGTGGAAATAATCCCCACTGCATTTCATATTTGATGAATGAGAATCTGCCTAGTTACCATAAAGGTTCATCTCTAAGGCACTTCTAAGTACAATGTATCACACTTGGACCATGGCAAGTTAGAGGATTTCTCTCTAAATAGACTTGAAGATCAGAAGGGACTGATGTCTTGTCTGACCTTCTATACCCCAAGTGGAAGACATCCTCAGAAACAGCGTTAGTGCCAGAACTTAAAACATATTTAATCTCATTTTGGAAACAGAATTGTAATCTCCCTTGAGAAGTCCATTTCAAGGTGTAATTGCATTTCCTGCTTAGAATTTATGTCTTCTTTAATCAAGTCATTGGATCTACTTGTATCTTTGTCTGTCATACTGAAAAACTTCATAACCTGTCTTCTCCATGTGTAAGTACCAGAATGGCAAGTAAGTTTTTGACCTCCTTTATGATAAGATGAAAAGAGGAGTTAATATCAGAACAGGCTGTGATTTAAGATCAAAAAAGAAGTGGTATAATTACATAAAAGACTCATTTCTATGCTATGTAGAAATATTGTTGAGCAGTTGGAATAGACACCAGTGATATGATGCCAGGAAAATATCCACAGATATCTGAAGATTTTGGGGAATAGAGAAGGAACAAAGAAAGTACATGAAGATAGAAATTTCTCTGCAAACAATGTGGAAGAAAATCATACTGAATTGAATCTTTGTTTAAGCAAATAGTGTTCCAAGGATGTTTTATTTCATAGTGTTCTAGAAAAGAAATCTGGTGTAACACAAAACTTTTAGATAATCCTCTTTCAAATACATAAGTTAAAAAAAAAAAAAATCCAAAAGTAGAGAAGCAAAAATTCTAAAGTTTCTCTGAACCAAAAAGTGCTTGTCTGTTTTGAACAGTTTTTAACCTCAAATGCTTTCATCCTCTTTTTCCTCTTAAAGAAACAGAGGGCTTAACCTAAGTGAAAAATATTTCTTGGAACATGAAGAGTCAATCACATAATCACTGACATCAAACAGTTAGTCTGAGCCTTTAAACATGGAGACACCATGTCAGCCTCATAATCTAATTTTGAATCCTTCTGGATGAAAGTGATTATCATTATTATTGAATTTTATCCTTTTAGAGTGTGTCCTCTAGGGTGTTGCACTAATTGACTTTTCCATAACTGCAACAGTATTTTTATGCATTATAAGTCACATTAATAAATAAGTATTATAATTACAGTAGTTCCATCTGGGACTACTTTAGCTAAAGGTCATTTTTTTCCAAAAGGTATGTAGTTTAAATGTTGTCAAGTTTAGAATTAAAAAGATAAAATGCAATTAAACTTCCTTTTATCTCAAATGTTCTCCCTGAAGTTATTCCAGGATGACTGTAGTCAAAAGCATAAGCAAACTCACCTTCTGAAGTTAAGTTTCATGTGTTGCATGTTGAAGTTTTATGAAGGACTATTCTTTATACACTGAACATGACATTTTAGACAGAAAGAGAAAATAAATTTAAGAATGTATTTAAACCTTTTATTATAAATTTATTTAAATAATTATTTAAATTATTTAAACATTTCCTAATGAACAGACAAAAATTCCGGAGTGATGCTCAGTGAAAATTACATGAGCACAGCTGATCCACAAGTTTCTTGCTCTTTCCTGTCTCTATTAAATTTGAATCACATAATTACCACAACCTTTTAGCTTTTCAGAGAATGAATTCTGTTTTCAAGACATTGAGGCATTAGCAGTAACCATTTTATTTGAACTCTGAGCACTGAAATCTACAATACCAAAGTACCATTTCAAACCAGTATGTTGGTCCAGAATGGCGTTACCTTCGTATTCTAGTGGTAGTTTAGAAGGTGAAGTCACTGAAAAAAATCACTAAACTGGTAAAGGAAAGCTGAAACAGTTTCCATTGCTTAATTCAAATCCATCCAGTATTATGATAATTGCAGTAAATTGAAATTGGTTCATAGCAGAAATTAAAAAGAAATCAAAACCACAAAGAGCAAGAGGAGTTCATCACTGTTTTTAAGAAATTGGCAGGGTTGTATTAAAGGTTTATTCTACTTTTCTTCCAAGACTTTCTTCATCACTTAGGGCAAATGCCCTATGGTGGAGGTGACACAGCAAAAATTCTGAAAACATTATAGCCTGGATACGTGTGATTGGAAAACTGCCAGGGGACACAGTTACAACAGAGTAGAGCAGAGCCAGACATCAGTTTTCTGAATATGAATCAAGCTGAGGGAAGGAGTCATAGAGATTCTGACCAAAACTTGTGAAAAATAGTGTATTTCTGTTTAAAATGTATATTTTTGAAAAATGTGCACTCTTGAGAATGAAGTTCTAAGAATATGTATGGAAAACAAGATTTTCAACTAAAGTTAAAGCCAAGCTGGATATGCTGTCAGACCACAGAATCTGCTAAAGTGCATGGCAAATGGATTTTCTTTCCTTTTGTAATTGATGTGTTGAAGTTAATTGTGTTGTGCATTTGGCTAATCATAGAGCAATCTGCTTCACATTGGTTTGTCTGACACCATCATGACTCTGACTTCTACATATTTTTTAATAAAATTGCCAATTTTCACTGATTTGAGAGCCTCTTGGTGTCAGTGTATTTTAAATTTACTGTGATTACTACTCCACTAAATAGGCACGACTCTGTATAAGCATCTAAAATATGAGACAATGAGATCTAATAATTGACTGCTACTTTTTTAGACACTAAACTCTATCCTTTATTTACACAAATGTTTCACTTCATGAGACCTATTATCTGGCCAGAAGAGGATACTGTCCCTCCTCTTAAATCCCCTAAATATTCATGTAAAAGGGAGGAAAATCTTAACAATTCTAAGATCTTTTCCTTCATAAAAAAGGGATTTTTATATAGGGTTGGAAAAAGGGGGGTAGAACAGGTCAGAAATCCTCACACAAAATAGTGAAGCACTAAGCACTAGGTTACACCATGGACCCTAGAGATAAAATATCTTCATATTTGTTAGAAAATTATGAAGAACCTGTTCCGAAGACTGCTTTTACCAATCAACCTCTCCATAAAAATCACAGCACAAAACCACAAACTATTAAAGCAGACCATAATATACTTTTGAGAATGCTTGAACAAGTGTATGGTGTGCCTTTTATGTATTCAACCAGGAGCATCACTGCATCAAAATAAACGGGTTACTTTCACTGTGATCCACTCAATTGCAATCTCTTCCAGCAATGCTGTGTTGGAAACAAGGGAGATGGCCTAATCAGCTCATCTTCCCTTTGGGAGAGTTCATGTAATTCATTCGGGTATAAATGAAGCTGTATCCTATTAACTAGAGGAGAAAACAAGTGCTTGAAGACATTGGGTTGAGTAGACAAAAATTAACTTCAAAACACGTGGTCAATTTGATATTATTTATTTTGCTATAAGTTTGCCTTATTTTGAAGATGAAAATGTGGCATCAGTGAGGGCAGGGTTATCTCACTTGAGTTCCATAAAGGGTCCTTTCTTTTCCTAATTTTGTGAGGAGAAAGAATCTCTAGAAGGCCAAAATGACAAGTGATTCTAGCAACAGGCTGATGGCATCCTGGTTGCATTCTGTTAGCAACTTTCACTTCTCAGAGGCAAACCTGCAAGGCTAAGCACTTTGGGTCACAGTACATAACTGAAAAAAATTATTTGATAGATAGTTATTCTTGAACACTAGCAAAAGGTAAGAGTGATCTTAAGTGTAATAAGTTTGAAACACCAGAAACATACAATTATTCTGAAATCCCATTATGGAGATGTATTATTATTAGGTTCTGCTGTTGCCTCAGTAAGGGAAAGCATATAAAACACAAATCAGTGGGCACAAAGGCTGGGATGAAATCTTAAGACATCCGTTTTCTAAACAAAATCACAAATCACTTCCTTCGCTTGGAAAGGCAGAGGCAACATTTTGAAGAGCCACAAGAAAAGATGTAGGACATGTCTTGCTGTTTTAGACTTCACAATCTAACTGGAGAAACTTACTTTGTGCCAATAGGCATTGCAAACAACTCACTCAACTTCTCTGCCAATATGGCAATTTGCATAGCATTACCCATAATGCGTCAAATTGTGCCTTTGCTTTGAAAACAGTTTTAATTGAGCCTTGCTGAGCTGCATTAATGTGTCTGTTTAAATTGAGCAAATCTAATTAGCTCACATGAAAGTTATGCCACCTCTGGTGCAGCAAAGCTAATGCAATTAAAGTCAGCCAGATGTATTGAGTATTGTAAACATGCATTCTGACTGGTGGAGAATAGCTCAGTATTCATTAGAGACTGGACAGTTTTGTAACACATTAACAACATGTACACTCTCTATAGTGTACAAGTAAATACTGCACTGTATATATGACTATTTTAAATTGCCAAGGTTTCTGCGTTCTTCAACAGTACATGCTATAAGATCAGTACAATCTCATCTACATTTGTGCAAACCCAAGCCCACTATTTTATTTTTTTCAGAGATCACTACTTGTGTCTATAACATTGTTATAAAATCAGTATTTACTGAACATTTCACAGACAAAGACTATTATACTAGAAATAATTTCTAAACTCCTTGACTAGTTACATGCCTTTATGAACTGGATTTCTGAAAAAAGCTGAAACAGGACAGTACTTAAATGAATAACTGAAAAATCACAGGATCACAGATTATGCCAAGTTGGAACAGACCCAATAGGATTCTCCAGTCCAACCCTTAGCTCTGCATAGGACCATCCCCAAGACAGTCACACCATATGACTGAGAATGTCATCAAAATGCTTCTTGAACTCTGTCAGGCTTGGTGCTGTGACCACTTCCTTGGGGAGCCTGTTCCAGTGCCCAACCACCCTCTGGGTGAAGAACCTTTTTTCTAACATCCAGCCTAACCTCCCTGATACAGCTTTAGGCCATTCTCTCAGGTCCTGTCACTGGTCACCACAGAGAAGAGTTCAGTGCCTGCCCCTCCTCTTACTATCATGAGGAAATTACAGACTGCAATGATGTCTCCCCTCAGTCTCCTCTTCTTCAGGCTGAACATGCAAGTTTGCCCCTTTTCAGGTGCACAATCCAGCACTTTCTCCCACTAATTTCATATTGCTGGTAATTGCCCAATCCTGTCTCTGCAGGGCCTCCCTGCCTTCAAGGGAGTCAACAGCTCCTCCCAGCTTTGTGTCATCTGCAAACTTGTTCAGTATCCCTTCCAGTCTTGTGTGCAAGTCATTGATGAAGATGTTGAAGAGCTCAGGGCCCAGGATGGAGCCCTGTGGAACCCCACTAGTGACAGGTCACCACTCTGATGTCACCCCATTCACTATTATCCTCTGTGCTCGACCCATGAGCCAATTGCTCACCCATCACATGATGTGTTTATCCAACTGTGGGCTGGACATTTAGTCCAGAAGGATCCTGTGAGAGGCAGTGTTGAAAGCTTTATTGAAATCCAAAAAGATGACATCAGCTGGCTTCCCTTAATCAGCTATGTGGGGTACCTTGTCATAAAAGGAAATCAGTTTTGATAAGAAATGCCCAGATGCTCTTAAAAAATAACCAGAAGATGCTTAATGGGAGGGTTTTTTTTTTTTTTTTTTTTTTTTTTTTGATGATTAGTTATTTTCACTACACACTCCTTGGATCAGATACCATGTCCTAGTTAACTGCTGTCTCTAAACAGGCTAGCACCTGAGATTCTCAGATGGTATCTTATACTTTTTTTTTTTTTTTTAATACTGATCTCAGTATCTAATTTTTTAAAATGTCATGCTAAAACAAAAGTATAATTCTTGGAGGAATTACTTCAAATTGTGCCTTTTCTTTGAAAGCCTCACTTAGAGGTGCAGAGTTGGCTGTGTGTCTTCTATGAAGTGGTTCCTTGTTTCTGCTTTTCTCAGAATGCCAGGATGGCTGAAAAAAATTTGGCTTCTTCCCTGCTAATTGACAATCTTCTTCCTCATTCATTCAATTAAGTTATAATTGCTGCCAGTGTTAATGAAGTCCAGTGCATTTCTGCTGTGGAAAAGACTCAGTGGGAAGTTGTGGAATCCTTATTCTTCTTAAAGCTTGAACATACCATTTTCAGACTTCTCATCTTTTCTTGTCTGTAAAAATGGATATAGTATTACCTAAAGAAATTATGAATTTCATTTCCTGTCACTCCTCCCCCAAGGAAGTCCGAGACATAAACACTATAGAATGAAAGTAACATGTATAATTGAGTTATTTGAAGTAGTAGGTTAATCACAGATTAGAAAAATATGTATTCACAAAACATCTTGGGTATATATTTTAAAAATCATCAGTTTTTGAGAGTAGGAATAAAACCTATAAAAATAGGTCAACGTAATGAGGAATTCAATTTTTGAACACTAACAACCTTTACATTTAAGGAAGAAAATCATCTTAAGCATGTTCAAGAGGTTTCCTGTGTTTAGGTTAGCTGCGTGCCTCAAGTTCTAGACTTTTTTATTTAATGAGGGTTCTAAAGATAACAATGTAACAAAAAGTCATTTAAATGTTTATTTACTGGCTATTTCAGTTTTTCTGTGGAGCCTGCACTATAGAGAAGGGGAAGTCTTGATGAACGGATGGCTTAATGCATCGTTTCCTTCCATGCTGTTTTGATGTGCTGACATCCTGAAATAAGTGACAACAGCTTAGAAGCTGCTCTGAATGCTTTGTCCAATGATCTGTTATTTTGTTACCCCATGCTGATGTGCTCGCCCCATAAGGAGAGGCCAGGATATCTCTACAGCCATTCCACTACTCCTGTACCAAGGATGTTGTACAGTAACTTCCCTCCCACCTCTCTTCTCCCAGGCCAGATCACTGCAGAGGGCTTGCAGTGGTATAACGGTAGCAAGAAGTGGATTCTTTGAGTCAAATTGTGCTATACATTGTTTGACTGAAGGAATAAAACATGGGGTGGGGGTTGGGGGAGGGCAGATTTTGGGGGTTCCTTTGTTTATTATTTGTTTGTTTCAGCTGCTGGACACAATACAGATTCCTTTGATATCCTTCATCTTAATTTTATAAAAATATCCTTCTGTTAGGCACTAACAAATATCTGTTATCACAATGACAATTAATTGGTTTGGCTGTGTGTTAAAAGCCACCTTTCTAAGAAATGTCAAAATGCTTGACACTTCATAGAATCATAGAATAATTTGGGTTGGAAGGGACCTTTACATGTCATCTAGTCAAAACGCCCTGCCATGGCCAGTGACATCTACTAGACTACTAGATTTAGTGATTATGACTAGATTTTTGGTCAGTGGGGACAAAAGACCTCCTCCAAAAGTGGAAAAATAGAGATCACATAATGTGGAGTTTGTTCTGGCAGCCATATGTAATTCTAATATATAAAGAAGAACCAAAGACCTAAGCAGACCACTTACAGAATAACAGAGGAAGAACATTTCCAGACATTTTTAGAGTGGAAAGTAAACTTTGATGTAACAATAAAGAATACTGTTGTAAGAGGATTATAGCGGGACACAAAGGTGAAATTCAGTCTCTGAATTAAAATCTTGACTGAGATAATAAAGAAAGTCTATCTTTGAGCTTTAGTTGCTATTAACTTTTTTTGCCAGATTAACTGAATCCTCAACATAATGCATAGGTATTTTCCTCATCTCTATTTTGCTGTATTTCTTGCATATATACATACGTCCAGGCACGTGCGTAACATTATTAATATAAGCATATGTAAGTGTAAACTGAGTTTCAGATTCAGCTTTAGGAAACTACTTGCTTTCACCTACTAAATAGCCTCAAATACCATACCTGCTGGCTAATTTCATTGGATGAAATTATAGAATATCACAGAATATTCTGAGTTGGAAGGGACCCACAAGGATCATCAAGCTCTTAAGTGAATGGCCCATACAGGGATCAAACGCACAACCTTGATATTATTAGCACCATGCTCTACCAGCTGAGCTATTTGATACTCCAATACAGCACAGATCACAAAGGTAAAAAATTCAGACTACATGCCACCTTCTTTGTTAGGGAAAGAAGTCACAGATAACTAAATCCTGTGTAATATAACAATAAATACTGTCTACTTCCCACAGCAGCAAGGAATCCCTCCTACTTGTCCTGCACATAAACAGATTAAGAGCCTTAACAAAGACTTACCAAACACAAAAAATAATTTAATATCATTATTTGTTAATATATCCTCAGAGGTCACACTCATTTTACATATTGTGGCTCTGCAAATTGTTTCTGAATCATTTTGCTATGTGAATCTAATTAGAAAATTGCAAGTTTATAAATAAATCAGGGTGTCAAGTCAGCCTGTCACACTGATTATAAGTGAAGTAAGGAAGATAAATTAATTAAGCATTAGTTACAAAAGTAGAACAGCATGCAAAGTACAAGATCAGGCACCAGAATATAACACAAAATGCAGGTGAAGAGAGGAATGATACTGATTATCAGAAACTGGAGAAATAACTTGACAAAAACATAGTACAAGTGGAGGAATAACATGGATAATATACAACAAACTCACATCTCTTTTATAGGCAACAAATACATAATATCTGAAAATAAAATGAAAAATCTTAGTTTACTAAAAGCAATTTGCAAAGAAGCCTTGGGGAAGTGTGCACATGTCATTAGAGAAGATTTACTTTTGCAAGATAATCAGAACCTGGCAACCATATTAGCTATAAAGATAACACATGAAGTTATTTATACAAAACTTTCTCTAGAGAAAGTGAGAGTACACAGTTAATGCAACTAACAGAAGATAAAAAGAAAAATTAGCTTTTCTTAGCAGATGCAAAATTAGGTGTGAACTTTATATCTAGTTCAAGGCAGTAATCCAAGAGAGAACAAGTTGAAACTCCCATTACATCCATTCCAGAGCCAGGATCAATACCAGCTTAAGTTGCATAAGGCTGCAACTAATTGTAATTGGATTGGTCAGTTGGAAAGCTTGCTGGAGATATTTTGACAGAAGGCTCTTTTCATAAAATAACGAACTAACTAACTAAAATAGAACAAAATATCCACTGACCAATTTGAACTGAAACATTATGGGAAAAGATCAACTATTAGAATGAATCTATTTGCAAAAGTTTTTGGCATTATTATCAAGAAAATGGCATATTTAAAACCCTAGATTTTAAAAATATGAAAAAGGTTAAAAAATTAAGAAAGGCATTTGGGAACTGAAGTATGGCTTTAAGTGATCCAAAATATATTTACTTCCATCCCTCAAGGTAAAGCATGGGGATGGAGAAAAAGAGCTCCAAAAAAGTATCCCAGGACAGCTTTTTGCAGCAGTTCTGGTTTAGTTGTAACCTGTTTAATTGTAATAGGCCAATGGGCTTTGTCAAAATTTTAAATAATCTATGTCTAGATTTTTTTATATCCCTTGTATATAGAAGTTGTTCAGAGGGGGTTTTTAGCTCTTTTGTGCAAGGAAGCTCTCTTCAGACTATTCTTCCTCTCTAGTACTAGTTTTCATGGTTTTGTTAAAAGAAACACTACCAGAGAAACTATGAGGACCACAGTCATACATGTAATTTCTAAGTTGTTTCTACCCTGACAGCTTCTGATCATCACAAGCCACAAAATACCTAGAAAAACAATTGCTCACCAGACTGAACAAATACTTTTCAAAAATACCTTAGGTCTTCAGAATATGAAAAAGACTTAAAATAAACAGCTCCATTTTATATGCCTTTCTTTACACACCGTATAATCATTAAGAGGATTACCCACTCCTCAGCCAGAAGTTACCTAAAACAGCATTTTCCTCATCTGAGCTCCTAAGTATCCCTACCTACATGTTTAAGACACTAAACAAAGTCTCTACTTTCATTTTCACAGTCCCATTCCAATCAGAGGGACTACTTGGGAGTTCCCAGGTGCATCCTATAAAAGAAATAGCATATAACTGCTTTGAATTTAATGGAAGGGTTTTTTCGTGAACACAGTAAATATCTGTTTTAAAGCATTAAAAGCATTAAAGAAAACATTATGGGTTTTTTTTTTCCTGTGTTACTAGCAGTTCTGACTTCTCCAGTTGTGAAATGCTGTTCTTGAATCTATATAACTTCCTTAACAGTACTTTAAAGAAAGATGCATGTCTCTCCTGCATCTCTCTTTTCTTTATGGGGAACACATAGATGCTTGAAAGCTCTCTTAACAGAGTAATTATTGCTTGGTGTAATTTACTGGCTAATATGATGCTCTGAGAGGCATTAGAAAAAGAAAGAAAGCACAGCAGCTGAGACAGCAATATATATACCTTTAAACAACACTGAGTGGATTATCTGCGGTCAAAGAGAGAAAATAAACATACAAGTTCCAGGCAAGACTTGTCAAACAACTATATAAAGATAACTTTCATTTTGCATTATTCTCCATTTTGTGTGCTATTTCCATGTTGATGCACTGTATTGCAGAAGAAACATATTGTGTGGCCTGTGATGATCAGAAGTTGTCAGGGCAGAAAAAGCTCAAAAATTATGTATATGTAGTTATGGTGCTCATAGTTTCTCTGGGAGTTTTCCTTTTAGCAAAACCATGAATACTAGAGAGTACTAGAGAGGGAGAATAGTAGTATTTCTGTGACAAGAACAGCATTTTTTTCCAATATAACTCTCATGAGAAAGAGTCTAGGAAAATTTTAATAGAAAGCAATGACTGGCTCTTGTTTCTGAAAGTCTCTCAACAACTAGTGCCTATGCTATAGTCTCTTCACTGGCTCTAGATAAACCTAGCTGAAGAGACTGGAGCCTTTCAACTAAGGTATGGGTTTGGGCATGTCAGGGAGCAGGTCCTTTCTGTGAGCTATCTTGTGGGTAGAGAAAGAAATCTGAAGGGGAAAGATGAAGCAAAAACTTTCAAAATCAGCCTCTGCCTTTATTAGAAAAAGTGAGAACTACCATGGGGCAGTCAAGGCTGCATCCTTTCAAAGACTTATGGACATGTAAAGCTTTTAAAAACATCAATGACTGTAATTCAGAAACCTCCTTTCTAAGTCTTGCCTCCAGTTGTGGTACCAGGCTGGATCAACTAGGAAGCTGCATAGGAATTCTTGAAGGGATGTATGGGCAAGTAGGAGCTTGGTAAGCTGAAGTGTCAGATCCAAGGTTTATGATGACCATTGTGACTTGTACCCTCAGAAAGCAGAAATGATGGTGAGATTAAGACCTAAAATATGTTTGAAAGCCTCCGAAATTAATGTTGATCTGATTACCAGCTAAAATGTAGACTTTGCAGTTGGCTATACTTCTGAAGAGTGGTGCAGAGGTGATTGAGAGAGCAGAGACACATATTGGTCCTACATGTTAAGCCCACCTGGCCCTGCACTAGGTGAGAATAGTTATGCTTGGGTTGTGGGGCCTAAATATTGAGGGAATAAAACCAATATCAGCAGGACTTTTTCTCTCATAAACTTGACACTGCCAACTGCACCTGGATTTACTTGACCCTTGTCAAATTTGGTCTCTTTGTACTTCCTGGAATTTCCAGCCCTGCAGTTAAAACCAGGATAAGAAAGAAGCCATTTCTGTAGGAGTAATATCTGTGGAGATGAGAAACTGAAAGGAATAACATCAATAAGGTTCTGGCCTAAGATTCATTAGTTCCAGAAAACTGGTTGACATATCTCAGAACTGCATTACATTACCAAATGATGGTGCCAGAGTGCTGTGCCCTGATAGGGACTGATGCACTAGTCAGAGATGTGCCATGTTGCAGGAAGAGCACAGTTATTTATGTGAGCTAATACACAGACGTGCAACCGCTTCAGGAATCAATGCAAAATCTTTCTTTCCACTGAGATTCATTTTGGAATCTAGTGTGTTCATTAAACATAAAAATTGTGCAGCCCTCATATCTGGGCATGGTGCTATAAGTTTTCATGTGAAATGACCTCTAGCTCAGAGAAGGCCTGCAAATTCATATCCTATGAATTAATCCTACACAAACCTAATAACTCTAGACATGAATCATGTAAAATATTTCTGCAGTATTTTTAAGGCCTAGAGGGACACCTGTTCAGAGAATGAAAAGAATAACCTGATATTTGCAGCAAGATTTATTGAATACAGATTTTAAAAGGGTTGCATTTATCAAACATTGAACACTGGTGAATAGATACATGTCTGGAGTTTTCCAAAGAACTTCTAGTTGTCTATAGGTCTGTGGTCCAGATCTGAATTACAAATTACAGGGAGATAGACAGGGAACAGGTCTTCTGAAGATTTCTTCTCCAAAGAATGCTTGGAGGAAAACTTCAAAAGGTAGCTTCACAATAATACAGTATTCAGGAAGTGCATATTTAGCCAGGGCAAACAAAGGTAGCTGTTGTTTCTTTGGGTGTAACAGAGACTACCACAGCAGCAATTTGGCATGCTGCTTTATACAATCCCCAAACAAAGCACTATTCAACAAGGGCAGATGGCTGGCTTGTTTTGACTGATCAAATCTGTAGGACAACCACACTTATAATGGATATTCTTCAGGTATGCTATAATCCTTCCGACACAGGGGAATCTTGTCCACAAGAATCACAGCAATAGCTATGTATAAAGAGTGGAAGTGCAGATATATTTTTGGAAGGGGGTTGGGAAATGGATTCTGCTGCAGGTTCAGCACAATTCTGTACTTTAACTCCAGTTACTTCACTTTATAGGACCTGTTAAGGATGAGGAGAATTTTGTCCAAAGACTCAAGCTGAGACACTTTGTATAGGACTGTTGGGGATGGATAAAGTTCCTGACTGATGAATGATCATCAGTTTGCAGACAAGCATTTATATGAATGAGTAATCTAATGAATAAGTACCACATTGGGAAAATTGTGCTCCTCTTCAAAAGAGTTTGAAAATGAGACAATAGAAAGATTTTCTGGAGTGCAATAACTGTTTTGCAGTTTGTCCAGCACTCAACCAGCCTTTGAAATGATCCAAGTTTAGAAATCAGTTCCAAATTAGACATAAGATTAGTATGGAAAATTTCCATTATAAATCACTCCTTTCATGTTTTTCTCTACTGATAAACTAAACAGGGCAAAGGCATTAGTCCTGAGCCCTGCTGCAAGATTGTTCAAACTAGTAGTGTGATCCTAGGCACAGTTTTGAATTGTGTTGACTAATATTTGCCTAGGCAAAACCTGGGCACGGTTTGTAGGCTAGCGTAAAACCATATCCTTTCCAATTACACAGATTAGGAATGGTCACCTCGTGTCAGATGACAAGCAAATGTAACTGCTGAGAAAGAGGTGTTACATAACAGTGGACCTCAGTGTCAGAAGACAGTTCTTGATCCATTTGATATGAGTTTAAATACTGCAAAATTAATGTATACAGCAGTAAACTGCAAAATTCCTTGAGATGCCTGTCTTGTTTTGCTGTGTGGAAATAGAGCTTGTACCAACACAAAGCTGAAGGTCACTGACAAACTTAATTTTCATCAAACCTATAAGAAGGTTTGTGAAAAAGGTACAGTCACAGTCAGGAACTTTTTTCATAATCCCTGTGAACAATCAGGTGTCTCAGCCCTCCAAAAGACCTGTTGGGTCTCCTCCTGAAGCAGAGATGTGGAGATACGTTTTTCTTTCATCCCAAAGGAGACACTTAGGGACTTGTAAAGGGAATCAAACTGAAGGTAGGAAAAATAGTGCTTCAGCACACTGCTCTATCTGAGACAGTTCCTTAATTTTTCCCAGACTGCTTTCTCAAGGAGAACGATCACAGACTCACACCTTCACAAGACAAGCTGAGATCCTTCTTTGCCACTTTCATAATTTCAATGAGCAAACCATAAGTTTCAAAAACTGATTTTGATCATGGAAATTATGAACACTTCCAAAAATAATAAAATTCTCTTTAGTCTGCCTCAGACATAATCTATTGATGTCAAATTGCTTCTTTGAATAACACATAATATAATTAGAACAGGAATAACCATGTACTTACTACCTGTTAGCAAATGGTCACTTCATAGTGAATTTTATATTTAAATTCTATATACAGATCTTATTGTTTCCTATATGTCAAGTAAATCTCTTTATGTATTTAAAGAAACAGCCTATTTCACATTTGTGATAAACTGCTTCACAGCAAGGCACATCAAACACTTGCAGGATGCCACTTTAGTAATTTTATTTAATAAGATTAGCATACTTGATCGTCAGACCCTTGACTTGTTTGAGGGATGTCCATATGAGTACAGAAATTCAATGTTCCCTGCCATGATTTTTTGTTAAATTGAGGGAAGAAAAACATGGGCATTGGAGTAGTTCTCAATTCATTTCACTTCTTGAAGTCTTTCAATTTCTTTTAGAAATCTCCTAGGAGGAGAGCTTTTTATTCTTCTCCAAGCTTAAACATCTTTCATAGTGTGAGATGAAGAATCTTGGCAAAATTCACAAAAATTTTGATGCAGTCCATTTTCAAACTACTTTTTTCTATAAGTGACTAGAGGGACAATGCATTTTGTTGCCAACAGTAAAATCCAAATGAGAATAAAAATACATTACCTGTAATTAATTGAATTTTATCTTTAATAATTTTATTTGTCCAGGAAGAGTTGTATCACCTTTGTAAGTATTTTTTTGCTATATTTTGCAAATTTGGAATTTCTACATCATTACCAGTGACAGCTAGCATAATTTTAGTATGCAATATGATGTAATAATCTGGGCTTACAGTTTTAGAGAAAATAGTGCTAAATTATTTTGTGTATTATGACTTTGTGTTTTAGAGGAAGACTATTATACCTATTAATAATCTAAGACAGCATTAAATCAGAATTTTTTTAGTTTGATTACTGTTCAATCCCCTGAAAAATAATCCTCAGTGGTTATACCTATTGCCCAAGGCACAATTTTTCATGAGATTAAGGTCCAGTTGCATGCAAAAAATTCATGAAGTCAAGCAAAAATTCTTTAGTCCTAAGTGTGTGATGGAATTACTGTATGACTGATAATGCCGTTTGACAACCTGCTGAAATTATGTTGGGCAGTTCATGCTTTCTTCTCATTGGCTTTGGTATCTTTTTCAAGTGCTGCAAATTACAGAATGTTTTAAGGAAATGGGAATGGCAGAAGGAATCAGTCAAAAGTTTATGTCTGGAGACTGAACTCACTGTGCAAATCAGGCCACTTTCAAGGATTTGGGGCATAGCAGTGACAAATGCCAACAGAAATCCCATTCCATTTTTCTTGAGCATAAGAGAGATGAATCATGCAATATGGCCTCACAAAGACACATACATGTGTCTGTGTGCATTGGGGAGCTGGAGAAAATAATTCAGGTTTTGACAGATGATGATTTAAAATCAGAATTTAAGTTATTTTTTCCTCACAATAAGTCTCTTGAACATCTTAACAGTACATCAACTTGAAATTGCTACATGTTCTCTTAATTGATTACAATGAGAACTCTAATTTTTAAAGTAACAACTCAATAGTAATGTACCAGATTGATTTTTTTTTCTGTTTCTAACATATAGTGACAAAAAAGCCTCCAGAAAGGCTTGAAAGACTAGTTCAGCGGTAGTAGAGGGTAAAGATTAGAGAATACCCAAACCAGATGAAGTAAAAATATATTCATACAATACAAAGTAACAGAAATGGTTAGGAAATCAAATTTCAGTCTTGTGAATATCATTCATATTCAAGTAACTCTTTCCAACTCAAATCGCATCAAGACATTCTAAACAGGTCCACATTCATAGTTCTGAAAATCCATTTTGGTTTAGAATTATGTCTGTCTCTTGGCTTGGATAATATTTTTAGCTGACTGGTTTGGCAATACAACCTCTGACTACCCAACATTTTTAGTTGCAAAGCTACCAAACTGTAAAACACAGCAGGGAAATTCACCAGGCATTGGTGAACAATCTCATTGTAAAGGAAAAAATGAGAAAAATTTAGTCAGTGAAAGTAGATTTCGTTCCAGTCTCCAAATTGCTAAATTCAAAGACCTGTTCCAGTCCCCTGAGCTCAAGGTACAGTAATTTTGTGCCAAATATGTTGTCTGTTACCATCTGGAAATCAAATATGAACAGAAAAATAACTCTACCACTTGTCCAGGATTTCTGGATAGCTCTGAGATATGACAACTGTGCATGAATAGTCAAGGTGTGCCAGACTTGTGGCCAAGGCGCAGACTGACTCAACTGCAAGCAGACAGCAAGCTGGATACTTGAAGAGAAAATCAGAGGACTGGATATATCATCCCTGTCAGAACCACAGATGCACAGCAGCAATTATGTGACCTACACACAACAAATATCATGCACATGTGTCACAGGGAATGTGCACTGACATTCCCAGCTGAGATTTCCCATCAAAAAAAAGGGGAAGAGAGTCAAAGGAATCTGATTTATCTGGCTTGCAAATCAAGAAGACATGATCCAAGTAGCAAGCTTTATGAGGAAATGGAAAGATTTCTGGTATATCCTCAGTGTTAGTCCAGCTTAGCCACACTTCAGCATACACTCTTTCACAAGCTGGTTAAAAGTGAGTTTTCCACTGAAAGTTTCTTCTCTGTAACTTTTACAGTAAAACCATTTTCTGTCCTGGTGGAAGTGATAGCACCCCTCTAATTGCTCCCTATCTGCTCCTTGGTCAGCTGGTGTTACAATTTGCCTGTTATTGTATGCTTCCTAGAAGATATTAAGTGAAAGAGAGCAGGCAATAGAACGAACATAGCCTTGCTAAATTTAAGTGTTTATTCCAATATGCACATGATGATGGTACACTGTTTTGCCTCTAAGCCCCATTTCACTTCCAATCAGCTTTGTAGGACTTGTATCTCAAGTGTTTGCTCTTCAGTGTCTTCTTTCTTCTTCTATAGCCCTGCACCATGTGGATGCAGAAGTGGACAGGGCATGAAACTGTATTCTCCACCCTCAGCCTACTATCTTGGCAAGCCGTCCACATATGTATGTGCAAATCCCTGATCTAAGTTGTACCTGACATCTGACCCTGTACCACTGTCACTCAAGGACTGAGAGTCTTGTGAACGTGGCTTTCCAGACTTCTGAAGGTTTGTCAACTTTGGAAAAGTATTTACTCCAAAGTTGTTTCATGTTTTGATACATGCTACAATTAGCAGTAATTGCTAGTAATATTTAGTATGAACAGCAGTATGATAGAATTCTGAATAAAGAACAGAAACTCCATTAAGTTTTATCAATCCTGTATTCTGATCAAAATTGATACCAAATTAAATAAATAGAATCATCCTTCCATAAGGTCATATTGACTACTGATATTTCTATTGCCAAACTTAATTTAATATAAAACTTTATTTTTTATTGTTCTCAAATGGCAATTTTGTTTCAAAATTATTCAGACTTTCCAAAGTTAAATACATGTACCATACATGTACATAAATCATTCTTGCAGGTGAGTGTTCTGTGCATGTGGCAAAAATAGTGAGGAAAATCTTTCTTGTTGTTCTTTCTTAGGCATCTCTTAATAATAGGAACACCATGTACTTAAGTGGAGGCAGGGGCCATTTCTAGAATTCCCAGATTAATTCAATCCAGCAATTTAGTACATAAAGGTAACCAAATGATGAAACAAACATATCTGCTTAACTATGTGGTTAAATTCTCTGCTGAACTGGATATACAGCTTCCAGCTTCTTTAACTTCCCAGAATTAGAACCTGTATTTTCTACTTGGATAAAATATCAAATGACTTTCACAAGGAAGGACAAAGCTGCTTCTCAAGTCAAGAGATGAAGTTCTGATTGCAGATGTATCCCAGAGGGCCCACAGTCACTTCTAAGACATCTAATTATGAACAAGTGGAAATAAGAGTCCAGACTAGCACAGGAGAAGCTATGTGTACTTGCATAGGATCAGAACCCATGTTCTTTCTTTCATAGAATGATGGAAGGCAATGTCATAAATTGAGTACATGAGACCAAGAAAATCAAATCAAGTCTTAATGTTTCCCAATTACCAGTTAAACACGAAAAATTAATCTTGGAGGAATTTTTTTTTTTTTATAACAACCATTAAAACTGAAAGAGGACCATAATGTTGAGATACTTGCATATGTTGTGGGTTTTCTGACTTTTCTAAATACGTCCATTGATTTTCTGTATTTACAGTTGCATCTCATAAATAATTCTTAAACAATTTCTTTTTCAACCCCAAGTCTTCAGCCATCTTAAGGTTAAACTTGAAGTGGTATATGGAAGGTAGCCAAAGAAGCTAGGTGAAGAACAGAATTGAAATTCTTGGATCTTTAAGGTTTGAATAGTCATAGAAAAGTTGCTAAAGCCAAAATATTTAGCCTCAGGAATTGTACAGGACAGAATGAATAAGTATCTCAATGGCTCTGCAGCTACTAATAAAAAACATAAAGAAATACATGCAGTGCATTTATAGCACAAATGTAACCTTGTCTGTGCAGTGTAGATCTTACTTCCATCTGCCCTAACTATAATTCTTCCCTTTTAATAACCAAGCAAATCACTTTGGGTCTGGTTGAAATAAATATTTATTTTTGAAATCTAAAACAAAAAGTAATGTTAACTTTAAAAGATCAATATTAAGGCTTCTTAAAACCACAGCTGAGGTCAAGGGAGGTGATCCTAGCCCTGTTTGTGACATTGGTGGGGCACATTGGATCAAGTCCTGGGCTTCCCAGCACAAGAGTGACGTGAAAATATCGTAGCAGGTCCAGAAAAGAGCCACAAAGATGATTAAGGGACTGGAGCATCTGTCATAGGAAGAGCATAATATGGCATACTCAGAAGAGTTTTGTGAAGTCTCAAGGACCATGTCTGGTTTCACTTAGAACAGTTAGTTTTCTTCCTAGTAGCTGGTATAGTGCTGTGCTTTGGATTTAGTATTAGACAATGTGATAACATACCGGTAATTTACTTGTTGCTGAGCAGTGTGTAACTAAGCCAAAGACTTCTCATACTGCCCTGCCAGTGAGGAGGCTGGGGGTGGACAAGTAGCTGGAAGGAGACACAGTCAGGACACCCCACTGACCAGAGGGATATTCCATATAGTCTAGCACCATGCTGAACAATAAAACTGTGAGGAGTTGGCCAGGGGGTAGTGGTCTGCTGTTTAGGGCTGGCTAGGCATTGGTCAGAGTGTGGTGAGCACTTGCATTGTGCACCACTTGTTTTGTATATTCTTTTATCATTATTATTATTATTTTACCTTCATTTTTTGTGCTATTAAATTGTATTTATCTTAACTCAAGAGTTTATCTTTTTTCTGCTTCTCTCCCTCATTTCAGTTGGGGAGAGAGTGAGTGAACAGCTGTGTGGTGTTTAGCTGCCTGCCAGACTAACACAACAGACCATTACAAATGTCCAGGGTTAACAGTGTGACAGATATCTCCTGGGTCTGTTATGACTTACATGAAACCACAGGACAAGTCAGACATCCAAGAATGGATCTGTATATACCAGCAGGTCTCATACCTGATAAAGTAAGTACTAGTGCTTTCATACAAAATCATAGAGCTGTGTAGAAATCCTACTTCTGCAACCACTAACCTTGTCTTAGAGTGGACTATATACAACCTTCTTTTAATGATGTCTAGCTGACATCCCTACATCCCAAAAAAGGCAAGGAACCTTCTGTCTTTTTGCATTGAAGATGCAACACCGTAGTGTATTACTCCTCCAGTAGCTCAGAGCTTAGCCCACATAGTTAAATAATCAAAGGGACTATGAGCCTACCACTTAAATGTATCACAGAATCAGTCAGGGCTTGGATGTAGTATAAAACAGACCGCTGTGACAGAAGTTAGAGGCTCACGTTTTACTTAGGCATCCAAATTTAGCCGTTTTCTTCTCATGAATCCAGCTTCCAATAAGGAAAATAACAGTACAGAAGTACAGACTATTCCTACTGCTCTATTATAGTAATGTGTGACGGTGTTGCATCCACTGTATTCTTTCCAGATGTACTCATAAGCATGTTTATAAATGTTCATTTAGGAGTAACTTTTCAAATATTTAAGTAGACGGAGCATCTGCTTCTATCAAGTCCATAAAGAGGGTGGGGTGTTAATAAAGGCTTCACTATTCGCCCAGCAAATGTGAGAAAGATTATTGTCACTTGTAAAAGCAGTAAACATTGTGAGAGGTGCAGCCTGCATATGTATGGTGAAACCTTTCCAAAGGTAGGTTCCTCTCTCATCATTAGACTGTATTAGCAGCCTAGCAAAACAGGAGTTCTCTGTTAAAGAGACAGGAGCAAGACAGGGTAAAATGCTGAAAGTAAAACCACATGGCAGTAATCATGGTGAATAACTCTAGCTGTAAAATTTCATTAAATGAAATTAACTTTATAGTCACAATAAAACTGGCAATAGTAAAGGTTATGTTCTTTCTGGAGAGAAAAGTCTAGCTGTTTCAAGTTTAGAGGGAATCACATGGGCATTTGAAAGTGTCTGCAAATGTACTATTAAGCCCTGAAGTTCAGCTACAATGAACCATGGAAGAGGAGCTAAAAACTGCATATAGGTGTAATATAAGGTGTAATCGTATTAAAATTGCATGAGCTCTGTGAATATACAGTGGGTGTGCATGTGCACAGCTGCAAGTCTCAGAAAGGAAAGCTTCAAGAACATCAGTCTTTATTGCCATGGAATGTGACATGTATTAGTTCACTATTCCTCTTACATTGTTAACTTGCTGTGTGTTTTGCCACCGTTGCCCTCTCCCACATTAAATGCAATGACTGCAGTGAGAATATTGCCAAGACTTCTCTTGCCTCCTCGCAGCCTCAACAATTGCAATCTCCTTTGTGAACTTCTATTTAATTGCAGTATTTTCTCTTCTCACAGAGAGTTTTGTTCATCATATATTTTTAGGACTCCTAATAAAAAATTATAAACATTAAAGTGATAGACATCTTAAATGGGACTGCAGTGCTTTCTGGATTTCACTCCCAGCCCTGTTGTGTTGTTCAGAAAAATAGCATGAGATCATTTTTGTCTAAATAGATAAGACACAGCAGGGTAATTTTTATGTTCCATTGAATATTCACCAAAATGTTGTTATTGATATTAGTATGATTTGCATAGAAATAACAATAAGTTTTCAGTGACTTTTAATAAAGTCTTCTGTTTACATCTGATGCAAGGGGAAGGGAGATTTGGGTCATGATGGGGAGAAGAACAGAGAGCATTTTCCATCCAGAATTCTTATTTCTAAACACTCTGATTTCTATATCTAAACCTGGGAATAAATTGAGAAAAATTGTAGCACCATCTGAGCTACATGGCATTCTGGTGGCATTCCCTACAGGGCAGTTCCTCAAATCAAATCAAAGGACTGAGTCTTTTCAGGAACTTCACTTTTTCTTTTTTGTTTGTTTTGGGTTTTTTTATTTGTTTGTTTGTTTTTTTAAATAGAGAGAGAATGAAAGAGAGAGATGGATTTATATATTTATTTTATATGCATAGGTGTTAAGCTGCAATCAAACAACATTTTGTAAGTTGATGATGATATGCTGTTTGGGAGTGACTATTCTGGTAATGAACTGAACCTTGTTTACCCACAATTTTAACCCCTTATATTTCTGAACACTGCTTTACAATACACAGGTTTACATACAGTTAAGATTTATTTTTCAGGATTCCAGAATTTAAAAGCATAACTCTGGAATCAAAATAATACCTGTACCTTGTGTGTCAATTAGCAAGTGTTTTCAGAAACATCCTATAGTTTGAGATACTTTGCTATTTATTTAACATGAGTGCTTGATATTATCAGCAAATACCAGTTACTCCTGCAACACAGAATGGTTTGGGTTGGAAGGGACCTTAAGGATCATCTAGTTCTAATTCCTTGCCACAGGAAAGGGTATTATCCACTAGACCAGGCTGCTCAATGCCCCATCCAACCTGGGCTTGAACACTGCCAGGGATGGGACATCCACAACTTCTCTGGGTAACCTGTTCTATTCCAGTGTTTCACTACCCTCACAGTAAAGAATTACTTCATAATATCTTATTTAAAGCTATTCTTTTTTTGTTTGAAGCCCCTCCCCCCTGTCTTATCATGACAGTTGTCTTATCACTACAGTTCCTGATGAAGAGTTCCTCTCTGTCTTCTGTGTAATCTCCCTTCAGATACTGGAAGGTTGCTATGAGGTCTCTGGGCAACCTTCTCTTCTCCAGGTTGAACAGCCTCAACTTTCTCAGCCATTGTAGGTGAGGTGCTTCAGTCCTTTTATCAGCTTCTTGCCCCTCTCTGGACTTGCTCCAACAGTTCCATGTGCTTCTTGTGCTGGGGGTACTAGAACCAGATGCAGGACTTCGGGTGGGGTCTCACAAGAGCAGAGCAGAGGTGTAGAAACACCTCCCTTGGCCTGCTGGTCACACTCCTTTTGATGCAGCCCAGGCTTCCATTGGCTTTCTGGGCTGTGAGTATATATAGCCTAGTCATATCGAGTTTTTCATCAGGCATGACCCCCAAGTCCTTCTCTGCAGTGCTGCTATCCATCAATTCTTCACCCAACCTTTATAATTTCTTTTCAAAATGACAGTCCTCAGGACTTAATCAGGGCAAAAAAAAAATTGTGATATCAAATAAAATAGCAGAACAAGAAAAGTTCATACTAGAAGCTATTTAATTCAAACTTCATCTAAATGTTTACACCAGAGAATGTTTTTTCATTAACTCTGTTGTTTCAGACATTCTTTTTAATATTTTACTTTATATAGTTTTGGATATTTTCACCAACTTAAATATATTTTAATAATGTTGTCAGTGGCATTTTTTTCTTAAACCAGTCCTCTAGATTGAAAGGTTCATAAGACACATCAAAAATTTTCTAGGAAATATTTCAAGCAGCTAAAACTACTCCTAAAATGTAACCATGGGCCTTCAGTTCATGGAAGAACAACAGTACATATCCGCAGAACTTCAGCTGATGTGTCATCCCAGAGACAGTAGTACAGAACTTATTTTTCTTTCATATCTCCTTTGTATGACTCAACATGAACAGGATTCAAGTGAACATGAACATATACAGGTAAAATATTTAACAGTCGCCTTTCCCCTATTCCTACCTGCCCTGTTCTCCCTTCTTTTTTTTTAGCTTTTTTCCATATTCTGTCTGAAAAAAAATTTTCCTTACCTCTATATTGATGTAGTATGCATCCTTATAAAATCACTCCCATCTCCTGTTTATCTCCAAATACCAAAACAGTGGAACTCCTGTAAAAGGTTTTGTGCACTGCATTCATTCTTCTTCTGGGCTAGTTTTCCCTTGAATATAGAAATATCTTCTAATCTTGAAGATTGAGATTTAAATTCTTTTGGTCAGGAATTACCTTATTCTATGGGTACACCTCTAATTAGGTGATTTCATACTGATAGTCTTTGTACACAACCAAAATAAAATGAAACAATTAACAATATTTTATGATACTACTTTAAGTCTTGTTATGTCATAGAATAGGTGCTACACCTTTTTTCCCTTTCACTTATGCCTTCAGAATCAGCGCTCTCTTTATAACCAAAACCTGAGACTGGAATTTAGATATTTTGTGTCATATATGGGGACAACCATTTAGATTACTTATTGATAACACTGTCTTTCTGTTAGCACACTGTTACTACCAACATTTCCCTTTGCCTTAAACAACATAACATGAGCAGAACAATACATTCCATTGTGCTGGGTTAGTTATAATTAAAAGATATTGTCAATTAATATGAGAAGACATTAAAAAGTCTCCCTTTCCTCCCCTTTTCAGAGTCAACAGGAAAAGGTAATCTTTTCCCTAGCAATCAGTTTTACTGTCTTCAAATAGATCAACTAGGAGAAGTACTCAGTGAAACAAGCCTTGACACTTATTATAGAAATAAGACTTGAAAGGTCACTGAAAGATATGGTGAAATATAAAAAATACATAGAAGCAAAAATGAGGATAAGTCAAAAAGTATTTTAAGGATAAGTAAGGGAAACACCAAAAGGACATATCAAAAAGAAAACTCCTGTGTTCACTCAGGACAGCAAGCCAGCATCTGAATGTGAGGACAGTGAAACCATAGAGAGAATGACATTGCATCGCTCTCTACTACATCAGTAGTTTACTGAATTTTTTCATTCTTTCTGTACTAGTGCACTCTCAGATAGATTTCACACTGTAAATCATACGTTTTGGAGAAAACTGAGAGGACTACATGTTCTGTGATTCTGTGAGTATGTGTATTCTTTAACCAAAATGGAAAGCCAGAAGACTAGGAAGCCTTTAGAGCACAAGAAAACAATAGCTTGAAGGAGATGATGCTTCCCTTGGGTTGAGAAAGTTCTTTATTCTTTGTAAAAGAAAGTGACCTTTTTCTGTCTGAAAATGGGCATCTCCAATTACTGTGAATTTGTGGATAAACATAGTGTTACTCAGGCTTTAAAAGTTTCTTCACAGATTGTCAACATCAGTGATGGCTCTGAAAGAGTAACTGTCTTCAAAAGCACAAGGATCATCAGAAACTGCAGATATTACAGAAGTTAATTAGCATCTTCTTATGAAGAAGCACTTCATTGCAATATTTTAGGGGGTTTTATGTGGGTCATAAAACAGAGTATGAAGCCATGTAAAGTCTGTGACAAGCCCTGGGAGGGATGTAGCCGTGCAGTGACCTAGGCTGTATGTATGGCCAGACTTCGTGAACGAAGATCTGGGGAAGGGCTCTCCCCACATGGGTGTGCCCTTCCAGCCTGCACAGTGGA
>JAWWEU010000040.1:36265799-36292086 GCA_035583155.1 Acropternis orthonyx | reverse complement strand
GTCACTTAAGTCAGCTGATACTTGTCCCTAACCACATGACCCACAGAAGTGGGGCCTAGCTAAAATTAAAACCTTAATCTGAGTTTTTTGGGATTTATCAAACCCATCACACCACACTAAGGCAAACCACACAATACAAAGCAATGGTGAATAAGATGGGAGAGAATATTATGCCTTATACAGCAATTCTATCATCCAGACTTCTTAGAAGACAAAATGAGAGGGTAGGCTGTCTCACTGCCTGAAACTGCTTCTCCTCAATAGCATCCCATGCAGATTTATTTAGACATTCATTGGCAAGAAACTTTGGGGAACCTTCCTAACACACTGGCCTCCAAGAATTTCCTTCAGAATCTTTGGGTGTCCTTACTTCCAGTCACCACAGCAATGAGGGTAATTAGGGGACATCACAACTGTGAGAATTCAGTGATCACATAATTTTTTTCAGTCACCTTGCATGTCTTCCATGCATAACAGTTGGAGAAATATGGTAGAAGATGCTCAAAACATGTTGAAAATAAACGATAACATGCCAAGGTGAAGAGCAAACTTGTAACAGAAGCACTTGGAACGTAATACAGAAAATTTGTAGCAAAAGTTACCTTCACAAGTCCGCTCATCTGGCTTTGATATCTGGTTGCTGAGGAACATGTTCATTTGCAACAATCACTGAGCTTGATAAACATGGTTTGTCTCTTTGCTGGAGGTGATTAAAGATTTCTCAGTCTGTAATCAAGAGACGGCCATACTTCGAAAAATACACAATAAACCAGCAGGCTTCACCTGAAATCCAATTTATTTTATAGTCTCTGGCAATGATTTCTATAACCAAGTGCTAAATGTTTGGTCAATATTACTTCCTTAATTCATGCTTTGCAACTAAATTATTCTGCCATATAGGGAAATGATAATTACAGCACTTGAGAAGCACTCTGTATTTCCAAAGCTCTATTCAAAAGTTAATTACTAAAAAGTGATACAGCTTGACCCCTCTGGCTCTATACCCTGGCAGGGCTACACTCAAGGGATGATTCTATGAGGTTAGCAGCTTTCACAGTCTATTCTGAACTGTGCCACAGATTTCCTGAATGAGTCTTGTGAGATAACTTAGGTACAAATTTTGCTGATCCTGTTCACAATCAGTCTAAACAAATAACTTGCAATTACTTCATTAGGATTTCATGAGTCCAGCTGACTAACACTGCACTCTGTGAATAGTTTTAATGAGGGACCTTCAAGCTAAATAGAGTAAATAGCAATAATAAATAAAAGAACTGAAAGAACAAAAATAGTTGGCATTGGACATTAATATTTTTTTACTTCAAATTAATAATAAAGAGAGCAAAAATTTATTTTTCAAGAATTTTCAATGTGAAAGTATTTCCTTAAAACCTTGAAGTATTCACAGACCTAGTTTCATAGTCGTTAACTGTGAAAAACCATCTACACATAGATGTTATCTTCTTACAGCATAAAAACAGAAGATTAATAATAATTAGGTTACAGATAAAAAAGATTTAATGTTAGCTGCATGGTCTGGCCTTTTGGTTAATACCTACAAGCTACATACAGTACAGTAAGAGTTTTATCACGTATCTGTAAGTCAAGCCAATGTGTAACTTTTCTTTATCTTCACCACTGGAAAGAAAACACCATCTATATGTCCTATCGAAATCACTTTGATGTTTATCAGCAAAATTATTTTCTCTTTCCATATGTTAAGTGTCTTAGAGTACTTCCAATGTTGTCTGAGGAAAGTCTGCAAAATTGTGAGACCCCTTGTACTCACATTAAAGACTGGGAAAAGATTCTTTTAAAGAGAAACAATGTATTGTCAGTTATTTTTATGAAAATAGCAAAGATCTCTTGTAGGTGGAATGTAAAAGTAAAATTTCTGACATCACTGACCAGTCTATCATGTCTGATAATTTTTTTAATAAATTCATATGTAGAGTTTTGGTTTCTTTTTAATGTTGAGAAGCTTAAGGTTACACTTGATCAGCCTGATGTTTTTATCTATGGTAAAATACTGTCCAACACATGACCCTTTGTTGCATTTTCAGTTGTCCTTCTGGAAACTGTGTGAAAAATGTGTGAGTTATCAGTGTGACTGTTTTACCTTTATGATACTGCTGTTTGTCATTAAAGAATAATAGGTTAACTCAGAATTTGAGGACTTTTTATTTCTGGATAAAGTCAGAAGATGGCTTTAGGTAACACCCATTATTGAAATGTACAGGGATAATACAGCTTTCAGACCTTGCACACTGTATCTCTGAATATACCTTCATACCCACAGAAAAGAGTGAGAAGATAAAAAAACATGATTTCTAAAAACTCAGCTCCTACAAATACTGGGAAGCAACTATGTCTGGAGAAAAGTATACAGTGTTCAATTGCATTTTGAAACTGCCAGTGATGGAGATTCTAAACTCTTCCAGTGACTGCTTAGTCTCACTGAAAATAAATTCTTTCTTATATCAAGATGAAACTTCTATCCCATGCAACTTGTACCCCTTGTTCCTTGTCTTTTCCACATGGTTCCTTGTAAAGAGAGAGCCTCTTCCTTGAAGGCTTTAAGTACTGAAATACTGTGATGAGGTTCCCTTGAGCCTTACCTTCCCCAGGGAGTAAAGACCCAACTCCTTCAATCTTTGCCCTGGGGGCAGGTTATTTGATCATCTTCTTGGCTCTTCTTCAGACCCTTTCAATTCTGCCCACATTGTGCTTTAATTGTGGGGACTAGAATTGGACACAGTAGGCCAGGTCCAAAATGGCAAGCACTGAGCAAAGTGGGATAATCATATCTCCGTCTCAGCTAGTAATGTCCCTGTGGGTGCAGCTCAGGATCTGATTCACCATTGTTCCTGCAGCAGCACACTGCTCACTCATGCTCAGCTTGTTGTTCACCGGGACCCCCAGGGCCCTTTCAGCAAGGCTTCTCCCCAGTTCTGCAGATCCTAATTAGCTCTTTGGTTATTTTGTCTCAGTGGCAGAACTTTGCACTTCTCAGTGCTAGTTTCCTACTGTTCTTCCTAGCCCACTCTTTCAGCCTGTCTGGTCTCTAAGGTGGCTCTCCCTTCCATTGTTTCCACATCACTACCCTGTTTGGTGTCATCAGCAAATATGGTAATAGTGCTGTCAATTCCATTATCCAGACCATTTATAAAGATGCTAAACATGGATCACCACAACCTATCAGCCAGTTTCCTACGCATCTCACAGACCATCCATCTAATCTGTATCTTGCTAGTTTTTCTAGGAGTTTTATACTTTCAGTAGAAGCATTACAGTTTTATAAAACTCAGCTTTCTGGCATATGAATATGAGGCAGTATATACTTCTAAGGCTAATGGTTGCACTCATGACTAAAGGGAACTTGAAAAACTAATTTATTTGAAGCTGTCATTGAGATTTGCCCCCACAGTTTTTAAAATGTGGTGGTGCATTTGTTTTTTCTCCCTGGAGAATCTTTTAAATGCAGGAAAGACACATACATATCTTAGGTTGCCATATGCTTTAATGTTCACTAAAATGAGTTTGGAACAAAAACGGTCTAGAAAACACAATTTCTAGTGTGTCTGTAGAGTAATATCCCTGCTTGTAATGAACAAAATCTAATCTTTCCAATCAGCTTACACTCTGCTGTTTGGTATGACACATATGGTAAACTGATGCAGTCTTAAATAAATACCAGTAGTAATAATAACAGGGAAAGATCCATAGGAGAAGGGAACCCTTATAGCATGGTACTGCCTTAGTGTTTGAGATGCTGATTCACAGCATTAGACACTAATGTAAATAAACCATGTAATCAGCCAATCAGAGAAGGCAAATTTGGACATAATGGCAAGTGAGAATCAACGAGATGAAGTTCAAACCAAGTTCATATCCAGAGCCAAACTAAATATACACTCATAGCAAAACCTCTTAAACAGTACTGTTGTTATTAACTAATCCCTTAGAAAATGTTGTGCTTTTATAGATCTCTTCATACATGGGTGGGTGAAGCTAGACCAGTTTGCAATCTTCATTTCTTCCATACCACACTGCAGTTTAGATAAAATTAAACACATACTATGCAGAGATGGGTGCCATTGTGTGATACCATTAAAACAATTTTTGTTCTAGTCACATAAGTGTCCTTACACAACTTGATATTTTCTTATTCTTAGATGATCAATAAATGATGTTAGACCACTTCAGAAATAGAACATTATATTTGATGATATGCTACTGAAAATACAACATTTTCCTATGAGAAATGAGTTTATAAAGATGGTTTCATGACACAGCTCTGTGTCAAACATTTGGACTGTGGTTTTTGAATTTGCACTTGAGAAAAAATTTTTGAAGCCTTGTTTACAGATCATTGGTAAGCTTAAATTGTGTATTTAAAATAGGCATGACTTAACATACTACCTTGGAGAAGTTTACCCTAGACAAGAAATTAGACATAATAGAAATATAATTAATAATGGTCCAGAAAACTTGGAAGTATTGCAAAGCAGTTAATTTAAATATCCATTCTCTGACAAAGTAACCATAAAAACTTTCAAAGGAAAACCATTTGGAGAAATTTACGCCTAGGGAATTCATTGCTCTGGTTTTCTTTGTGTTTTCTGTATGCAGTATTGTCCATTATATTTGATTTATAAATTCCACTGCTTGTTCTACATATAAAGATGTCCAAGAAGATTTCTAAATGCAGGTAAAAAGCACAATGATGTTCAAGTTCATGGGAAATTTTAGACGTAGGAGATATTCTCCAGACTTACAGTAGACTCTTAATTCCATTGCCTCAGCCCAACCTTGATATGATGGCTGTAACATGCAGCTTAACTTCTCACAAATGTTACTTCATGATCAGCAGTTGAAATATGGAGGAAAATAGCCACAAGACATCAAACGAAAAACATATGGGAGTTGTAAGCCCATCTAATGGTTTGAAATAAAATAATTTTTTTCCTGTTGACATAGTAATTTAAATACAAGATTGTTTGGATTCATATTGGTTTATAAAACAAGAAATAATTCTGTGTTGGTAAGGTCTAAAGAGGACTGATATTTTTGTTTAACAGGTACATGTGGACTACTATTGAACTACATATTAAGTTTTATAAAAGTACAAATTTAAGCATGTTATTCAAATTTATTGATCTTGTTACAAATTCTAGTTCGTTCCAAAGTTGTGTATTGGCAAAGCATAACTGCTCATGGAAGATGACCTAAAGGAAACCTAAGAGCTTTGTCTCAGTTAAGGAAGCTGGAAAATTTAACCACAAGAAATTGCTATATCCCTTCCTTTTTTTTTTTTTTTTTTTTTTTTTTAATTGAGAAACCAGGGCTGTTACTTAACAAAGTTGTTTAGCAGTGAAGTAGCTAGTGTAATTTAAACTATTGTTCCGTTTCTGTGGGAATATACTAGAGTGAAAATGCAGCCATTCAAACTGCTGCAGAACAAGTATTTCAAACTAACTCTAGACCTTGAAAAACAATTGTACTGAAATTTCAACTTGTCAGTCAATACTAGTCATTTAGACAGGGGGAAATGAAGTTGCTTTTCTGGAGTCAATTCTAGCACAGAAAAGAAGGTGTTGGTTATCCTGTCATTTGTAGGTATTTGTATTTTGACTTTTGATTAAACCTCAGACTGACACAAGTCCATGTCAAACAGTCAGTTTATGACAGTAAAGAATTTCTTTATATATAAATATGCAAAGAATTAAACAGCAATTATGACATCTAGAGAGAGTAATTTGAAAGCTTTAATTAATAAAATTTATAGTAGTTTCCATAACCATGTCTAATTAGTATTTCATCACTGTAAAATAAGAAACTCAGAGTTCTAGAAAATTATCTGATATTCTGCTTTGCAGTTTTGTCACCCTTTTCATGAAAGATATGAAAGGTGTGCTCTGAAATTGTCTTCCAATGGAACTCAACTGGCAATTGGTTTTCAAATGTTCCTTACAGACAGGTTGTAAAGTTAACATTGTTGTCCTTGTTGGAAAGGGGAAAGATGAAAGAGGGGAGGAGAGGAAAGGGGAGGGGAGAGGAAGGGAGGAGAGAGAGGAGTGGAGGGGAAGAGAACAGAAGGGGAAGTCAATGGATAATAAAAAATATTATGGGTAAGATAAGCATAATGTTACAGAAAGAAATATTATTTGATGTTATCATAACCACAGAAACATATCATAGCATTTAGACACAAAATCAGATAATTTGAAAAGATTATGTTCCTTCATACTTCCATATATATGATGGTAGTTTAAACCCTTTCTCAGTCCAGCAGATGATGTAAGAGCAGTCACCACTTATTTCACTAAGGTAGTCTTAAAAGGAGCTGAGACTTCACATCAGTGATGGGGAATATTTTTGTGTTAATTGCTATCCTCTATTCAAAAGAGTTTTTCTATTCTGCTCTTAAAATCTAGATGTTTTTCAAAAGGGTAATCAGGGTTAATATATGAGTATGGTAATTCTTGTCTTTGCTGCCAGAAAACCAACTGATACTGAAAGGCATATTTGACATGTATATGTACTTTGATCATTGAGCTGAACAGCATATCAGTCAATACCAGAAAGTTTTGTTTAGAGACTTTTAAGTGAGAACAATTATTCCACTGTATGATTTGTCAAGTGTAAGCCATTCCTAAAAAGAGAGTAGAAAATTTTCTCTCACCTGTTTCAGACACTTTGAATAGAATGGACCTCAATCTTAAGGAAATTTCCTTTGCCCTGAATATTGAGTAGAAAGGGACTAGCTGTGACTAGACAGGTAACTTTTAGGTGCATAACATCAGATGGGATAAATCCTACCTAATAAATAATCACTTCCCACAGTAAGACTTCTTCCATACTAAGCATTAAATACTATGAATGGTATCCCAAACTCATTTATGTTGTTTCCAGGCTTTATGCTCAATTGAATTAATGACATTGTATTTATTGGAAATCAACTAGAAGCCAGTATGGTTTGCATCTGGGGACAAATTCTAAAAATTCCTTAGTTTCTCTCTTTCAGCCCAGGATCCATCTGTTTCTGAGTAGCCAGAGTCTTTCTAATATTCCTAACCACCATCTGAGCTAAAGCTATTATACATCTAGGTTTCCATGACGTTTTGTCTTTTCCAGCTGGAAGTTTTACTGTTCAGGATTCCGAGCACTTCTATTATTTGTCCAGGAATTTTTGGTGTGTAGCTGCTCAGTCACAGCTAACTTTTTCCTTCTGAAAAATCATAGTCTCAAGTCTGGCAGCCCTAATGAGGGAAAAACCATCTGTCGTTGCTGTAGAGCTTAGACTTTAGCACAGATAGATATATTTATCTGTACAGCTGCAACTTTGCAATTGCTGCACTAATCAATAGTTTTTGGCTGCAATTTTTGCAGCAGCAGCAGTTACATTTACATTTTCTTTCCCAGCTGCAGCTGCACCAAGAGAATGAAAAGAATAGCAAGGAAGCCATGTATCCGGAGGTGCTGATTCACAAGCAATTTTCTTTAGGATCTCTTCACATTTTAGTGTGTGAGGTGCAGGGCAAAAGGACTGATCAATGCCTACAGACTTCAAGATGAAAACAACAATAGCAAACTGCACCATTGTGCAAGACTTCTTTGACTTATGGAGCCAGCTCACTACTGTGAGAATTCATTGTATGTTCACTGGAACGTGATCATTGCCACACTGGCACTCACTGCCCAGTTTGGCAGAGTCAGATCAGCTGTTGTTAGAGTGGAAATGAATAAACCTATTAAAAATGTTCTGTTGCTGCAAACTGTAAAATTCTAAAACTCAAAAATCTAATGTTTTGGCACATGGGAATGGAGTTATCTAATTGCATTGGCAAAACTGCAGGGATCTACATTTCTATCAGTGCAAGACTTGAATTTATAACTGGAAACTCTTGCAGGAAGAAAACCCTTCCTAATGCACACTGGGAGAGTAAATGGCAAATGGATTTCTTTAGGGCAACTGATTTATATTCCTTTTTGCAGAATGACTAATTTGTCAACACAGAAAACAGTGTAAATATTGATGATGAAAATTCTACTCTCCTTCAGAAAATTTTGCTAACCTGCCTTCCCTATGGTTTATGAAGTCAGTTAGTGGATTACACAATAGAACAAATACCTAAATATTTGTAAATTTACAGTAGAATTTCGACTTCTCTTCTGATCTTTTTATTTATACCTGCTGTGTCTGAGGACTTGTCAAGCCCTTTAACCATTTGCTGGTTGTAGCTCAACTGGTCATCCATTCCAACTAAAGGAGGGAGCTGGGAGATGTGTGAGATCTTAGAGACTATAAGAATCATTTATTTTCCTCATCTTGTCCTAAGTCTAGGTGAAACAATCCTAGCGAACAGCCTCTAATTCCTTGAACCTTCAGGGAAGAGGGTAAGCTGTGATGATATTCTACTTGATGTCCTTCAGTCTTTCTACCAAAGACTTCTCTCATTCTTCTCTTTCATCTCCTTCTCTTGTGGAACAGCCTCTCTCATTCCTAGAGGCTTGCTGAAGTTCTCCAAATATTTCTGATGTGCCTCTCTCTGAGAAGACCTATGCCTGTTAAGTAGGAAAATAAACAGGCTATCATTACTACTGGTTCAGTTTCTATGGGGTAGAATGATTAAGAAGATTTTTGCAAGGCTGGAAAGGTATTTTCATGGCATCTTTCTCTTGTGGAGTGTCCTTCACATCTGCTATGTGCTCTGGGCAATGGGGAACCTCCTTAGCACAGAGAGATTATAAAAACGGGGAAGATGGGCAATCACTGTAATGGATACATTGAATTGTTGCTGTGCTTTACTCCATTTAACATTCAAAACAAAGCATTAGCCTGGAAGACCATGGGGAACATTTCTGTTAAGAGTGTCTGTGAGTTTGCATAGTGGTGTTTGAGGTGAAATGGTAGATGCAGGCAAAGTATTTTTACATCTATGCAACCCCCCTTGTCAGTCATGTAAACATATGGGTCCACAGTAATTTATAGCCTGATGAAGGTAATAAATAGCTAGGGCTAGATCCTCGGCTGCTACGAAAGCTAATGGAGCTAGTCTAATTGCACCTTGTGAGCTACATGCTGCTGAATAGTTTTTTGGTTTTTTTTTTTTTAAGTTTGTAAGCCAGAATCATGTCACCAAAGTATTATGGTGTTGTATGAAGAGAGGAGAGAATGTAATTTTACCTTAAATAACAGGAGACACATCTTGCAGAAAAGTGATTCAGAAACCAGCAGCAGGTTTCTTGCATAAATGTGTACACCGTACTGTTTAGGGGTTTAAACACTGTGATATTCAGACATCATTTTTCCTAGTCAGAATATGTCAGATCAAGTCCTCTACCATCTCTCAAAATCCAACAAATTATGAACCTGCACATCTCCTTCTGTCCCCTATAACACATAACTGAAGGTAATTTGATTTTGTCTTTTTCATCTTTGTGTGTCATAATAATCAATCTTTCTGTAGGTTATAGGTCATATTATGTATTTCTAAGTCTTTACAATATGTTTTGTAGATAGTTAGTCAATAAAAATACCTGACAATTGCTAGCCATTAGTTTCTCAAAGGTTCCTTTACCTTTAAATCACTGTAATGATGCTCTCATAAAATACGGCTTTATGTGTGCTGTAGCTTGCACACCATTACAATTATCTCCTATTGCTCTGTCTGGAAACAGGGAGAAGAACTTTTCTTCTTTGTACTGTATGGAATATAATTACCAGTGATACTCTGTATATTAATTGAAGAAGAATTTTTTACATCATAACTTGATTACTAATTTTGTAAGACAAATCTATTTAACAACATATATTAGAAGAACTTATATGTGCTACTATTATGATGTTGCTTTAAATTTCAGTATTGAGTTCTTCCATCTGGACAATACCATAATGTTTAAAAAACCTTAAAAAAAAACTTTAAAAACCTCGTCCAAAGTATTTTTATCATCCGGATATAACACACAGGATCATAGCAACCTGAGGAAACAAAAATGTGTTTGTCAAAACAGTTCCATCATGTCCTTTTTAATGTGACAATAAAAAAACCTAATTAGCAATAATAGTCAAATCCCACTAGACTAGAAATCTTATTTAGCTCAGATTAGCAGGTGAACTTTCAGATATCTATCTGAATTTAGTCAATCCATTAAAATGTAACAAGTAATGATAATGAACACTTCCAGTATGCAGTTCAGCAGTTTGGGCAGGCTGAAACACAGTATCTCCCTGAGAATAGTGGTGATCTTCTAAGACCAAAGGTTTGATTTCATGGATTTTATTGCAGGAAGTGTTTCCTCATTAATTTTGCAGGTATCATTCTTAACCAGAAAACAAATATTTTGCAGCATTTTTCTCTTTATCCTAATCTCAGAACTGGAAGAGAAGCAAAAGGCAGACACAAGAATGAATAATGAGAGGCAGAAGACATAGCTAAACCTTGCATATGACCAAGCAGAACCAAGACGTTTCAACTTAAATTGAAAGTGTGAAGAATTCCTTGAGTCATGACCAGAAGAAAAAATGAGTTTCAAAAGGCTATGTGAAAAAATGTCACTGAAAGGGTATTTCATATTCACCACTACAACATAAGTGGAGGGAAATCTACATATAAAAGCACAACAAACTACTGGCTACAAAATAGCAAAAATATCGTTGCCAACCCTCAATCATAATTTATTACCATAAAAGGAAAAAAGTTCCATATTTCTGCATAAGGACAGTGACAAATGTTTGCATAGAAATTCAAAATTAATCAAATTTTGGTGCCTACAGGGGAAAAGAGAATCTATAATGCAGTGCAAACAATTTCAAAGAAGTAAGAACAGTTATGGATCAAATTTCTGATAAAAAAAAATTACCCCTGAGAAATTCAGATTTTTTCCATGAAGGTTTTACATCTTTATACAATGTAAAGACACACTCTTCATTGGTTGATCTGTGGCAGCAAAAAAACATCTTCCCATCATTGGTCAATATCTGTTTTAAGGATTAAAAAAAATGCCAAAGCAAGCATTTGCAAGAAGGCTCTCTCTTTTTAAAGATTAAGTCTAATATAAAATTACTCTATCTTGTCTTGCAATTATTTGGAAACTCATTAAATTTACAACAGTAATTTCATATGGAAATGACTTCTCTCCCCTGAAGAGACTGTTAACTGTAGTCACATATTTCATGGTCCATGATTGTATGAACTTGCCCTGTTTCAGCGAAGGGCTCAAAATCTGTACAACACTAACTCAATGACAAGGCCTAAGTATGAAGTTCAGAATATCATTCTTGCCTTTTCCTCATATCTGCCTGCAGAGAGGCTGGCAATGCATGTATTGCTTTGCTAATTGAGCATTAGATTAAGTGGACTGGTGTATTTTTTGACTGGATTTTAGCAAATAAGTGGAAGAAATAATTGCCATCATAAGTACAACCACAAATCCACTTTACATTTTAATTTAGTGTGTTTGTATGGGATCTTAATCCTTAAAACAGCTACACCCTACTGTAGCTAGCTATAAATGTGAGGCATAAAGTTTTCCTCTAATAGTGTGTCATCAACATTTGCATTTTCAGCCTGGAAAAAATAATTTTGGGAAGGTTGATGCATTTCAAAATATTACAGTCAATATTTTGCAAGCTGAAAATATATCGTATTTTCTAAGAAAAAAACTGCAATGCCATTGCTCTTTATAAAGTTGTTAGACCAGAAGGCCAGAGAAATGTTAAATAATTGCTGCAATAGAAGGCAGTCATATACTTAGTAAATAAAACTATCCACTTGTAAACCGTTCTAGGAACCAATATAATCTAATATTTCTGTTTAGTTTTTGCCTATTGAACCTATTAGAATAAACACAAACTTGAACATGTTTCTTCAGAGTATTACTACCTTTTATCATAATGCTTTCATTAGTTGAATGAGATATTGGTTAAATCTAGTGGTTAATAAATGTACTTGTTTTTTGAGAAATTCAGTTCTTTTGAGAAATTGAGTTCTCTTGAGTCTTGAGTTCCTGTGTGAGGACCTGGAGGGCACTGACAGGGGTCTCCAAGGAGGCCGTCAGGGCAGCCCCATCTGCAGGCCAAGATGTCCAGGGCAGACTCAGTCCTGTGCCCAGCCCAGACCCTGTTGATCCCAGTGGGGCTTCCAGCAGGAACCCTGCTCCTCTCCACCCCTCTCCTACTGCTTCCTGACATTACATTGTGCAGTTTCCCGTCATAACTGCTCATGGATGAAAAAATTACATAGATCTTTTTGCACTGCAAAAAGCTAAGTTCTGTCAAGGTACCACCTGGCAAGAATGTATGTTCTTCCATTGGGTAAAACTCGTCTTTAAACACAAAGTTACTGTATTTATTTCCATGGAATTTAATTCATCACACAATGGTCCCCAGCTACTCTGACAAGTGCTCTAGGAAGTGTAGTTGTGGTGGTCAAAAAAGCAGCAAAGCAGTCTATTTACAGCAAGCAAACTAACAACCCTTTATAGTTTACCACACACTTTTATATACAGTTTCAGTGGTTACTTGTCATTTATTGATAGGTGCTTTCCCTTGTACTTCCCCAGTAAAAAAAACTTCTCATTGGTAACTTTTAAGTGTTGTAACTTGCAGCCTATCCCCAGCTATATCTTCCACATTCTTGTTTACATTCTTTCTCCTTCCGTGTGCCTCCCTCTTTAAAGGATACACCACAAAGTTGTCAAGTTTAATGTCAGCACTCAGGGAGTCAGCAGACCCACTGTCCACCGCCACAAAGAAGCACAGATGAAATTGTGAATAATACTGGTTTGCAGTATAGAATTTGTGAATACAGAACTAGGAGAAGAATGAGCAGTGCAAACTCACTTTACATAATAAAAAAAAGGTATGACAGCAGAGTGTAAGAACTGCTCATAGAGGAAATGTGTGAACTGCTGCCAAGCAAGCACAGGTTGCTGAAACCAAGTAGAAAAGGCTTCAGAATCCACTGACTTCCTAAGCATCTTCCCAATTCAGATTTGCCCTCTTTATGATTGGACAATCCAGTGTTTAGAAAGTCTTATGGGATCCAGATCTCTGTTTTTTGAGGAACTCCCACAGTTTCTAGTAGCGTGGAATTGAAATAGGAGTGTAAGAATTCAAAAGAAAAGTGCCAGTCTGGACTCAAACAAATCAAATATTATACAGTTCCCTTGTATGAGATAGAAATGCCTCTGAAAAACTGCAAATGATGACCCACAAGTACAATCCTTGACCATCATGGAGATCCTGGTCAAGTTGTCCTGGTTCGGGCCAGGCCAGGGTTAATTTTTGCAGTAGCCAAAAGGGGACATGGCTGGGACACAGAGGCTATGCTGTACCACCTCAGTCATCTCCAGGAGCAGAGGAAGGGGCCCTCTTCAGGGAAAAAGGGATTCATTCCATACGAGTAAGCACAGCCAATGCAGTGATTGAGGTAACGCTGGTCCTGAGCTGGAGACAGTGGTCAGGGTGGCACAGCTGCAGTCAGGTTGAGCTCTGCAGTGAGTATTTTTGCATGTCAATCACTCTCTCTTTTACACACTTTTGTTATTAATATTGTTGCTGTTACTGTTCATTTTCTTCTCTCATTGCTGTTTCCAGTAAATTGTTCTTATCTCAACCCATGTTCTTTACCTTTTGTGCCTCTAATATTCTTCTCCAGCCACCTGTAGGGCAGGAAGAGGGGAAGGGAAGGGGGAGCAAGAGACTGACAGTGAGATTTGGGAAGTCTCAGTGGGACTACCTCTTTCATGAATGCTGTTTGTACAGAGATGTTAACGTTATTTTGCTTTTTCTTTGCAAGTGACTGCCCTCCCTTGACCTGAAGTTGCAGTTGCCATTTTGATATTGGCCCAATATTCTAGTTCCCACAATACTGTATGGAAATTGTATTCAAAAATGTGACCTTAACTGTCCTAGATCACTGTTAGCCACTGAGGGAAAAGGCAGTGTTTTATTGTTATTGCTGTGTTTAAGATCTATTAAATGTAATTATGAAAGTGGCAGAATTTGCAGACTTCATGCAAGACATCCCATACTCCATGCAAGAACAACGATTTAGTTCCAAATACAAATAGGAACATAAGAGAAATGAACAGCTGGTGAAAATACATGTTTGTATATACAAATTAATATGTATGTGCATGAACATGCTTTCATACATATACATATATATTTTTCTGAGTATGAAAATTCAGAATACATTAGAGGCCTACTAATTTATGTATCCTGTAACTTTATACTTATGTAGGCTGTATATATAGTGAAATTGGTGGTCAGAAAAATGGTTGAAGATAAAAGCTTCACTTGCCAGTTCTCAACTCCTAGAGATCTTGTACAGAGAAATCTCTTTTGTTGGATGAATACTTAGAGCAGATTGAACCATTGCTCCACATGCAATCAACCCAGGCACTTGTAGACTTAATTATGAGTGACAACCCAAGGCAGAACTTCAGTGCTGGCTCACTTCACTCCTTCATCTGTGTACCCTCAGGGATTACAATTCCAATGCCTCTGTTGCTAAGGAAATTACATGATTAAACTAGCTTTCGTAGGAAAATCAATTACTCCTCAGGTTTTTGAGTTTATTTTTACATCCCAGAGCCATCTTCAGGACTTCATATTGAAATGACACAACTAAAATATTATTTAATATCACTTTAATTTTTTTTTCTTAGGAAATCTGCTTCTACTTTTCTACTTTTGCTACCCCAAAATATCCCCAAAATAAATCTTGTAGACAAGATGTGTCATTGAGTGGACATATCACATCCACTATCACTCACAAGCCTATGTAAAGGCTGAGAAATATAATAATGGACTTCTAGAGACTATATTAACAGAGTTAGACAATGAGTCATGGAAGCATTGGGATGCAAATTCAGCAGAAGCAACTTGACTGGTTAGCACCAGAGGATCTGCTAACCTTCCTGGTCCTGCCCAAATAAACCCCATATGTACTGTGGAAGAAGGTAAGGTATCCATACTACACACAGGGAAGTGGCTGGGGAAGACAGTGTGTGGATTTCTCCTTTCATGAGAAAAGGCAAACCCATTTGTGGAATTGTCTTTGTTCAAAGACCTGAATGTACCAGCTAGGTAATGCAGAAGGATGGAGAGACCTGATGTGCGACTCAAGGATATTTCACTTTGGGTGAAAAATAATCTGTTGTATGTTGCAGGAAGTAAAGTAGCAGAAATGACATGAATCAACAAAGAGTGAATTTTGTGAGGAGCAAGGACAGTACAGCAATGATACGAGTCAGGCTGGTGTTAGCGCCTAGTGATTGAGTGTGCTGCTTTGCCTGTCCTGAGCACCCATCTTGATGGACTGGAGCCCAAGTCATGGCCTGGTTTTGGCCATCAGGAGGTGGGGAGCAAGTCCATGGAATGAGGAAGTAATATCTATCTGCAAAAGGACAGGGAATACTAGTTAATGAAAATGTATACATCTGTATGTTGGGTATATAGTTCTATGCTTTGCATTGGTAGCTAGGAAGGTGTTGATAACACACCAGTGTTTTGACTATTGCTGGGCAGAGCTGGTACAGCATCAGCTCTGTCTCTCCAACATTCCGTGCCCCCCACAATCACAGTAGGCTGGAGATAAGATCTAGGGAGGGGACAGAACTAGCTGACCCAAATTAACCAAAAGGATATTCCACACCATATGACATCAGCTCAGATATAAAAGCTAGGAAAAGGAGGAGGAAGGGGAGACATTCATCATTTACAACACTTACCTTCTCAAGTAACTACGACATGTGCTGAAGCCCTGCTTCCTGGGAAGTGGCTGGACATTGCTTGCTGATGGGATGTAGAAAATAAATTATTTTTTTCTTTGCTTGTGCACATGCAAACTTTTGCTTTAGTAAACTGTCTTATGTAAACCTACAAGTTGTTTTCCGTACAATTTTTCTCTCCCCTCTCCATCTGAGAAATGCAAATGACAAAGCAAGTTGTTGGGCATCTGGCACCCAGCCAAGGTCAAACCACCACTGTCCTGGATGTTTTTGCTTCATTATTTACTTGAATGTCTCTGAGAGAGGTGACATTATATTTGCATTTTCAATCTGTCTTTATTCAGATAACAATTATTTTTGTTTCACAGACAACATATCCTCCTTTGGACCCTACCACTCATTTATGATTATTCTTTCAGTCATACTATCTTGTATGTTTACACACAAATGTATATCTGTGTGTGTTTAGGTATATACAGGTATACAATAAAACTTCGTTTCTTGTCTGGTAAAATTTTCTTACACAGTTTCAATTTATTGCGTCTAATGAGACAACTTCTAGCAGCAGACATGTTGACAGTAAAAATAATAGCTTTACAAAAGCAGTAACCTGTTGCTGTACGTTGCTATATTGAAAAATGGATGCTCTGGTTTGGAGCACATCTTTTTATTGAGCGACTACACTACATGATGAAAGATACATGTGAGAGAAGAACATTCCTAATGGCTGAATGTTCTGATAAAGAAGACCAATTAATCTTTGTCTATTAGAAATTACGATAGGGATTAACCCTGGTAAACTACTGGGAAGACAAAGTTAAAATAAAACTTAGCAATATTGAAGTTCTTTGCAATCCTCCTTCCATGCTCTGTGCAAATTGCTTTTCACTCATGTCAGCCTGTGAATACAATTTCCTGGGTTTGGTATGTTAGTAATGCTGAGAAAAGCTGAAAACTATAAATTATCATGGCAATGGCTCTTACCTAAACCTGACTGCCTAGCTGTATTTAGATTAGCTTGTCTTTCTGTGTTGTTATCTTTAGGGAGTTTACCTTAACACAGCTAGCTCTGTGAGAAAGTCAGCTCTCAGATAGGAAGCTTACCTGTTTGCTCTGGCCACTAGCGCACAAAGGACTTGGGATCCCCAAGAGCTTGTGGCCTGATTTGTAGCAGGTTCTAAGGGCAGCCCTCTGGCTATCATGCAAGTTGCCAGAAAGTTCTTGATTCATTAACGCTATGGTCTTGGTCTTTAAGTACTAGGCTGATGCAAAGTGTTTTTCTCTGGCCTCAAAGCAATAAACAAAACTCTTTCACTCACTTGTGAGCACACTCACAGTGTCTCGGAAGTCCTGGGTGGTGATTAAATGTTGTGCATTTCTGAGGCCCAAGGGAATCAAGTTAAAGGGAAATTTAAAATGTTTTTGCAACGCTGAGCTTATTGTCATCTGCTTTTACCACTATCATCAAAGACAAGTCAAAAAAAAAGAACAAAGAATTCACTCTTTTGCAGTATGTAAGACAGACTTTTGAGGGATTCTGTAGGTAACAATATTACTGAAGGATTAAAAAGATAGATCATCAGTCTAAAACATTCATTAATATTAGATGCAGTGCAATCCACAGGTAAAAACTCAATTCACTGGCATGAAGTCAGTAAATCAAGCTGTATGCAAAAGTCCGGATGCCTCCAGGTGCTTCATTTGGTCCTTCCAATCTGGTGCCTAAACTGCAGTATACAGAGCTTCCCAGAGCCACAATCTCTCACCTGCAAACTAGAGAGAGCAGCAGTGCATTACTTAGAGCCCTGGAACAAATGGACTTGCATGAACCTGCCTCTCTCAGGCTCTCTTGCACATCCTTCCACTTGTGCCTCTCCTGAGGATACACAGACACACACATACAGAAACATAATGTGACCCTAGTGGTTTATCATTTTACCCTTCCCACCAGAGCTATTTTCAGCTAAGAGAATTATCCCAAATGTGGGGGTTATTTAGGCCTTTTTTATTAAGTAACAAGTTCTTTAGGGGGGAATTAATAACGTAGAAATTATGAGAAGGTGGAAATTTTACATTTTCAGAAAAAAAATCATTAGTACTATAGATCTACAAAGAATACTAGGGACTTTTTTTAAAGTCTAGTATCAGGAACAGGGATATTAGCATTGGCCAATGCCCAGCAATCTTTTGATTTATGAATTTTTTTTTTCCTCCAATATTTAGTTACATATATTTAAATCATATTTCAAAACCATAACTGGCCACCGAAAGAAAAAACTAAGATACTTTTTCCTTTCATTGACATTAGAGAGTATCTTTTTTTGATCCAATACTGCATCTGCATTTAAGTTTTGCTTACAAATCACAGCAAAATTCATAGGAGCCTAAAAAGAAAATCCCTGTCATGTGGTAAGCTCTGGTCAATGATTTGTCATCCACTCTATGTCTCAATTTACTTTGAAAGGCTTAGAAACTGTCAGTTTGAATAGACAAGTTTGGAATAACAATGGCCATCTCATCCTTTTTATAGATTTTAGCCATTTTATTATGTTTTATCCAGGGTGCTAAAGTTTGAAGACTCCCTAGTAGCTTTCAGATATACTTACAGGAAAACTTTAACACAGGGGGATGGATTTGAAATAGATTTTCCCTGGCTAAATTATAACAAAAAGTAAAAAAATCTCAACAGCAGTTGGTTTCCTTATTAGTAGTATTGTCAACTATGAAGCTATAAAATAAAGATTACAAATAACCAGTGTTGGCTTTAGAATGAAGGTTTTCCTCCTGTAGAAAACAGAAGGAAGGGGCCAGTAGGGTTGGTGACCTGATTTCTGATTCATTTCTCAGTACCTTTGAACTTCCAATATAGAAACATTCATTACTTTCATTTAACTATCATGAGGAATTAGTTTCTCATTTTTCTGTTGACTGTGTGTTTGCATTACTTGTTTTATTCAATTTTTCTTTGTGTCATCAGAGATCTCTCTTTTTTCCCAAGTTCAAAGTACTTGTTTATCCATCCATTGATGTCTTGTCATTTCCTGAATACCTTGTACAATGGAAATTTCATTATTCCTTTACCACAATGACTGAACTGTTCTAGGCCATTTGATTTAACATGGTGTGAATGGATGTCTGTTGGACTGTTGGTTTTGAGAACAAACTGACAAAGTCATAGTGACAGAAAGAAAAGTTCCTGGGAATGAGGAACCAAACAGTAGGAAAAGCAAAACCAAGGGAACAATAATAAAGATTTCAACATATTCCCAGATCAGGACTGAAGGTGCAAAAAAAAGAAAAAAAAATAGGGATAATATAAAAATTCACATCTGCCATAAGGGGTTATCACTCTTATTTTATAGCACCCATGTGAAATCAACAGTACAATATCAACTGAATGCAGCAGTTACAAGTTTGTCATTTAGGATTTATGTCATATTGTGTCCTACCTGTCAGCTTGTGCTTGAGAGCGGCTGCTATGACATAAATCACTCCCAAACGTTTGCATAAAAAGTAGGAAGCATCTTTCCTTTTTTCTTTTTTTTTTTTCTTTTTTGGGGAGGTGGGGAGGCAGAGTCAGGGGGCAGGGAGGAGGCGTGAGGAAGGGAGAGGGGATGGAATTTAAAAATTAAAAGAGGAAAGAAACCAGTTTTTAAAGTTTTATGTCATTCTCAGCCTTTAGAAAAGAAATACATGCAACGTTTTATGTGCCATCTAGAATTTTGAAACAGCAACTGTGTAACCTTCAGTTCCAAAACTGCGAACAGTCAGGGAAGAGCATATGCAATTATTAATGGATCATCCTTTTTCTGTGGATAGTGTCTATGAAATAAGAGGGGATAATATTTGCTAAATAGTCCAGAATAGCATCAGGAAAGATTTTGTTCCTGGTATTTCTGTTGCAAGTGCTACCTTAATGGGTGACCATGTAACAATTTTTGTATGTTCACTCAGGCTCTGACTCTTTCCTTTTGTTGTTGCTGAATTTGTTGTCCTTGATTCTGTTCTAGTTTCTGTTCTTTTGCTGGTGCTGTTGATTGCAGAGGAATTCGGAGCTCATAAATGCTTGTGCTGGATATGTCTGTCCTGCATAGCCCACAAACTTCTTATCTGATATAAACTTGGTCAAAATGCTGGCACTTACTTTACTGCTAGCATTTGCCTCTGTGTTGAGTGAGAAGCACTTTGACCAAACCTATGGTCTCAAAGTCAGTAGAAGCTGATCAGAAATTCCATTTGTATTTAACACGGCTCAGGTTTATTTCCCCCTGTGCTGCCTTAAAGTCAGACAATGTGAGCCAGTCACTGATCACTATCTTTTTCCACTGACTCTAGCAGAGAATTTAATTTTTAGATTGCTAAGTTACATGAGAAGAAATTCATGCTGGGTAGATTCATGAAGACCACTGTTTAGACAACTGCCTCTACAAGGTACTGAAAGAACCTATAAATAGGCATGGACAAAGCGTACCAATAATGACAGCTTCTTTCTCTAGCTCTGTACCTAAAGTGTTGGTATATAACTTGTATTCTCGCTTGTATTTATTAACAAAATAAAACTTCGATTTTAAATGTTAAGAAAGAAGTGATACGTCAGGATGAAATGATAAAACTGTTAATGCGTGGTTTTACAGATTGCATTGTTTAATGTGTGCTCCATAAAATCCCATATTTGTTTGTATTTATTTTGTTCTAACAATAAACATCAAAACAAAACTATAAATACACCATCATACAATTTACAACATAGCTGTAGTAGTCAACTGTGAGAAAATTAAATAAGTGCTGATATGTATAAAGTCATACAAATAAAGTAATTTGTGCCATAGTTAATTTTTTCCTCTAGACTCATCTAGATTTTCACCTAGACTTATTTTTACTTTCCTCTTATCCTACCTTTTAAGAGACAATGAAGATAAAATATACTCTGACAACTCATGTTGTCAGCTTTTGGGAATGTATTAGAACAGAGACCTACCTTGTCCAGCAATGGAGTACCATTAGGCTTGTAGCAGGATGAAAGGTTGCAAACAGGTGTTTAATAGAGATTGGAATGGGTTTAAGAGAGGTTTGACTAATCTGTTCTAGTACTACTATACATTTATTTACTTTTAGAGAATACAGTAGTTTTCTTGAAACTACAATACCTCATTCTGGCATCTCGTGATGATGTTTCTTCCCCCATTTTCCTTTTTCTTCCTTTCTATAATCCTAAAGGTCATATTTTCTTCTTTAAGTGTGGACATGATTTTGGCATCAAAATATTTGAGAAGTTAATCAGAGATAGAGAAATTACAACAAAAACATTGTTGCCATTTGACTCTTTTGTCTCATTTCAACCCTTTTGCTGTTATATGGGAGCTGTGACAGTGAATAGTGCCCAGACTGCTGAATGCTCTCCTATGCATGGGCAAATGAACTCATAATTTGGGAGCTCAGTTTTTTCGATTTTCTGAATATGAATGGCCCTTTGAACTAGAACCCCTCTGAAAGCAGGACTTTCATTTAGTTGCTGGAAGATGTTCAGCACTTCAACCCCTTTATGTGGCTATTACAGAATGTCTTCTCCTAAACTGAGTTGTAATGCTTCTCAAAGAATGCTATAGTAAACAAACAAATTGCAATGAATGTTCACAAAAATAAATGGTTCTTCTGGGCAACAATGGCAGGGGGCAGAAGAACTCCTTATGTCAAGTAGAGCTAAGATTGCATTCAACAGCTGGCTTCATAATGTATGGATAAAATATGTAATGAAAACACAGGGAAGACCCACAGGATTCTGCAAGTTCCACCACAGGAGTCCAGCATTGTTTAGCAGAAACAGGTTATTTAGACTTTGTTTCTACTGCAGGGGGAAAAAACAAAGGAAAAGTCAGACACAGCCTTAAATTCCTGCATTGGGTCTATTAAACTTTAAAGGTTTGTTTTTCTAATGCAAGAGTAGTAGCACACAGCAATAATTCTGTTTAGGTCTGCTTTTCATCCAGTAAAATGTTAGAGTTTTTTCAAGAATTGAGTGAGATAATATTCTGTATTTTCTTTCTGATTAAAAGAATAAATAATAGGCCATTTGAGAGCGAGTATTAATTTTTCTTATTACATTGTTCTACAGGAAAAATAAAGTAAAATAGCTAGGAATATTTTCAGTGATATAAATAACCCTTTGAGAATTTTATGTCACAGATAAACTGTGAAATTAGCCATTTTTTGCCTTAATCATTCCTCCAGTTTGCCAGCAGTGATTAATATAGCACCATAATTATCCATGTTCCAGTAGTTTCATATCAGTCACAGAAGATCCGTGGCTTAAAGCAAAAAATCTGATGATGAAATAGTCACAATTCAGCTTTGTTAATAGAAAGGGAGAGGGTTTTTTCTATGACATGTACTGGGGAAAGAAGGGAAGGAGTGTTGTCTAGGTCTGAAAGTTAGAAGAATGCGTTCTAAAACATGAATGAACAGACAATTTAGGGGGCCATGTTTTCAAATCTATGGTTCTTTTTTTCAGATATGCTTGTGTCTCTCACCAAGGGCATGCAGGTGAAAGTCAAGGCAGACACGTAATAAACATAAAATATCAAAAAGGATATTTATATGAAATTTAAGACTCTAATGCCAAGAAAAATGACCTGCATTGTTTCAACTTCATAAGACATGTTAAAGCTCCTTGTCTGCAGGTGTTTTACTGATGTCCATGACCATCTGAATCCCTTCTATTGCTAAACCAACTGCCTCAGCTTTCATCTGGGTCTATCTGAAAAGCTTTAGGGTATCTGATATTCATAGAGGGATGACAGGTATAATACAGAATTTATGTACACCATTTTGGAGCAGCAAATGAAAGCAACGCTAGAGCATTCCATAGTGCTTGATATCCCATCTGCTGCAGAGAAGCAATACCAAATTAATTTGGACAATAATCTACCATAATCATGTAGTAAGACCATTTCTTTCATAGAAGCAGTTGTGGACTTCAGGTGTCTTAATCTACAGGGAATTTGAATCTGTAGCTTCAAATTCCCTGAAAGCTACTTATCAATTCAATTATAGGATAGATAAAATGGAAGTATGTGTCATATATCCTCTTGAACTTTGGCCAGAGATGAATGAGGAACATGAAAGTCATGGACTTAGAAGTATGACTGCTGAGTAACCACCACTGTTTTACTGAGTCAAAAACTTGCTTGGTAAGAAGTAGATTGATCTATAATTTATTTATTTATTTCAGGTGAAGTAATCATGAGAAAATTAAGTCAAGAATAATCATCACTGCATGACTTTTGTATAAATATAAACTAAAAGGGCACAAGCTATAAAAAAATTTTCAATAACAGCTTCAAATGGGAAAGTAGGTAAAAGAAAAAACTAATAAAAAGTATGCTAGTGTTATGTCTTTTTAAAGACAATCTCTGTGTCTGTAGATGAGGTAAGATGTTATTAGAACTAAAATGTACAAGAATCACTAAAATAAGGAGTTCTAGTGACCTGTTAGAGATAAGGTGGGACAACATATTTACTGACAGAAATTATTGTTCTTTATCTGACTATGGAAATCTACTTTTATTTGTCCCTGTCTGGGGATCAGTAGGGCAGAGCAGAAGCTGAGAGCGGGCAGGGGAAAGGGACAGGGTGTGGGGAAGTTAAAGAGCATTGGATTCTGCATGGATGGAAACGCAGTAACTTCCATATATGCAGAGGTATTACTATAGGATAGAACTGTCTTGTACAAAATCATGTTTGCCACAGGAAAAAAACAAACCTGGAAGTAGAAATTTAGAGCTCTTAAGGATATCAGCTGTTGAATCCCATGGAGTGGGAATCCAGAAATTTAGGAAACTACTGCTGTTTCATGTGGCTAAAGCATTGGAGGACCTGCAAGGACAAATACTTGGCTGATGTCCCGGGGTGGGATGTGTGTACATGTGTGTGACAGAGAGAGACGGTATTTTGAAGAGGTTACTGGCTAGTTGATATGTACAGATGATATGCAGGAAAAAACCATTGCCCAAACAAAAGGAAATTATTCCCGGAAAAATTTCTGATGCAGTAGAACCACTGTTAGCAACTGTGAAGAGGTGCACTAAAGGAATCTACCCAGATGCATATTTTATTTGGGAGACTTTGACAGGTGATACTGCTTTGGATATAGTATTTGAGGTAAGTTTCAAGAGTGAGAAGTAAGCATGACTCCTACAAGAATTAAGAAGTAATGCTTCAGAAGGGGAGTGTCCAAACATGATGAAAGAAGAGGAACCCTAAGTCCATAGTCATTATGCAGAAAGTATCCCAGCTGAGTTACACACACACACACACCCACACACAATTCCATTATTGTATGTTTTCTATTTCATCAGGACCTCAATACATTATGATCTTCATCTCACTCTCTAGTCCAATAATCAGGCCTAGCCATGAGAACAAATGTGCCGTATTCAATTAGAGTTGGTGTACCCTTGACATGACTGAAGAATTCAGACAATTGGACCGGTTGGTGACAGACCCTTGTCACTAAAACCTATTTTCATATTGTCTATTATTATCTGAAAGGAGAATTGCACTCATGAATTCAAGTGCATTTTCATTGCACTGTAGCTTTACTTCTGACCACTAAGCATAGAAACTAGGAGAGATTTAAGTCTTTTTTGTGTATCTTGAAGCTGTTATTTGTAGTATCCCAATGAAGCATTTGATTTTAATATAATGAACTCAAAGGACTCATCTTGGTGTGTAGACTCCGTAAGTCAACAGTATGATCTGCCTGTGAAATCAGTGCATTGAAATATGCATACAAAATTATTTCTAAAGACGAGTTTTTCAGGAAAAGAAAAATGGGTATCAGTAAAGAACACTACTGAAAAAAATGCTGAACACTTCCAAGACCACCAATGTTTTCAATGAAATCAGAAGGAGGCGTAATACAAAAGAAGAGACAGATATACAAAGAACCTACTACTTAGAACTTGCTTGTTATAGCTGTACTAGAAATGCTGAACTTTGTAAAGAAGCAGAATGGCTATGTAAAGATGAGTTTGATACAGAGGGTAGAAAGAGTTAAAGGGGACTGATCTCAGCAAGCCCATGGGGAGTTATTTGAAAAGAGAACACTAATGAAATACACCCTGCTGCAGTTCTCCTGTGACTGTGTCTGTAATGCATTAAATTTCAATAGCTCATGTTATACGTCGCTCATAGAATGAAACATGAATGTCTTCTCTCTTCTTAATCAATTTCTTTTGGAATTCCTATTTCATTTTTCCCCCTACTGCTTTGAAAACATAACATGAAACATACAAAAGCTTTTTGTGCAACATTATGTATAATTCCAACGTTTTTCATAAGGTAACATCAAAATTTGTTTAAAAATGAGCTCTAGTGGATTTATAAAGTTCAGTAATATAGTAAGTAAGGATATTTTGAGCTGCCTTTTTGAACTGTCTTCTTGAAAACCAGATTTCAAAACCTCCTGTGACTCAAACCCCTTCTTCGTATCAGGTGACTTCATTATGTTGATTTTTTTTTTCAGGAAGAGAGACTTTAGCATTTTAGAATCATCTAAAAATGGCAACAAGTTTATATTAATGGGAAAATATTAAACTTTTACATATCTAAATACATTCACTACACCATGAATCAAATTCTTAAGTCTTTTCTATATGATAGATATATAATGGCTCTCCACAGTTAACAAAACTAAAATCAATAAAAATATTGATTTTTTACATGCTCTGTGACCTATTCCTTTTATTTTCAAATATTATTAAATTCCATATGTAATTTTTACTGATAGCAGCTTTGGCACAGTAATTACTGTATATGAGTCTTTCACAGGAACTTTCTAGTTTATATTTTCTCCAGAGAGGTATTTCACATATCTCTTTACTGGATTTCTATAAATGTAATAACTATGGACTAGTGATTAAAGGGTTGATGCCTTAAGTAGTGAATCATTATGAAAACCACTGAAAAAATATATCAAGGATGGAATTGAATGACAATTTTTTTGATATTTCTTCCATGAACTCCAACAGGGTACCAAAACATTTTCATGTAGACAGCATTTATCCTTCTTGCTCTCCTTTGGGAATGGAATAAATATAAATATCCTATATGTAGGATCTGTCTCTTTATCTTCACTACCCAAAACACTTTTAAGGGTCAGAGCCTTTATAGAGGATTCCCAGCTTCTATATTCTTTATAATCTTCAGATTTCTGGAAAGTCTCCAGAGGTAAATATGTTTACCTACATTTACATCTGCACCATGGGTACTCATTCCTCTTGATAACCAAAAAATTTTCTTTTATTGTGAATGACCTAAGAGGCCCCTAAAAGTTTGCTATAAATTGTGTGCTTATATTAGGTACAATGGATTTCACCCACTTACTTCGATGGGTTTATATTTATTAAAAGAATGAATGTTGGGTTAGTCAGTTATTAAAGTGCTAATTATATAGCTCAATTTTCTAATCTGTTACAAGGCAGCACTGACATGCAGTCTTTTTTTTTTTTTTTTTTTTTTTTTTTAAATTTTAAAAAGTTAATCA
>JAWWEU010000040.1:36245058-36265699 GCA_035583155.1 Acropternis orthonyx | reverse complement strand
TCTCTGCATTAGCATCCACATTCCATTTATGACAAGAATCTTTCCATACTTTCAATGGTGCATTGACTACTACATAGAGGCATATACACAAGAGATAGATGTATGTGTTTGGACCCACAAAGGAATTTGAAATTCTCTTGAGTACATAATGTAACTGTCTTCATTAAATAAGTGTTGTTGTTCAAATGCTCTTGTGTTCTGAATGGATCACTGAAGCTCTGTGCAAATTTCCTTTAAACTCCTGCAAACTCTTTTATATTGCTATTTCCACTGCTTTTCAAGGTCAAGTGTGAGGTGGCCTATCTCCACAAAACAGAAAGGCATATGTCAAATGTCATATAATGTATGGTGTATATCTCTAAACTCTAAAGAATATCAGAATAGTCAAAATCACTTTATCTTTAAAAACATAATTTAATTTTATTGGACATGATTCCTTGGTGGAAACAAGAAATCACAGTGAAGTTTTATAATTTTTCCCTTCCTGTATTGAGATATGATTTCAGTAGTGATAACTTGTAATGCTACAGAAAAATAACATTAGAGCAACCAACCACCAAGGAATTATTCAGGGTGACATCAACAAACAATAGAGGAGAAAAGAAGTGCCTAATTCATAATCTTCATCAACAAAAACAAGGATTAATAAATGCTTTAAAATCATTTGTTCTCTGATAGTAGCTCTCTCTTAGGATCAATCAATTAGTCAGGATAGAAATCCGTGCATGGAAACAAATATGGATTTGGGAAAGAAGTCTTAGCTTACAGATAAAAGACAGGCAGAAGCTCTCTGGAACATAAAGATAGGGACTATCCAAAATTAATTATATAAAAAAAAAATGTTGTAAGCAAGTTGTCCTTGTCAGATGAGAAGAGAATCTAAAATGAGATTATATGTCAAGTTAAAAGATACAGATTACCTAGTTAAAAGAACAGTCATGAAACAATGTAAGTTTGCATGGAGCAAGCATACATGAAAAGAGAACTGGTGTGCAACTCATAAATTGACTGTTTTTTCAAGATCCTAACAAATTATGGGGTAAGAAGCAGAAAAATCATACAGATGAATAGTTCACCAAGTTTGTTCATTATATAAATCTGGGAGCAGTGGCCAATATCCCAGAGTGCTGTGCAGCCCTTCAGAAGGACCTTGAAGTTCAGCAAAGGCAAGTGCAGGGCCCTGCCCTTGGGCAAGAATAACCCCAGGCACCAGTACAGGCTGGTGGTTGATCTGCTGGAAAGTAGCTCCGCAGAGAAGGACGTGAGCATCCTGGTGGACAACAAGCTGTCCATGAGCAGCAGTGTGTTCTTATGGCCAAGAGGGCCAATGGGACCCTGGGGTGCATTAGAAAGAACATTACCAGGCCTAATGAGGACACATTTGGAATACTGTGTCCAATCCTGGGGGCCTTAGTACAAGAGAGACATGGAGCTCCTGGAGTTCCACCTGAATATTAGGAAGAACCTTACTGTGCAGATGACCACACACTGGAACCAATTGCTCAGAGAGATTGTGGAGCCTCCCTCACTGGAGATATTCAAGAATCTCTGGACAAAATTTCTCTGCCATGTGCTCTAGGATGACCCTGCTTAAATGGGGAGGTTGGACAAGATACCGACTGTGTTCCCTTCCAACCTTGTCCATTCAATGATTCTGTGAAAAAATGAGGAAGGTATGCAATAATATTTGACTTTGACTTTCCTTTTAGGTTTCAGACTGACAAAGTATTGATTAAAAAAATTAGGCTTTCACTTCTAAATTATGATTCATAGTTCGTGAACAGCTTTGTGAATGATGACTTAGATTTGGCCTTATATGCATTATCATACTCATGGTCACTAATGAATGACAAAGATACATGAATACTACTGGATTCATGTTGATTTCATGGACTATTGGAATAATTCAGAAACATGATGGCAGAGGAAATTCTTCATAGTTAAAAGATAATATATGCATATTCATTCACACTTTAACCTAGACTTTCTAAAGTGGCTATAACTTAGAATCATAGAATTCTTTAAGTTGGAAAAGACCTTTAAGATCCTTGAGTACAGCTGTTAACCAAGCACAGCAAAGTCCACTACTAAACCATGTTCCCAAGTGCCACATCTACACATATTTTAAATAACTCCAGGGATGGTGACTCAACCACTTCCCTGGGCAGTCCATTCCAATGCCTGATCATCTTTTTGGTGAACAAATTTTTCTAATATCTAACCTAAATCTCCTGTGGTGCAAATTGAGGCAAATTCCTCTTGTCATATTGCTTGATACCTGGGAAAAGAGCTTGACCTTCACCTGGCTCCCACCTCCTGTAGTTGTAGAGAAAGACAAGTTCTCCCAGAGCCCCCTTTTCTGCAGGCTAAACAGCCCCATCTCCTGCAGCCACTCCTCATCAGTTTATGAGCTGTCCATGATCAGTGGCAACAGTGATTTGAACTATAGTAGACTCTAAAGGGAGTATTTGTACCTATTTACTAATGACAGCTGAAATCAGTCCATTTTTTCAAAGGAATAAATAAACTGAAATCTGTTGGTACTTTTGACAATATTGGTAGCATCTCTGTCAAAGTGCACCTCTAGATGTTGTGACACCTCCTGAGTACCAGCAGCAGACAGTGAACAACAGGTGAGAGTCATATAGAATAAGAATTCAATGTATTAATGTTGTAAGAAGCAGAACAGAGCTTTCCAAATTCTCCCACAAAGAAGAATGTTTTGCTTAAATATACATTCATGCAGTAGCAAGGGCTTTTCCTGAATGGTACTGTGGACTGTTTTCTTTTTTTTTTTTCCTCTTTGTGGATACAGAAACATGGTACTTAAAAGGAGTAAATATTACTTATTGAGAGGTTAGTATATTTCCCTTATTTAAAGAATAAATCAGAAGAATTTTGATAGTCTGTTTCAAGAGATTACTGTTTGAACCTGTTCATTTTGGTATCTGATAGCATTTGACAGAGAGTTAGCTTCTATAGGTAACAGCAATTAGCAGTCTTGAATCTACAGATCCTTGTTAACTAGAAGATGTGGTCGCTAAGATTCTGGTGATTGCCTACATAGGCTGATTATGACAACATATATGCTTCAGTGAAATAGCTAACATTAGTTACTGTTGGTGACCAGTATCAAATTACAGAGGCCATTGAATGGATGTGAGTAAGTAATTCTGGCATCCTCAGGGGATGAAATGCTGTAGCTGAGTATGTGTAGTGAGACAAGAATAAGATATCACTAGAGAACAAATCATCTCCCAAAGTAGCATATATCACAGAGCAATACAGTATTTTCCATCTCCTTCACTGGCCTTGATTTAAGCTTCTTATAAAATTACAGAATTTGCAGATCTATTTTAATAAAAACTCTATTAAAACTTAAATGAATGTTAACAAAGGATTTTTGTGGTGATTCAAATAATTCTAAAATTAGATACAGGTATTCAGCTGAGTACCATACATTATGAGAATCTGCAATATGAATCTATAAAATTTACTTCATAGCTTGAAAGAGTTTTCTGTAATATTTAATGAAGGATATGTCCAAAGTTTTTAAAAAACTGTTACTTTCCCAGGGATATTATGCACTCATCTTTGCACCTTTTTCTCTTTAAATTAACTAAAATATCAAAGACTATTTTGACACCATAAGATCTGAAAATAAAGGCACTTCCTTTTGTTACAGAAGAGGAGAAAAATATAATCAATGTGATAAAAGGAACTGTCACATCTTATTTCTTTTAAAAATGCAAGTATAATAGCTCCTAACTGTCATGTATGCTAAGGTTCTGGCAACCCATGAAATAGGAGGAAATCAGACTTTAGCCCAAATTGTGAGCCAAACTTCTGGACTATGGGCTCAGTGTATCCTGTGATGTACTCTGGTACCTCTTTAATGACGCTGTCATAACATGCATGACTCACTTAATGATATTATCAGATTTACTTTCTGGGAGACACCTGATAACCTTCAGTTTTCATTACAGCATTCTTTTTTTTTAATGAAAGAATTTGTTCCCAGTCCAAATCTGTGACCAGATTTTGCCTCAAGTGGAGCATGAACTGCAGGCACAATAAGTGGCTCCCTCTTCTTCCTAAGATGACTCCTCTGCCCTACTCTGGAAAGTAACTATCAGCATACTATGGATTATTTTCAAATTATAATAACCTCTATTTCTTATGATCTTTTTATTTCTTTTAAACAGTGTGTTCATTTTAGTGAGGCTTCCAAACTGATAGTTCTAAGACAACGGTGAGACCAATCTTACCTTTTCATTCTTCTAGTGAGGCAAGAACAGAGTGGGATCTCAAGGATCAGTATCTCGTTTATCTATATGGATTGTATTTTTTCATTGTTTTCATTCACTGACAAAAATAAAAATTATCCACTCAGCTTCACCTTTAACAGTAGCATAAGTTTCTGTAAATGTTTAATGAACAGTAATTTCATTTCATTTTATCTTACATATCTTCTATGTCCTCAATTAATTGGCAGTTACTGTTAGGAATTTTAGATTAAGACAAACAACCTTCACCTTACCAATCCAAATAGGTAATCTTACTTCTTTGACAACTGGTTTATTATTCTGACACTTTACTGTCTCCTGAATACATTAGATTTGCCCTTAAGAAGGAACAGAAAACTCTCCATTTCACAGTTCCTAACTGAATCTAGAATACAAATTTAACATGACAACTTCTCATGGACCAATTAATTTTTCCAGGCTATTTACTTGGATGAATATTTACTGAGTTGGCAGAGGAAACATTTAATATGGATGGGTTTGTCCACAGAATTTCAGCTTTTGCAGATTGTTTTACTTAAAGTACTATTAAATTCAAATCTCCTCTACTTAGACTTGTGTGCTGGTTTAAGGTAAACCAGCAGGAGAAATGAACCCAACTCACAAGAAGATTACAAGTCAGAATTACAATTTAATAAAAAGATTGCAATAAGTACAAGTGTACAGAGGAAATAGCCTGTTTGACTCACAGAAACAGGTGTGCAACCCAGCACCCTGGGGCATGAACAGGATGGTGTTCATCAGCCCCTGTGCTGATCCCCACCTGGGCCCCCTGAGTATGAAGTAAAAGGAAAGAGGAAACCTGTTGGTGAGGATGATGGTCCTGGTCTGGTCAAGAGTGGCAGTCACAGACCTGCTGAGGGTCTAGTCCTCCTCTGGATCCCACGAGTGAGTGCATCCAGTCCCAAAACTCCCAGTCCCAACTATGCTTAAGCTCAGGTGGGAGTGCCCAGTACCTCCCCCAGGGTGGGAGGTTTCACAATGGGTGATTTACTCTCTGAGGTGAATCACGGCATATTTTTGGAATCCCTGATGGCCTGTTAGCAGACATGACCCCTCGGGCAGGGTGCGAAGGTGTTAATGGCCCTTCAGAGAGGCGTTATCACACCTGAGTCATTGGTGTGAAAACAGGAAACCTTTCTTATCTCACAGAAGTTCCCAAACACCCAACTTGTGGCCTGAGGGGTCAGGTGTGCCCCGGGAAGCTGCTGCAAATGATCCATTGTTAGCAATTCATGAGAAATCACATAGGCGGTGTAGAATATACAGTCTTAGCCACAGCCACACAGTGACAAACTGGTCCTGGTCACTATAACCAGGACAACCTGTATACAAGCTATCTCAAAATCCAGTCAGCAACTGTTAACCAAAACCCATTCAGTATTTTTAAAAATTAGGGCATTGTATTTAGTTGCAGATGTACCTTTAAGAATCAGATTCAGATTTGGACTAAAGCTGAGCTTTGCTAAACTTGAACTTCTTCAAGGGTCATTAAGGTGCCAGTGTTAAAAGACAGTATGATCCAAAAAACCCTCACTTGGTTGCTACTAGATTCAACTGGAAAAGGGAAAACAAAATGGTGGCATGCTTAGAGTCCAAATCCACATTTTCAAGAGATTGTCCTACTGTCAAGTCTGTTCCTTTGAAACAACTTCAGCAGTCTTGGAATGTTCAGGAGTGAGGGATGAGGATGCTGCACTGAGTGGGGACAATCACTGAAACCCTGATTTTGCTCTCAGCTGACTGCAGTGTCCTGCTTTAGATGCTTTGTCCTACCCTGAATGTAAAACTCAGACACTATATTTTGGGAAGTAGGACACTTGGTTGGGAGATGGAAGACGTGTGTTTTGGCTTCATGGACAAAACTATTTCTAAATTAAGGTCTGAACATGGTAAGTCAGTGTAAAATACATAAATGAAGAGCCTGTACCCAGAACTGCACTGTCCATTAGCACACCTTAACCAGCAAATATGCAATAGTCATCCTCATGATTTTTTTTCTTTCTCTGGCTGTAAAACAGCTAAGACACTTCTCTGCACCACAGCACAACCAGTGCAATGGAAGGTGCGGTAACACCCATCCCTAATCCCTGCCCAGAAAACCAATGCTTAGGGGACTTGCTCATGGCATGGGAAAACACACAAGCTTTGCTTTATTCATAGGTTGAAACTGGCCCTGGCTCTCTGATTGCTCAAATGTTTCTCCTGACCATGGTTAAAAGATGAGAGGACTTGCCACTTAGCCAGTGAGCAACTAGTGTCTGCAAGTATCCAAAATCCATTGCAGTTCCTCTCTGAGGGACAAGTTCAACTCACTGCTTGTGGTCAGTATTTCCTTCTGGCTGACTCCAGCCAGTCTCCTTGGCTCTGTACATGCTGATTTAAAGTGCTGCTTGATATGTTGGTTAGTTCTGAATTTCATTCCCAGGTACTTTTACCTACACACAGTATCTGTCAGGCATGGTGTGTTCATGCCTCGCTCAAGATTTAACGTCTACTCTTTAGCAAGAACAGGGAGAGACATAGACAAAAATGAATCTAAGAAATTTTAATTCCAATTTTGGATGTGACCACAGCTGTTAATGCAGGGATCTAAGCCTGATTCTCTCCTTTCCCATAATTTATTTGCTTTGATTAATGTCAACAAGACCTTAAAGAACTCAAATTGTTTTCTCCAAACAAATTCTAATGGCCACATTCCTTCAGTCTTTGGGTAGCACTCAACCCTCCAGGTGAGGTGCAGGGATTATAGAGCTACTCTGGTGTCAGAGAAGTAAAACATTTGATGGTGCAATTGCTGTACTATTTGCCTTCAATTTTTGATTTCCCTGCACTGGAGGCTGTGGAATATTCACTCTCCCTACCGTTAGAAAAACCTGACGATATATACATAACTTACCTGTGTCTTCCTGTTAGTAGAAATGAAATAGATATGCCTGGGTAGAAAATAAAGCAGAGATGTTAAGAACTTTTTTCAAGTTCCATGTGTGTTAAGCTCACTCTCTGAAAACTGGCACGATCTTCTTTTCTACAAGCTAATTGGGGGTATTTCTTGAAGAAATTTACTTTATCCTGCAAGATGCTGCTGTAGTCTGATGACAAGTGGTAATAAATGAAAGTCATTACCTAAGTGATTTAATAAGAAATTATATGATTCTTTGAATAAATTGATATTCATAAAAAGTGGTGAATTATTCAGTGAACAGCTTTTTACAGCTCTGGAGTTTCTTGCAGAGTATAAAGAACTAAATAATTAGATAGCAAATAGTAGCAATACTGGAGCAGAATATAAAAAATATTCTGAATGAGACTAAGATAGAAAGAGCAAAATTAACTAAGATATTTCATTAGATTTTATCAATTATCTATAGTATTCAATTAGTTTTGCCATAATTTCTATATTTTATATGATTTTATAAATCAATTTTAGTGTAGATCTCTATCCCATATTTGTGCTTCCATTACAGGTGTTGCATAAAGCTAATTTAAGCTTTCACCATGTCAATGAGCAATGACAGTTTTACTCACTCCAAGCACAAAGGTGATGGCATTTGTATAACCCTCATTTCAGGGAAGGGTTCGGTGGGCCAAAACATGGAACATATTCAAAGGGTAATAAAGGCTTCAGTATTAAGGATTGTTCATGCATGCAAAATCTTCCCTTTCATGCTGTTTAAGCTCAGAATGAGTGTTATTTCTCATGATATGCCTCTGAATTTTCAGTAGTTACACATAAGACTGTGAACAACCTGAACTTAATTACCCTAAGTAGATGTCCACAACTTTACAGCGTTGAAATAGATAATCATTTACTACAGTATGTCTGCCCAGACAGGTGAGTCAGCAGGATATGGGCCAGCTGAAATTTTGGCAAAGCCAGTTACATTAGCAAATCCTCTTTTTTTCAAAGATGATTTTTCAATATGTTCCAAAATACTGTATTTACTGGATGACCATGGAATTTGGTGACTTTCATAGATTTCCAGTTCAAATTCTGATGTCATATAAGTAGGGTTTCCCTGAGACAATGATCCCTGTTTGAATTTCATAAAATGATGGATGCTGCAACCTTTCCATGAGAACATGAGAAGTGCAGATCAAATCAATATTCATATTTCAAAACCATTTGTAAGAGTTGTACTTCTGATATCTAAATTTTACTTTCCATATTCTAAAAGGTATTACCTCCAAAAATCCTTTCCAGTGTGGATTAGCAAATGGTACATATTTTCAGGCACTAGTGCACCAGGTAGAAGATGTGAATATCTGGCATGAGAAAAGAAGCAAACTATATTTTCAAGGCTGATATCTATTATCTGGGATAAACAATCACAATGAAGAGCTAACTGAGACATCCGTGATGCAAGGACAAGGTAGTATGACATCCAAGGACTGGAACTGAGCAGGCACAAAGCTGGAGATGCCTGGCTAAAGCAGAGCAGCAAGTGCTGCTTGTTGTAAAAGCAGGTAACGAACAGAGAGGTAATGAGGGTAAATAGCCAGGAAAATGCCCACCCATCCAGTATCTGCTGTACCTACATATATTTACATTTGAAGGCATAGAGACAGAAAACAAAATAATTGGTTTTTAGTGAAAATGACTTATAAAACCCTAACAGATAACTGAAAGAGCACGGAGCAAATGGTAGTAAGAGGGAGATGTAAGAATATGTTGTTCTAAGAAGAGAAATGATGTAGTAATGTTGCATCTATTGTATTAAGCTAATAGAGACCATCCAAAGGAGAGCAAAAATGATCATGGAGGGCCTTGAGGGGAAGCCGTGTGAGGAGCGACTGACATAACTTGGTCTGTTCAGACTGGAGAAGAGGAGACTGAGGGGAGACCTCATTGCGGTTACAACTTCCTCATGAGAGGAAGAGGCGGAACATGCGCTGATCTCTTCTCTGGTGTGACCAGTGACAGGACCCGAGGGAATGGCCTGAAGTTGTGTAAGGGGAGGTTTAGCTTGGATATTAGAAAGAGGTTCTTCATCCAGAGGGCGGTTGGATGCTGGAATAGGTTCCCCAAGGAAGTGGTCATGGCACCAAGCCTGTCAGAGTTAAAGAAGCACCTGGATGATACTCTCAGGCAGATGGTGTGACTCCTGGGAATGGTGCTGTCCATGGCTAAGGTTTGAACTCAGTGATCCTTATGGGTATCTTCCAGCTCAGCATATTCTGTGATATATTTCAAGTTACTATGTTCCCTACACAATCAGTCAAGTCTGTTTACACTAAGTCTGTGAATTCCTTTGGTAGCCTGATAACATCAGAGAGCGTTGTTATTTCGCCACAACACCACCCCCAATGGAACAAATGGTTAAACTAGAATTTAGAAAGTATCAGTAACTCATGAGAGAGTGAAAATGTCTCCTTACTACTTCCTTTTCTTCTTGAAAAATAAGAAGTAAATTAAAAATGGGAACCTAGAAAGTAAATGGCAAAAACTTTGTTCTACATGAATGTAGAATTGCAGAGTGCATTGGAATTCAGATCTCTGAAAGCTATGAAACATAGGCTTTCTTTGATCTATGATGTAAAACACCAATAGCACATATTCACTTCTTTTATCTTTGAACAGTTTTTAGCTGAAGTACCTATACCTTTGTCAGTCCATTGGTGATGAAACTTATTCCACCAGATGCACACTGAATTAGATAAATCTCACAACTCCTTCCCTTTACAAACACACAACCACACTTAGTACCATGTTTTCAAATATCATGACCATTGTCATCTCAACCCAAACTGCTGAAAGTCTCACTGGCAGTCCCTCTGTTAGTACAATCTACACTGAAACATGGAACATCAAAACTCTCGCATCATGTGTAGCTCTTTCTCTTTGTTACCCAGCTGGGGGTCTGACAGAAAACATAAACCCTTTCTTAAGCAGGCACAGTCCTTCTCTTTGACTTTAATTTAAAAACACATCTTTGTAAAGCAGCTCCATGACACCCTTCAGTCATCCATATCAATTAACACAGAGAATAGGATGATTGTATTTTAATGCTTAGAAATAAATCTGGAGTTTTATTTTTTTATACTTTTTTTTTTTAAAAAAATGATTTCAATTACAGAACCACAAAACCCATATTCAAATTATGTCAATTGTGCAAAAATTGTCTGTAATGATTTTTTTAAACAATAAGATAATTTACTTTAGCTATTTTCCTCCTCTATTGCACTGTTTCTCCACAAAGGCTCCAATTCATTTCCAAAAAATTACATGGAAAACAATTTTCAGAGTAGCACCTCTGAGAAATCATTGAAGTCAAATCTCAGACTTGCACTTAGAAGCCTCTGTGCTACATTGTGCTTATATAAAAGCACCACCTCAGTTATTGAATGAGCATGTGTGGAGCTAAGGGTATGAACTTCAGCAACCTGTGCTGCAGCCATCCATCCAAATTACAGTGCAGTCTTGTTCCCTGCACACTGGAGGCAAGAGGGGAAGTACAGACCTTTAGAAAAGTGAGTTGGCTTATTAAGTAAAAGAACAAGAATAACTTTGCATGATCAGTATTGGTCAAGTAGCACTGATCGTATTTTCAAACCCATCAGTCTGTAGGAGATTATACTTTTGACATATTATTTGTTAAATAAAAGTGAAGAAAAAGAGAATCTACTCTATTAACTAGATTGTTTGCTGTGATCTGTTTATTTGTATCTATTACTCTGTGTCCGTAAAGAAGCTGCCTTGGTGCTGATGTATGTTCTTTAAGGATTTGGCATAGGTACCCTTTAGACCTGACCAGCTGAGCTTTTTCTTAAATTAAGGTAAAACAGAGAAATAAACAAGATTAAAGTAAATGTCAATAAGAAGCATAAACACTAATATGTCAATAAAATATAGGAAATTGAAAAAATGGCAGAAAATTAATAAATGTGCTAAAACCAAAGTAATATTACCCAGGGCTGAAAAATTTATGGTCATACAGATGCTATAAATTTGTGGAAACAAATAGGAGGTAAACCAGCAAAGTCAGTGCTGAAATGTTTGTAATATTGGAAAACATTTCTACTAACCAGATTACTGTGATAGGTGAAAAACTTTCCGTGAATTCCACAGAAGCATTGTCATGAATATGTGTTTAATTTATGTAGACAGCAATATAAAGTAAAAAAAAAAAACCTTTACATCCTTTTCTTAGGAGTTCCATTTTGTGCAGTTCATTTAAAAAAATTAAATTGTTCATTTAGATCTCAAGGAAATTAGGATGCTTTTGCCATGTGAATTCTGGGTGTTTCTGTCTGTCATATACAGAAACAGTTTTGAGTGCTTCTTATTTCTGGCAGTGCATGAGTATCAATGTGTGCCAATCTTCACAGAAAAAATGTAGGCTGTTGTGTCCCTGCCACAGTAATAATGGAAGAACAGGCTTTCCAAATGTTTTACTTTGACCTGTCAATCATCTTCACTAAGAGAAAAAGACAACTGCCCATGTCTGTTGACTGAGCTCAGAGATAGGTTCTACAGCTCTAAATACATGGAAGGTGACAGGTCTGCTCATATTCAGGTATTAAATTTGTTAGAAAGTGGTCTGACAGTCTCAGAAGAAGCTCAGGGTGGGATTCAACCCACCTAAATGAAAATCTCCAATGCAGATGTCTGAATCTAGGTGACTCATCATATGTTCCTTTTATAATCAGGGAAGAGAAGAAAGCAGTGATTCATCTGATATATTTCAGACATCAGCTTCATGCTGTAGTAGTCACACCATGCAAGTTCTTATATTTTTTCATTGATTATAATAAAGGGAGTTTAGGTGACAAGCCCAGATCTATACATGTACAATGAATCTTACCTTAAGTTTCTTGATTCCAGTTCAAAAGATTTCTCCTTGTAGGGCACTCAGTAATCACAGTGCCATGTGGAGTTGAGGGAATATATCAGAACCAAGCCAACCAACCAACCAAGCAAACAAAAACCAAAAAAAACCCACTGAAATACATCCCACCACCCAGAAAAAGCCTCGCCAAAAAGCTAATCAAAAAAACCTGATCACTGGGTACTCCATATGGTCGTTCAGGGTACCATATTGTGGGATGACATGCCTGTGCATTCATCAGCTCTCTAAGTGTTATGTTCTGGTCCAGCAGTCTCTGACACAGATGGTTTAGGAGGATTCCAGTTACAGCTTAGATCATTACTCCAGCCCTAAAATGCCTATCGATGAGCTGGAACGTCTGAGTAAAAAATCAGGCCACATTATCACAGTGGCACCTGCTAGTTTAGAATCTCTGAATCTGTGTAAAAAGGAAACACATAAGCTCATTGTAAAGTAGAACTTGTTCTGCTATGTGACACTGGCCTGTCCCAAATCCTCCCCTGGGCATCTTTTTGTGTCTGTTTAGATGGGGTTTGGAGGATGGTTGTTATACATATGGATAGGCACATACAGGAGAGGGTGTTAATGTGGCTTGAACTAGCAGCCGTAGGCATGAAAAAAAGACAGAAACTTTCTTGGCTTTCTCATAGATTTCTCAGGCATGCCAGAGAAGTGTACTCTAGACTTGCTAGACTGCATTGAAATATGAGCTGCCATGTCTTCTCTGCTCCTGACAAAAATTACAGAGTTGCCCTGTGTCTGCATTTCTCTGCCTGTAGAATGGTTAAAACTTTTCAACCTTAAAGCAATCTTCTCAGTGTTGTTTTATGTTTATAAAATGCTTGAAGATATTTGGAAATAAAAAATCATAAAAAAGACAGAGGTTTTTTTTTTTCCTGTTTTTTTCCTCCTTGCTATATTACAAGGACCTACACTTACACATGGAGTTGCTACATGTGTAAGACTTACAAAACAACCAAACACAGTAAATTTGCTGCTGTACATCAAGTGCTTTGAAATGAGAGAAAGAATGTATAATAACAGCTTTAAAACAAACTATCTGGTAGGGAGTTCAGCTATACAGTCTGAATTCCACATCTGTGTGAACATACTTCAACCATTTTAATCACAATCAATTTCTGACTGAGAGTGTAATATGTCCTCATAAATTTGCCAGTCTCCCTCTCACATGAGGAATGTGTGACACTAATGCTTTAAGGTACTTCTTGTAAAAGCTGTACAAGAAGGGGATCAAAATAAGAAACCTCTGCTGATTTAAATGTCACATTCTTGGCACAGGTTAAAAAACCATAAAAATTTACAGTCAAGATTAAAAGATGAGACTTCAGATAGTACCCAAGAAAATGACCTCTTGGTACTTAAGTATGTGAACTAGCTTAGAAATGCGATAATACCAGCTTTAGGAAGACTGGATTTTCTGACCTCATAAATGAGGCTTTTTGTTCTGTATGACCTTCTATTTTTTGTCCTCATTTTTATCTCCATTTCACACTGTTCAGCAAATCGAAGTGAAAAAAAAACCAACACACTTTTAAACTATTTTAGAATATCACATAAATACAGGAAAATGCAGGTGGAACAGATGTATTTCAGTTATATAGTGTCATAGCACTAAACTCTAGGCAAGTCCAAGGGATCTTCATTGGACAGTGAGAATCTGGAGATTCTCAGGCAATTAAAACCCTGAACTAGCATTCACAGACCAGCTTCTCAACAACACTGCACAGCATGTACACAGTGGTAGTTGGAGATGAAAGAGATGAGTAAAATAGTTCTTTATTTTACTAAATCTGGGTGGATAGGAAAGTGCAAAGAAGTAAAAGGTTGACAGCCTTGTCTTTGAATCTCTCTCAAAACAGCTGGGATGGGCAGTTGGTATGCTCCTGCATTTGTAAGAATTAAATAAACAGAAATATTTCTAACATTAGAAAACCTATTGAGTTAAATACCTACAGATGAGTTTATTTTAAACATAGATACACTTCTTAAAGACATTTTCCTCATTATCTTCTGCTCTCTAGATTTGTAAGTTGTTCAGTAGGCTGATGATCAACAGGAACATTAATTATTATCAGGTAATAAAAATTATGAGTGCAGGACACCAGCATGATAAAACTTGCTAGAATCAGGTTCTAGCTACCTACCTGGCTCATTTATACTTGTATGTCTTTCACAGATATTTGTAATTAGAACAGAAGAATAAAGTGGGTTTTTTTCCCTGATAAGAAAACTGAAAAGGTGAAAATATTCCTACTAACTTGTTCCAGCTTATAAATGAATGTTTTCAATTTTTACCTTTTATTATTTTCAGGGCATCTCTTTATGAAATTAATTTTTAAAAATGTTAAATACAGCTGTCCTAGTTATAGTCAGATTAAAACATCACTCCACATCCTAGTTCTTAACTGCAGCACTTTTTATTTTTAGTATTCTGAGGGGAGAAGAAGATGTGAGAGAGGATCGCAGCTGATTCTGACCATAGTTCCCACTACTGCAGGTAGCGTGGAAGTGGACTGAGTGTACAGATGGTCCTAAGGAACCTTGGGAGCTAATTGACTTCTGGAGCTACCTTGCTGGCTTGCTTCCTCCTCCAGCCAGGGCTGTAGCATATGCAGCAGAGTTCATGCCAGTACAGAATGCTGCAGTTGCATGATGCAATCACAGCATATAAGCCATATTTCGTCTGCTTAAGTGTCATATGCAACTCCATACTCATGAATTGCCTATTTTTGCCTTAGGCACAGAAATCAACCATAACTAAACACACACGGTTTCCAAGAGCAAAATTTAGCCCAGTGCAACTACCAAAAAAAGTATTTGAATGTCTTTGACCCAAGGCTGTATGACGTTTTGACTTTGTAACGCTGTGAAGCACACCTTCAAAGACCTTCATCCATAATATAAGCAAGTCAGCCTCCAGTCTCTTATCTAGTGATCTTTTACATCAGTGCAGTGCCTGAAGAATTACCCCCCTGTATATAAATAACCTGGCAGTGTGTTCATAAGCTGGGTATTCTTCTTGACTGTAGCAAGCCAAACCATCATTCCAGTAAAATCAATTTGTTCCTCTCTGAATAAACCTTATCATGATAGCATTTACTCTGGGCTGAAACTGTGTCCTTTGTGACATCAGCTTTCTTGTAGGTCATTCAAGAGGCTGGAAATAGATACTTTGTACTGGATTTTTACTTCCAAAAACACTGTGTCCAGTATATTCAGCCTTAAAAACAGAAGGCTTGGGAGTGACCTAATGGCAGCCTTCCAATACCTGAAGAGAACTTACAGGAAAGGTAGGACAAAACTTTTTACAAGAGCATGTAGTGACAGAAATGCATTCAATTCGAAAGAGTGTAGGTTTAGATTAGCTAATAGAAAAACATTCTTTATACTGAGGGTGGTGAGGCACTGGAACAGGTTACCTGGGCAAGTTATGGTTGCCCTGTTCCTGGAGGTGTTCAAGGCCAGCTTGGATGGGGCTCTGAACAACCTGGTCTACTTGCAGATGTCCCTGCCCACAGCAGGAGGGGTGGAACTAGTAATCTTCAAGGTCCTCTTCCAACTCAAAGTAGTCTATAATTCTATGATTCCATGAATATTCTGAACCTGGACTTTAAAAATAGTAATAAGCATAATGCTTCGGTGTGCCTCTGTACTTTTTTTTTTTTTTTTTTTTTTTTTTTTTTTTGAGAAGCAAGATGTTATGTTTGTTAGTTATTCACTGAATATTCACTGAGAAACATAAAATACAGGAAGAAGGTAAAAGGAAATGCTGAGACTATTGGAGAAGGGTTTAAACCTTTATCCTGCATTATTGATATCTTGTTTTACCAGTATTGATAAATTATTTCAGTGAGCTGGTGGTTCAGGTCATCAGTTTTATAATGCAGTGGCAGAGTGAAGGAGTTTTAGTGTATGTGAATCAAGAAAGCTGTAATGAACTTCAAATAAGCAGGCATGATGAGTGAAATTCATTTCACTTTATAGTCAGTGAGAAGATATAGAGATATTTAAGGAAGAATTAACCTTATCCTAAGGTAAACACCTAAAATAGTCTAGATGAACCATGTTGTAAATGTACCAAATGCTCTCCTTTTCCCACAGTTGAGAATTTGATGACTAATTCAGGTTTAGTGTCTAATGTGTAGGTGTTCAAAGCTACATAAGTTTAATTCATTTGACTTGATAGTCTGTAAAGCAGAATGTTACTAACTGGCGTGGATATGCCAGCCTCATTTTTCAATTAGAATTTCAATTTCAATTTCAATTTCAGAATTCAATTTCAATTAGAACACTCTCATTTCAGAAACAGAGTTGCAACTCTACAGGAGTAAGGGATTTTGCTAAATTTGACATATTTGAAAGGTAATGGGATTAATAAAGATACTTTTTACTTTTCCTTTGCTGGTTATCCTACTTCTCATCCATAAGACCTCATGACAGAGTACCAAGATATGTTCACTAAACTGTTGGGGATTTTGTTGTGGTTTTTTTTACTGACAAGTTTTAATTTGTAAGAAAATCTTATTGCTAATCTGAGTAGTAATTTAAATATGTATTTAATTGCTAGTATTCACTCTTTTGGAGGATAGAGGGCTTGCAGACTTAGACCAAGCATTCAGGGACTAATTAAACCTAATTTTTGTCTTGAGCCCAATCTAAAAATGTTTTCCTAACTTACTTCACTTATCTTGAAGAAGCAAAACGCTGGTTCCTGACACAAGGCTGCATGGAGGTGCCAAATGAATGTAATTAATTCTGTTCATATAAGGAACAACACTGAAAAGTAGAGTCTCTCTTCACTAATGTAGTTCAGTAGACTGTACTCAGAGGAATGATGGTGCTGTACCAGGGGTGTAAGTGAGGATGCTTTAAGACACAAGACCAAGGAGGAAAAGACAGACATTCAGTAGGCCCCACTGACACACAGCTGAACTAACACCAAAGGGAAGAGGAGACCTTTTTTTTTTTTTTTTTTTTCTTTAATGAGAAATAATTTGTTTCCCTTTGTCTTGATACTGGATATTCAACACCAGGCTGCAGCTCTAATGCATTGCTGCTGGCACTCTCCACTGCCCAAGAAAAGCTCAGAATCAAGGCAGGATGGGGCTGCAGGGAGCTAGTTAAATCTCACTGGTACTGGAATAAATTAAGCAGCTGGGGGCTAGCTCTTATTTATGTCAGAAGTTGCACAAATTCCATGGCATCTAGAAAATTCACTGCTAGGCAAGATTAGCACTGAGGAGCAGAAACTCTTCTACCACAATTGTAACAATGGGTCAAAAATGAAAAGGAATTCTGTAAGGAAATGCTCTGATGTATTTATTTCTGAATGGAAATAGAATAGAAATAGCAGCTTTCTCTATTTATGCTTAGGTTTGTTTCATCACTAAGTGCTCGACAGGGTTACTAATTTGCCATCCTCTTCTCCTGCTGTGTAGAGGTACCTCTTTCATGACTAGTTACAACGGCACTAAAAAGAGGTTACTGTGTCAGGTGGAATGCCCAAATACATCTCCCAAATAGGTCACCAGGGAGAAAGCATTATACCAAAAGAGACACTTAGAAGCCACACTCCACATAACACAAATGAGACACAGGTTTTATGAAATGAAAGGGGAACAAAACCAAAATATCTCAGAGCAGAGTTGGCTCCAGGTGGTTTGAATTTCATGCATACTGTTTTAATCAAGACACACTGGGACATAACTCACAGAATGTTTAATGGATGACTAAGACTCATGGGAGCTGTAAGGCTAAATTCTTTGCTTACCCCCTCATAAACAACATCCACATTGAATAGTACTGTGAAGGTCAAAAGCTGGGTCACCTAACACAGCCCTTGAAGATTTAATGAGAAATTTCCATATATTTTGAGAGATATAAAAGCACATCTGAAGAAGAAAAACCCAACTAAGTAAAACCTGACACCTGTATGACAGAAACTGTTTTACAGATTTCAGTAACACTCCATATGATCATTTATACAGTAAAAATTATTGGTCTCTCAGCCTTTCACAAAACAATTTATCTTCCTTAGAAAAACTGCATTCTTACTAGAAGGACATGGTACATGCAAAACTCTGAGATCAGTTCCTGTGATAATGCATGGTATTCTGTAGGTCAAGAAGCAAGTTTAGGGGCCAGCACAGTACTGTATATTTAAAATTTAAGATTCTCAGGTGAGCTACGTAGGCAACAGGAGAGTAGATATTATATTTTCAGTCATCCCAAGAATTCACTTCCCTTTTCCCCTTCAGGTACAGGAAATGGTACATATAGAATATGTTGCAATCTATCAATCTTCTGAGAAAAGTTCCATTCAGCTATCAAGAGAGAACTTTTTAAAGTCTTCATTAATTTACTTGTCACCAAAACTAGAGTATGCTCTTGAAATTTACTGATGCTGTAAAGTCAAGAGCCATCATCAAGACAAAGGAGAATTCAGCTGTAATACAAGATGTGACTGGCATTAGGGACTGCAGCAGTGCAAGGCCATGCTCCTATGGTAGAAACAAAAGTTCCTGCTTCAGACTCAGTTCGTCAGAGAAAAAAATAACCAAAACCACTGAAAGCTTAGGGATTCAATAGTACCCAAGAAAATTATGAGCTATGTTGCAATATATATTAAAACAAAACAAAACAAAAAAACCCACCAACAATAACAGCAAAAATACCACCACAAAACAACAGAAAAAAAGAAGTAAAGCTGTGATTTTTTTATTAGGGTATTCTGAGTTCTACTTGAAGTAGAGTGACTTTTTTTTTTTCCTTCTTCATTTTTTACTGTGTATACTAGACCTTTCTGTTCATACACACATTTAAAAAGTGTCCTACTCAGAAGATTCAACAGCCCAAAATAAGAATCATTAAACTCACTTTTAGTTCAGTAAAGTGAGTGAAAAAAAATTTTACCTCCATACGTAAGACATGTCTATGAATTATCACTACTTAGTATTTTGGACATACAAAAAGATATCTATTATAGGAAAATTGCACTTAATATTTATTTTAAACCATTATTTTTTGTATAAACTAAGAGTGTAAAAAAAATTCTGATGTTAGAGAAATATAAGCAACAGATTATGGAAAACATTCTGTAGGTTTGCCTAGAATCTTGATCATGTGGCCAATGCAGCTATCTTTTGATCTGCAGACTTATTATTAAACATGTTTGAGGGCTCCTGAGTACAAAAATATAAATCCTGACTCAGAAAGTCCCCCAGGTTTGGCTGGTAGGGGGGCATACAGTGCAATTACTGCTGTGTGTTTGCCCTGTCTTATTACTCTTCCCTAGGTATTTGTTGTGGGCTGTTAGATATGTTAGACTTACACAATAGATACAGAGGCTCAGTGAACCTTTGATTTGAACAGGAAGAGATCCCCTCTTTGACAGGGATGACTTCTCACTCAAGGGTCTGTCAATCCCACAAGAGTTACACTGAACTTTCCTCCTATCTGCTATTTTGCAGTGCTTGAGAAGGTAAGAATGCCACAACTGACCACTGTCTTAGTGGTGGTATTTAACTAGTTGCAGCCAAAAAAGTCTGTGAGAAAAGACTGCCTTTGCAAAAGAGGTGATCAGACAACACAAAAAGAGAGATGATTTCATCTGCTTACCATAAGGTTCCAGGACTGAAATTCTGAGAAACATAGAAATACTCTATTCCTGTTGAAAATAAACCTTCCTTAAGCAGTTTCCTTAATTTTCTTTAACTACCTTCAATGGGAAATAAAAAAAAAGACCAAACATATCTTTTCCCCATGTAGATTAATTTACATATTTACGTATCAAATTAGGTAGTCAAGAGACTTTTTTAATGCTACAGCCACAAGAATTCACAGTATTCACTAGTGTGCAATTAGTCAGTCACAGAACATTATTGGCTGTAAAAGTCTATTCAATCTGTGTTGATGCTCATACATATTTGTTATGAAGCCAGAGTTGAGCAAACAGCCCACCAGTATAATTGAGATATTCCAGGAAAGAAAATAATTAAATATAGTACTCCTGTGAGAGTTTCTATGATATAAAAAGATTATGTGCCATTGGCCATGACTGATAGCAGATTTATTTCAGCACACTTTTCTGATAGCTGGTAGCCTTAGAAAAGGCAGTAGGAAGAGCAGGTCAAGGGAGGTGGTCTGGCCCCTATACTCAGCCCTAGTGAGGCCATATCTGGAGTGCTGTGTCCAGTTCTGGGCTCCCCAGTAGAACAGAGACATAGAGCTTCTGGAGTGGATCCAGCAGAGGGCTGAAAGAGGATTAGAGATTGGAGTATCACTTTTACAAGGAAAAGTTGAGGGAGCAGGTGTGGCAGGTGGTTGGATCCCCCCAGGAGTGGGTTCTTACTTGATTTCCTGGGGGCTGCTCTCCCCCGCCCCCCCCCCCCAAACACGTGGCCCCCGTGAACCCAAGAAAGGCCACACAGACCACGCTGGAGAGGGGCAAGAAAAAAGAGTTTATTGCAGGGGGGACACAGCTATATA
>JAWWEU010000040.1:36207577-36237501 GCA_035583155.1 Acropternis orthonyx | reverse complement strand
CGCTCTCTTGGAAAAGATTAAAGTCCTTTCTCCAATTTTTGTACACCAATGTTATGAACTCAAAACCAACAAAAGAACGATGTGTATTTTAGATTTCCCTTAGAGATTATGTTGACAGCATTGATAAAGTCCTTTTTAGTTTCTTTGTGTGTTGTTTGGTTTTGGGGTTTGTTTGTGATTTTTTGTTTGTTTGTTTGTTTGTTTTTATGCTGGCTTCTTAGGCTTGAAATATTTCATTAAACAAGTTTTAGACAGTTCTAAACCAGATGGCATAATATGATTAATTGGATTTCTGGCTGATCTACACAGACACTGGCAACTGGGAATCACCATAAGAGTTCAGCCCCGGGAAGAGATGCAGGCTGAACTGTCCCACAGTTCGAAACCTGTAAGTCCCAGGTAGCAGCTCATTGAAATAGCTGGCATCTGCACCAGAATTGACTCTGTTTCATGAAGCTGCTAAAGAGACTAGTCAACTTTACTTTGGCTGGATATTTCCAGCAAACCCAGGAACTGAATTCAGAATATATTCTTCTTCTGGAACCAATGGAGTTTAGGTTAACTTTACCACTGAAAAATTTCCCTGAGGTGTGGCATCCCCTGGAATGAAGCCAATATTTACTTGAGCTGGAGGAACTGGAGATGAAATCACATTGACAGACAGTTTTTGTCTCTTTCAGAGTAATAACAAATAGTGATATTTGCTTTAATAGAAAGGCAGGAATGCTGTCGTGAATGTCCTGGGTCTGCTGCTCAAAGTCACAGAATCTGTGGCTTGAGACAAGGATGAAATTAAAAATTCAAGAGGACAATTCCCACAAATGCTAAACAAAAAACACATAACAAAAAAAAAAAAAAAAAAAAAAATTAAATCAATTGCAACAATCCTCCCCTCTCCTCAATCCTGGCTCTTATAGATTATCTCCATCAAAACTAGGATATGCTAAGCATGTAATATCAATGTTATGTTTATCCATCTCTTTCTTTTTGGCTTTTTCTCGTTCTGAAGCAGGCTTGCAGTTTACTAAATGCACACTGCTCATAATGGACATAATGGAAAATGTCCTTTTTTCTTCCTTAAATATGTAGTCCTTTTACTGGACATGAGAGTAATGCACATGAAATAATAATGTGAAAGATGTTACATACTGAAAAGCTGCATTTCTTTCTACTAAGTAGGTATCTTGCTATAAAGATATTTCAGGAGCCTTCAAATGCTTTTTCTCTACAGTGATGTGCTGATAGCATCACCACAAGCATAACACTGTATTTTAGTAATGAAAACAGTCTGGAAGAAGAATAGGCAGAAAAAAAGCTGGGAAAAGTGCTAACAGAAAGAATGTACTTCATACTTTCTTAAGGAAGAAACCAATAATCCAGTAGAGCCCCATGCAGCCTTCAAATGATCTTTTTGAAGCTAAATCAATTAAAAAGACGTGAAAGGAATATTATAACCATTTAGAGGAACATTTGAGGAGAGCAAATTAGATTTACTTGGCAAAGAGTTCCCTTGTCAGTGTACTATAGAGAGAACAAAAGACTTCAAGAGAATTAAAAAATGGTAGAGAAGTTCCACCTCTGGCTCTTAAAAATGAGATTTTTCAGACAGGAGTACGAACAAATTTTAAATAAAAGATCCCTGAATTTTTTGCTACTCATTAATGATACAACTAAAAAAACAGTAATAAAGGACATACCTCAGTTTTCAGAGAAAAGTAATTAGATCAGAAGTTGTTGTCAATTCAATTGAACAAAAATTTTGGAAATATTTCAGAAGAATCAGAAGCATAACAATTTTGTCAAAAATCATAAAGAGGAACATTGGACAACATCAGAACATGGATGTCAGAGTCAGAAATAAAAATATCTATTTAGGAGAAGACTGGTCAAAATCATCCTGACACTATAAGATGAGTATACATATGTCATTGGGCAGCTCTAATAGCAGATGAGACAATAATGTAATAATATAATTGATTCTTTCTTTAAACACCTAACTGGACTATTTTCTGAATGTTAGATGTTTAGCAGCTGCTGTTCTCCCTAATCCACAAAAACAAAACAAAACAAAAAAAAAAAGAGATGCTAGAAGGAAAGATTTAGGAACTAAAATTATAATTTGAATGAGAATGTAATTATTAGAATTGTTTTGTAACTTGATTGCAAGAACTAGTTGAATCAACATTTTCAGACTGTGTATAGGTATTCTTCATACGTAATTTTGGACTGATAATATATAATTAATTTAACTACTTTGAAAAGGTTTATGTCAATAATCTGTCTACTTAAATTCTCTTTAGAGGATTTTTGTGATGCAGAGATCTGTCATGTTGGGAGAAGATTACCTTTCACTTTAACTAACTTCAAAGGGTTAGGTTCTCATTGGCATTGTCAGTGAGTGAGGCTAACTTCTGTCTGAGGAACAGACTGACCAAACAGAAAAACCAAAACAAATAAAAGGAGCCAAGAAGATCTGCAGAAAGTTTACTGGATAGTACAGGAGATGACCAGATGCATAATAATTCATCTCACCTGTGGCTAGGTAGCTGCTGTGTAACCTGATTTGGCCACTTCCTAATGGACAAACAGCCTCCTGGAGCAAGTGTTTCTCTGCCTTCTTTCATTTCTTATAGCAGAGACTCATGAAATTAACTTACACTTACTAAATTTAAATAAAATTATTTGAATCCTGAAAGCTTGCATCACTAGTTGCTAAGTCAGAAATTCTCTGAAGTCCCACTTGTAGAAAAATATGTAAGTCTAAATATGACATTTGAAATTGAATTTACATTGATTTTTCTTTCAATTCCAACTCTCTGATGGATGAATGATTAATTTCAATTTCATACTCTTAATATTTCTTCTCAAGAACTGGAATTAGTGAAATTGTGGCTATTGCTCATTTTTTTTCAGCCTGCATTTTATAGTCTAAAGGTTTATTTTGCACTGCACTTCTCTCATTTGTTGTTACTGCTTTAGGATTATTTTCATTTTAAACAGATTTGAAAACACTTCATGTTAAAAGAGCATATTTCCATGTTAATAACCACTATTTCAAGTGGCTTTTTACCTTATACATTTCTTTTGCCCTCAATGTAATCCTGAGCAATGTTGCCCAGGGAAATTAAGGCACTTGTAAGGATGTCTGAATGCTTGGAAATGCAGCTTGAGTAGCTTAGAAGTTACTTATGTACAGGCTTCACTTCCTAGTACTAACACCAACAGTATCCCTGTATAGAAGTAGGAAAACTTGATGATCTTAAAGGTGTTTTCCAACCTTGATGATTTTATATCAATATTTATAAAACTAACATATTGGAGACATGGGAGCACTGAAATTTGACAAGCAAATGCATAATCAAATTTCATAAATAGTCAAATATGGTCGATATTTCTAAGGGAATGGGCAAGTTGTTATAACGATCCCTTTTCCTTCTCAACAAAAATAGCAAGTGAAAAGGCAGTATCAATTGCCAAAAAAAAACCCAGGGATGGTGAAACACTGGATGCAACTAATGCACCAGGCACAGACTGAACTGTCTGAGGTGGGAAACTCACTATTAAAATTAAAATAAATTCTTATTTATTCTCATATTGTATGTTTTACTCTAGAATAATTGAAAATTATACAATATCTATCCACCAATAGTATATAAAATCAAGCACTTAAAAAAACCAAACAAACCCACCAACTAACACTAATGCTAAAAAGACCAACCTCTGAATGGTCTAAATTTCAGCTATCATGTAGGTTCCTATTTTTTTATTTGAACTATGTACAGTGTAGTCTAAGAATATGTGTACATTGCTACAAAAGCCACCAGTAAGGTTTTGATGCTTTGCGATGCTGAATGAAATAATTGTCCTGTTAGGAGAAAGGCCCATTGTGGTTATGTGACTACATGGGCTTATTTTTAATGAGCAAAATAATATGATCACATTATAAGCATGCAATTCAGAGTTGCTTAGAAAACTAATTATAAGAGGTCTTGAAAACATCCCGGGCATTCTAAGGTATTGCTCCATACTTAATGATGCAATAGGTTCCTCTATGGAATTCTGCGCTTGCTTTCTTTTTTTTTTTCCCAGGCTTCCATTAAGATCTGAGACTGATTTTTTTGTTGGTTTTTTTTTGGTTTTTTGTTTGTTTGTTTGTTTTGAGAAACTGTGCATGATATTGGTTTGAAGTAACCATGCTACCAGGTCACAATAAGAAATTACAAAAAAGAAAATTTTTATGAAATTTGGTTTTATTCTGTTATCGCTGTTGAAAGTGAAACTCTTTAACACCAGGGTATGAATACATTTGTCATTTGGCAAGCTGTCTTCCTGAATTGGGAAATTATCTTAAAGATTTACCGTGCTATTTCTGGCCTGCCAAGTACTGCACAGGTTTTAAAATGTATCCTTTAAGTATTACAAATGGGTATATTTTGCTTTCATTAATTGAGTAGCACAGAGAAGATTGGATAGAAAAGAAACAGAAATACTATTACAGTGATCAACAGATAATTGTGGTGTAATATATGTTGGCATCTTTTAAAACTGGAAGTCTCTTTTCCTGGAAGGGCTGATGAGGCAAATTCTTGAATCTGATGAGGCAAAGACTAGAGACATGGACAGTGAGATGGACAGAAAACTAGCTGGACTGCTGGGCTCAAAAAGCTGTTATCATTGGTATGAAGACCAGCTGGAAATCACTTGCCAACAGTGTACCCCAATATCAACACTAGGTCCAATAGTTAAAAAATAACACCTTCACTAATGAACAGGGCACTGCAAACTTGAAACCTACACAAGCCTGCGAGCAGTGACTGATGCACTAGGTGGCTGTGCTGCCATACAATGACAAGCTGGAGGAATGGGTCAAAGGCCAGCAGCTTTGCAGACAAGTCTGGACAAGCTGGCTATGAGCCAGCAACTTAGCCTTGTGGCAAAGAAGGACAGCAACCTCCCAGGCTGCACTGAAAAGAGAGATCCCAGCAAGCTGAGGGAGGCGACCCTTTTCCACTTTTTGGCGCTGGTGAGGACACATGCAAAGAACTGTGTCCAATTCTCAGCTCCTCGCTGAAAGAGCCCAACAAAAATATGTTTAGGGATTGGAGCATTTCTCCTATTAGAAAAGGCTGAGAGATCTGGAACTGCTGAGCCTGAAGGGAAGAAGGCTGAGAGTGATCTCGTTGATATGTTTAAATAACTGATGGAGGAAAGTAAACAGGGCAGAATCAGATTCTTCTCAGTGGTGTCTGGTAAAAGGACAAGAGATACTGGGCACAAACTGAAATATGGGAAATTCCATTTAAACATAAGAACACTTTTCCATTCCAAGAACAAGTTATCTTGAGAGACCATGACATCCCTACTCTTGAAAATGTTCAAAACCCGACTAGAAGGAGCTCTAAGCAACCTGTTGTAGTTGACCTTCCTTTGATTAGAGGATTGTACTAAATAACCTCTTGAGGTACTTTCACTGAAGTGAAAGGCTGGTTCTGATAAACTGCAGAGTTCCAGGATGAACAAGCAAGGTTATTCTTTGAGATTTTAAAAAAGGTTTCACAACTGCATCTTCCATACCTATGGTGTATTTTCTCAGACCTCCACAGATATTATGGCCAGTTGGTATTTTGCACATTTCTCACAAACTGTCACAAAAGGTCTAGAGGTCATGTCAGTACAGAATGCAAAACAGGTGAGAACTACTCCACTGAGTATTATGGAATCGGGAATCTTTCCTGCACTGCTTGCAGGTTTCACCATCCCTGTAATCTCAGCTAATGTATGTCAAAGACACAGCCTGAAGTATTGCTTTCAATAAATCACTGATGGCTTAAACTGTACATCTTTCCCCATGCAATCTAGAAGAAGCATGGTCTTCCAGATTTTTATGCCATAAACTCTTGTACCTTTAAAAAATAATTACAATGATTCTCAGCCAGATAGATCCTGTTGCTCTTAATTTCTCCTCTAGAAAAACTTTGCTGATTGCTGAACTTAATATGATTATTTTGAATTGTTTAACTGCTACTAACTCTCTCTGTTCTCTGGAACTACTTAAGAAAGCCACAGGCATTAACCAGAAAACCCTGAATACTAAACAAAGAAGCCAGTCTTCAGAACTGTGCTGATAGTGTTTATACCCCCAGGCCATAATAGCTATAAGAGCTTCCATGGGACCTCTAGTGGCGAAGAGCTGCTTGCAGAGCTTGTAAAAAGCCTTGACGCCTGCTCATATGACTTCTGGAGAAAGGTCAAAGGATTAAATGTCCAGCACTTTTGATGAGGTAAATAAGCATAGCACCACTGGATTAAACAGATTTTTGTCAATTTTCAGCACTCAGGGATCTGACTGAAGTCCTACTGCTCCTGTTTTACAGAAACGAAGTGCAAGAATTAAAAAAAAAGAAAAAAGAGCTTGGCAAAGTAAATTTATAATTAATTGAATTTTCACATTGGCAGAAATATATAGCATCTAAAAAGATATATATGAAAAAGTCAGAGGTAATACTCCTGGACCATCCATGACTTCTTCTCATATAATGCTCAAACATACTCAATTTCTACATCAGACACTTTCACACATAGTGGAAGTCTATGCTCTCCAATTTTTTCCTGTGACAAACTGTCAGTAGGAAAGATTACATGACAGAAGCTCAAAAAATGCCAATCAGAACAGAATACAAGTGACAGTTTCAAAATTACACTGGCACTACCTCTTCCTCAAAGCCAACTGAGTACATTTCACTCATATTGTCAAAATACAGGTTGCAAACCCACTTTTTATCTTCCATCAGTAAGAAATAACTTCTCTCCACCTTCCTTCCTCTTGGATAATACTCAGTGCTGTGTTTTTCTCACCACCCTCATGCAGCTGTGACCTACAGTGGAAACTTAAATAAAACAGCCTTCTAAACCCTACTGTTTTGATTGAAATTTATTTTGCATTTTGCCAAAACAAGCTAATATGGAGGCAGGTCCTTATCCCAGGGAGGTTACTTGGGTTAAGAAAGGGATTGTACAGGCAGCAGAGCGTTTCTCTGGGAGTGAATGCAGTATGCCAGTTTAAACCACACAAAAATCCTTATGGAAGTTACATGCTTTGACAAATAACAAGACATTTGAAACTCATTCTTTTGGCACTTTAATAGGCATGGGAACAATGCAATGGTGTTAAAAAGGGACAAACACAGATCTGCAAACAGCCACTGGATGTTTGAAAAGCTAATCACTGGGAAGCTGAGACCTGAGGTGAATATTTTGATGCTTTTGTTTAACAGCATAAGATATAACTGGTGTTCTTTTTTGTTCTTTCCATTTAGAGGGTGTCCTTTCAATGCAAGCCTCCTGAGATGTGCTCTCCTGCAACTCCTGCAACATTAGGATAAAATAAAACTTTGTCAATACAGTATTATTCATGATTTTGTGGTCTGTCTCTACATTGACAAGTCTTGTGCTAGAATACCTGATGTTGACATTTGTAGCTTGCTGGAAAAAAATCGCTTCAGTGTTAAGAGTTCTAAATTTATCTTTTTTATTGCAAGTATTCTAAACTTCTATTTGAAATCCAGCTTTATTCTTCCAACAAGGACAATCAAAATCCTGGACTGAGTGCATTGAAACTCTTAAATACAGGAAAAGCCCAACAGTGTTCTAGTTAAAAAAATTATGAGTAGTATTTTACTTAATTAAATGGCTATGGTCTTTGCAAATGTGGAAACACAGTTCTAAGAGAACACACACAGAATAAACAGTACAGCAGTCTCTCATCCTGCTGTGTCTTATGATTTTCCTAGGCATCTTTTGAATGAAGAATGTGAATAACAAACACAACAGTACTCTCTACTGGGAGTTTTTCATTGTACATTACAGGGTCTGTATTTGGGGTTGTATTCCCCCTAACAGAACTAAACTTCCATTTATTTATTTAGCAGTATCAGGAAAAATAATAATAAAATAATAACATTTCAAATAATAAAAAATAAAACCAAATGTTCATTTGTCATACTTCCAAGAAAGTTAATGGATTTTTTTTTTTTGTATAAATATTTCAGGATGACTGTATATGTCTTAGTTTTAATATTTCAGAGTAAGCAGTATTATTTACTCTCATCTGAGCAGAATTCTTGTTACAGCTGCATAAATAAAATTATTGTTTGATATCCAGGAGCAAATAAAGCACTGACGTTTACACCATCTCTTTTAATGTACAATGTGAAGATTTTTATTAGGATTAACATTTCTTACTTGCTTTTCCACTAGGATTGGACATGACCCATGTAGTTTAGATCCTTAGCAGCTGTAAGGCTCCTAACAAGCAGAACTACATTACAGGAGGATTTGAACAACTGTTTTCTGGTGCTGCTTCTGTAATGCCCTACAAGCAAAGTGAGAAGCGTTTGGTCTTGCTGTGAACCTGTCTCTTGAAGCAGAGCCCAGATGAAACAAACTTTCCCAGCTGTGTCTTGAACCAGAAGAGTCATTTTGTATGTCTCTCCTCTGCTGTCTTTTGCCTGTCCTGTGTATTCAGACTTAAAACATCTTAGGGAAAAGAATGACCCTGTTTGCCCTTAGAAACAAAGTGGGACCTCCAGCTGTAGTTGACAGAATATAATTAAGAGCAGAATCAAACATGACTAATGACCAACACAGAGCAAAAATGAGCAACACGCATCAAGATGTGAGTGTTGCACAGATATTGCATATTGATTATTATTTTACAGCTCAAGTAGAGCTTGTGAACAGCTTTAACCGTCATGCTTTTCTTGCTCATTCTGTTTGAATCATAATGACACCAAAGCCAGAATCAAAAACCAAGAATTCAAAGAAGGAAAATGTGGAACACTGGTGTTTCAGTGCACAATCGTGCTTTTTACAGCAAACTCTAATAACATCTGTAAGTCTACATTGTACCTGAATATGTATCTAGCTAAAAATAACCCATCTCACAGCAAACACTTACTAGGTCAACTAGGAATATTCAGTTTCCCACAAATAGACACTTAGCTTAGTTAGATGGCATGGGTCATTCCACCCAGACTCACCTGTCATTCTACCAGGACGCAAGTTTCTTAGGGAATATCTGTTTCCCTTGCCAGACCCTTTCGACATCTCAGATCCCTTGCCTGGGCCCATGGGGCACCAGAGTCTGATACTGAGGTAAACAATTCCTGTACTGAAGCCCTAGCTCTCTCGTAAACAGAGACTATATCCTCAGTTGGTGAATAGACACCTAAAATTAGGTCTATTCTATCTGTCAACTCCTAAAATCACTCATCAAAAGAATCAAACCACAGAATTTCATGCAGCTTTTAGTAGGTAAAATCAGGCAGCTAATTCATGTTTTTGAACTGTATTCTTTGTATTAATCCACTCAAAAACATCTGTATTGAACTGGTGGATGAAACCTGGGAAATGGGCCCAATTTAATCAGATATAGGTCTACATAAAGGTTTGCATAACAGCTCTATAGAGGCTTTTGATTTTATCAGCTGACATTTGCTCCATTATGATTTCCACAAGCAAGCTCTAGTGCATCTGAAGTTTCCCTAGACTGTATCACATGACCTTATGCTGCAAAGTCCGTAAGAGCATTGCTATACTTTGTCTCCTAAGTCATATCTGCCAGTCCCACACAGACATCTCATACATTTCAGAACTTCACAAATGAAATTAGATGTCTATATGTCACCACCTGAATAAAGACCTACATCTTCAATGACTATAAGGAAAGTCTGGGCACTTAGTCTGGATCTAGACATTTAAATTTCACCCCACTTCTGGTTTTATTCATTGCTCATGAAACCATCTCCATGTCATTTCTGGACTGAAATGAATGAGCCAAATTTCCAGAGGAATACTAAGGCTCCAGGTCTTATAGAAGTTGTTTTGTTGTGGCTCTCAGAAAGACTGAAATCAGAGACATAGCTGGAGAAACCATCCATATCTCTACAAGATTCAAAGGAAAACAGCTTCTGTAAGGGAAATGGACAGGTCAAAATTTTGCTGACATAATCTTTCCCATGACATTGTTACAAAAATTGGTCTTCCACTAGTTCTGTCTTAGTCCATTCTGAATTAAACGCCCAGCTAGAGAAATCAGAACAAACAATTGGCCTACAACGTCATTATAGTTAATTTTTGTTTGCCTAGAAGTCCAGATTACCTATAATTGTTCTCCTTTGTTATGGATACAGTTTGTTACACAGTTAAATGGCAGTTACAGTTAGTATAAGTATTTGAGCTGTGGGTAGGAATGTGAGGATTTCTGCTTCTAAGATATTTGCTCCTACTGCCAGGTGGACTGCAACTGCTTTTCCAGACACTGTGCTATTTTTTGTGTTATCTGTGCAAAAGCTGGTCTAGGAAATTAAGAATGGGCGTACAGTGGACTTTCTGCAGAGTCTCACGGATTTGATGTCAATTACCTGTTTACCTTTGTCTTGGAAGTGCCTTTCAATCTTCTGCTTTGAAGAACTAAGCTATAATTAGAAATGTGTTATATTTGGGTAGATTTGATTTTACAGACACAATGCAGTAGCTCATAGAAAAGTTATAAATACATTCTCCACACTGGCAGTCTCATTTTGCCTATTAAGACCACAGAAGAGAACCTGTATACTTCATCAACTCTTTACTGGAAGGGGATTCTTTCTGATCCTGTGTAAATACCAACCTGCTTCTTATTTTCCACTTTTGAATGCAAGAGCATGCTTGACTCACTGGGAAGAAGGTAAAGATAATGACATGTAATTGAAGTCATCCAGAAGAAACAATTTCAGTTTCTTTGCACTTTTATACTTGCACATTCCTGAACTCTTTTTTTTTTCAAGCAAGGTGTGTTATGCTGTCTGCCTTAACAGTAATTGTTCTCAACAAAGCTTTTCAGTAAACTGTAGATTCTTCTATAGGCAATTTGAAGTTCTTAAATAGGTAAAATTCCTGTTAGAAGTTACAGGAACTTTGCACCTTGGGTTGAGCAAGTTCCTTAAAATGATATTGCATATAAATCAAAAGACCCATCCAGATGTTGATAGTACATGTTTCACATATGATATACAGAATCATTCCATATTGTACCTATTTTCTTAGAAAAGTATTAAAGATAATTTTTCATCTGTAAGACCAAGTAACACAAATTCGTACGTTGTTACACCATGACATGACCATATTTGTTTTCTCCTTTCTTTTTAAAGAACAGCTTTCTTTCTCAATTTTTATTAAACTAAAGAAAAGAAAAATAAATACTTAGAGATTAAATGAATAATTTTACACACCATTACAGATTGAAAGGATGAAAGTCTAGTTTCAACATGGATGTGTTCCTTAGAAGAATTTACTGAGTTTTACTAATGAAAGACACAATTTTCTGCAATCAGTGGCAAGCTTCAATTCTCACACATTTGCATAAGAAAATTTGTAACTGCTTTGTCTCCTAGTGAAAAAAAAATATATACAGAAAAAAAATCTCAGTACTTGCAAAGGAGTAAGTTTGTCTGTACTTTGCTATATCAAAGGACTTTGCAAAGTGTTGCCACACTAAAATAAGTTTCAAAATCAGAACATTTCTAAGACGATATAAATAATTTTAATTTTAATTTAATTTTAAAATAAGCAATAAAAGACATTTGAAAACATCAGAGCAAGGAGCTTTCATAATATGCTGATGCTTTATATCCTTTGTTGTCTGTGTGTGAATATTGTAATATAACAGTCATGAAACATGATCTAAGTTTCAGGTAGTCCAGACATCATTTATATTCATTTTGTAACTGGATTTTATGAAAAACATTATTACAGGCAGATCTATTACCTGAACTTTTTTTCACCACAAGTATATCAGAACACAGCTCAGTCCCTTGCTTTATTGGCAGGGTTGGACCAGGTTGTCTCCAGGGTCCCTTCTGACCTCTTCCACTTCATGATTCTGCAATAAAATACTGTAAAATACCACATCACTCAGCTTGGTGTCATCAGCAAATTTGCTGAGGGTGCACTCAATCCTTTCATCTATGTCATTAATGAAGACATTAAGTAACACTGGCCCTACTTCAGACCCCTGAGGGACACCACCTGTCACTGATGTTCATTGGGACTCTGAGCCATTGACCACCACCCTCTGGATGTGACTGTCAAATCAATTCTTTATCTACCTATCCGTCCATCCATTGAATCCATCTCTCTCCAGTTTAGAGAGAAGGGTGTTGTGGGGGACACTATCAAAGGCTTTATAGAAGTCCATGAGAAGATCAAAATTTCCTTAAGTAGACATTTATCCAAAGTATAAAGCAAAGTATTAAGGTCTGTATTGGGACCAGTGTCCCAAGCTGGATGATGCAGTTGACACACCTGAAGGATGGGATGCCATCCAGAGGGACCTGGAAAAGCTTGAGAAATGGGCCCATGGGAATCTCATAAGTTTTAACAAGACAAAGTGCAAGGTGGTACACCTGATTCAGGGCAACCTCTGGTATCAATACAGCCTGGGGTATGAATAGACTGAGAGCAGCCCTGCCAAGAAGGACTTGTGGGTGCTGGTGGATGAGAGACTGGACATGAGCTGGCAGTGTGCACTTGCAGCCCAGAAAGCCATTTGTACCCTGGGCTGCATCAAATACAGCATGGCCAGCAGGGTAGGGAAGGTGATTCTGTCCCTCTGCTCTGCTGTGGTGAGACCCCACCTGGAGCACTGCATCCAGCTCTGGGATCCCCAGCACAGGAAGGACATCAGCCTGTTGGAATAAGTACAGAGGAGAGCCACCAAGTTGATTAGAGGGATGAAGCACCTCTCCTATGAGGAAAGGCTAAGAGAATTTGGCTCAAATAAGGCTAAGAGGGACTGTACAGCCTGGAAAAGAGAAGGCTTTGGGGTGATGTAGTTGTGATCCTTCAGCACCTGAAGGGAGTTACAAGATGGAGACTATTTACAAGAGCATGTAGTGACAGAACAACAGGAAATAGTTTTAAAGTGAAAGAGAATAGGTTTAGACTAGATATTAAGAAATTCTTTACTGTGAGGGTGGTGAAGCACTGGAACAGGTTGACCAGAGAAGTTGTGTCTGTCCCATCCAGAAAGTTTTCAAGGCCATATTGGCCAGGACTCTAAGCAACCTGGTCTAATAAAAGGTGTCCCTGGCCAGGCCAGGAGGATTGGAACTAGGTGATCTTAAGTCTCTTCCAACCCTGGCCATTCTATGATTCTATGACTGGTCTTAAGATGGGGTGCATGATATTGCGAGCATCACAAAGGGATCTGGGTACATTTCCAACATGTCTTTCTAACTGCTTTGTTATAGTGTGAATGTTTTAATCAGAGCTATTTTCAGACTGCATCCACAAATGATTTGCAGAGATCATGTTATATCTGTGGGTTAATCAAAAACATAATGCCTTATGAAAAAATATGTCAAACACCACCAAGATAGAAGACATACTCACAGTGAGGAGTTAATGAAAATTCTTTCTATTATACTTATTCCTGTCCATAGGTAAGTTTAGCCTATTTTTAAAAATGGAATACTCACCCAAAATAAAAGAAAAAGAGTCATTATATACACAGAGATAACATTTAGTCCCTAGATAATAGCTGGAAAGCATGTTGAAAAGATTCATTGTCAAAAAATCAAGCTGCGTTTCTAATTTTCGTTAAGCACAACTCAGATTGTGATGTGCAACAATAAAAGAGATGGCCCCTGAATGTGCAGAAAATACAAGCTGCTTTAATTCATTTTTTACTTCTTCTGTGCTGATTCTTGCACAGCTGAGCTGCCATTCAGGGTCTCATTCCTAATTTAGATTTTCACACATAGTGGTAATTGCACTGATAAAGGGAGTACCAGTTGTTGCCTACCACTATCATTTATAGTTCATTTGGATCTATTAGGTCTGCTGTACACTGGAGGTGAAGTCAAGTGACACTGCATCAGCCACTGAGGATTGCTTGTGGTTTCACAGGGAGCAGAGAAAGACTAATTGCTTCTGCTCCTCCTTTGGGAGTTCAGTGAATCCAAAAGGTCGCTACAGTTCCATCTGCTTTTTTCAACAATGTCATAACCAATGGCACCCCTTAGGTACTGAGGGAGCTGTCAGAGGTGCTCATCAAGTCACTTTCAATCATTAAACAACAATCCTGGCTAACCAGGTAGGTCCCCGCCTCCTGGAGGTTCACAAATGTGACACCTATCCACAGAAAGGGCCAAGAAGAAGGATCAAGGGAACTACAGGCTTGTCAGCATCACCTCAGGGCTGGGGAAGGTCATGAAGCAAATCATCTTGAGTGTCATTACATGTCACATACAGGACAACCAGGGGATCAGACGCAGTGAGCATGAGTGTATGAAAGGGAAGTCCTGGTTGACCAACCTGATCTCCTTCTATGACAAAGTGACTTGCAGAATCGATGAGGGAGAGGCTGTGGATGTTGTCAAAAGGGACTTTAGTAAAGTCTTTGACACAATTTCCTACAGCAGTCTGCTGGAGAAACTGGCTGATCATGGCTTGGATGGATGCACTGAGTAAAAAACAGCTGGATTGCCAGGCCCAGAGTGTGGTGGTAAATGGAGTTACATCCAGCTGATGGTCAGTCACTGGTGGTGTTCCCCAGGCTCAGTACTGGGGTCAGTCCTATTTACCATCTTTACTGACAATCTTGACAAGTAGATTGAGTGCACCCTCAGTACTTTTGCAGATGACAAAGTTGAGTGGGAGTGCTGATATATGAGAGAGTAGGAAGGTTCAGAAGAGGAATCTGAACAGGACAGATTGATGGGCTGAGGATAACTGCATAAGGTTCAATAAGGCCAGTTGCTGGGTCCTGCGTTTGGGTCACAGCAATCTCATGCAGTACTCTTGGGGAAGAGTGTCTTGAAAGCTGCCCAGTGGAAAAGGTCCTGCAGTGCTGGTCAACATGTAGCTGAACATGAGTCAGCAGTGTGCCCAGGTGGTCAAAAAGTCCAGTAGCATCCTGGCTTGTAGCAGCAATAGTGTGGCCAGCAGGACTAAGGTAGTGTCAAAGTTTCACCTGGGTCTCTGCCAAAAGCCAAACTCCACAGGGAAAGATTCCCCCATCCCTCTCCTGAAACAACAAAAAGTAGCAAGAGAAAATTGTATATATATATTTACATATATTACATTTATATACAGTTAAATACTATGTACAAAGCAACAGGGACCCCCAAACAACCCCAACAGGGGACAAGGGAAAGGGAAAGACAAACAAATATATACAATCTAAACTTAGGAATTAACTCAATAAATAATGAACACAATAGTAAACTCACCACTTTCCTTAGGAAAAGCAGACTCTCAAACTCTGCCACCGGCTCAGACAAACAGCTCTCTCAGGCAGGCCTCAGTCACACAGATAAGAAAGGCCCAAACACCGAAGTCTGACACCGAGTTCGCCCGAGCAGGAAAAAAGAGAGAGAATACCTCCTCCTTCAGTTTTTATATACCTGATTAGGTAAAGACATGGGATGGAATACTTCCTATGTTTTGACCCCAGTTACCAAGGAAGGCCTAAAAAACAACCCATCACAGGCAGTGATCATCCCCCTGTACTCAGCACTGATGATGTCACGTGTTGAATCCTGTGTTCAGCTCTGAGGCCCTCACAACAAAACAGACATCAAGGTACTGGAGTGTTTCCAGAGAAAAGCAATGAAGTTGGTGAAGGGTCTGGAACACAAATATCATGGAGAGCAGCTGAGGGAGCTGAGGTTATTTAGTCTGGAGAAAAGGAGTCTCAGGGGCTACCTTGTCACTCTCTACAACTCCCTGAAATTAGGTTGTAGCCAGGTGTGTGTCAGTCTCCTCTCCCACATAAGAAATAAATAAGGTAAGAGGAAGTGGCATCAAACCAGGGGAGGTTTAGATTGAATATTAGGTAAAATTTCTTCACAAAAATGGTTGTCAAGCATTGGAATAGGCTGCCCAGGAAATTGTCTGAGTCACTGTTTCTGGAAATGTCCAAAAAACATCTAGATGTGGCACTTACGGACATGGTTTAGGGATGAACATGGCAGTGCTGTGTTAACAGTTGGACTTGATCTTAGAGGTCTTTTACAACCTAAACTATTCTATGATTCTATTTTATGATTACACGATAGAGTGGAAGACACAGTACAGCAAGGAGAGTGTTTCTGTACTTTCTGCCTCTGGAGAAAGTCATCCCTATTCAAACATTTTTCACATTGCTATGTAAATATGAACTGACATCACCAGCATTGTGACATAGAGTCAAAACATCAGGAATGGATGCTACCATGCACATAGAAATTATGCTTTACATTATTCTAATATGTGCATTTTATTGTCTTGCTTTCAAATAATTTAATAAGTGATACAAATCAGAATATTTCATGTAAAATTCAGTAAGAAAAGAAGACTGAGTAAGAATTTGATGTCAAAATTGAAATCAGAGTTGTTACTCTCCCCACAGAGAGCTTGAAAAACTACAGATTGTGAGGAATAGCCAATTTAACAGTGAACTTTTTTGTGTTCTCCCAAATGCGCATATTTGCTGCTTCCCAAGACAGCTTAATAGCTTTTGCCTAAATGTCTCTGCATTCATAAGTATAAGACTAAGCATAGGAAATATTAGGCAAAAAAAGACTGGGGCTTCTTTAGAACAAAAGGAACACAGGAAAGCTGGTGCTAGGAGGAAGGTCCCTCTCCAGCTTGTAAAATCCCTTTAGTTTCACTTTGTATTGGCTACTGTAGAAATACTAATCATATCATTAATGACATTAATTCTAATGCTTGTAGTAGCTGATGTAATAAGATCACAGCATTTTCTACCTTCTTATTAGGTACTTTGGTGAATAGCTTAGACCTCAGGCACCACCTATTAAAATGTGAAGCATTCTCTTCATGTACCAGGTAATTAACATGCTTCATCTTTGTGAGAGCACCAGGACATATTTTATCTAATTCTAATCTTAAAAATCCATTCTAACACACACGGTTTATTGAGGACTTTATCCTAAACCCATGAAGAAGAACCAGTATAAAGAAACAGGAACCACCCTCTGGCTCAGAATTCAAATTCCACTCACCCAGACTCTGAAAGAGCCCTGCAAGAAGATGTTGCAAAGAAGAGTTCAAAGACCTCTAAATAAGCCAACTTAAGGTTAATTTGCTGCTGCTCAAGTCTCCTATGATCAAAAATAATTAAAGGTGGGCTTCAAGCATGAGGTTTAATAACATTTCCGCATAATTTAGTTAGCATTAACAAGGATAATGGGATATTCATCATATCAACAGACCTGTCAAATTGCGTTGAAATCCTATTAATTCCTGGCCTCAGTTACTTCCCCTGGCCATAATTTACACTACATGAATACATGCTTCATGTGCAAAAGACTGACTGATTTAAAAAGAATAGTCTTCCTTGAATTTTCTAATTTCTAAGATTCAGTATATACTCTGTATTTTCATTGTTTATTAATCCCTCTAACTAACTGTTCCCTTTATCTCATCTGCCTTTTTGGATTTGCAATTAAGTAATCACTAATATTTTTCATTCCTCTGCTTATGGAGACCTTTCCATGAGTTGATAATTCAATACTTGTCAATTACTGTTAGCTGTCAACAACTACCTCATAAAGTATTTAGAACCTCAGTCACCAATTTTGAAAACACAGCACTAAATGCTGTTTCTTGTTTTATTTTCTTTCACAGCATAACTGTAACTTTCAAAGGAGGCAAGATATTGGATGGGCTATTCATTATCACCTGAAAATTACAGGCTAATTACATTCTTTGAATTACTTGTTCCCTTACAATGACATATAGGAAAATATTGATTGCAATTTTCCTCAGCATGCAGGAACACTATGAAAAAGTTGTGGATTTCATCACCTAATTATGGCACACAACAAAAAGTAAAGCTCAGTATTGATACCAGTTCGCTATACATATCTGACTGATCTTTTCTAATCCTTTTTCGGTTTAATTTTCTAGCTAAGTGGCTTTGAGATATTAAGCTTGGGACATGACAATTATGGGAATTTCTCTGAGAAAAAAATTAAGTATTTTATGCTGATACTGCATTTTCATACAATACCACAAAATAACAAAAACCAACCAAACAAACAAAAAATTATCTGAAGAGTAAACATCTCAAAGGAACGTGAAAATGTAGTGAGACGTGTGTTAAAGTCACAGACTTCCAGAGCAATATCTCTTCTACTTCTCAATGAGAAAAGGAGAGAACTGTGGCTCTTATCACAACTTGTCTTCACATTAACTAATCCTGAAACATTTGCCACTTTTCCCATGTTAGTGAACACAGTTTGAAAAGCCTTTATGAGGCAGTGCCAATGAACAGTATTTTAGCCCAAATTCCTTTTTAACATAAACCCCGGAGGAAGTGTAAACATGAAGTTATACTCCTGCTTCAGATGCAGATTCCCATTGTGCATAATGTGTGCTGCAGAGCTGTCACTAGATGTTCTGCCTTAGCATTTTGGTGCAAGTCAGGACTGCTCACTGGAGTGGATGAATCAGGGTCACTTCTCACCCTTGGGCTCACATCACGGACAGGTGTAAGAACATGCAGAGTAGGCTCCTTTTGACAAAAACAAAGCCAGAAAGATGCTCTTCCATGGCACATGGAATATACTCCAATTACTGATGGGCCATGGGCTTAGACTAAAGCTAGCCTGAGTCAAATGACTGAAACCAATTCTGTATGAATATCAGATTCTCAGCCAATAGCAGTTTTACCATGCAGCACCACAGTGCTCTACCTTCTGATGTAGACATCCTCTGACCATCTCCTTAGACAAAGACTCAGTGTATCTAGCACTTATAAAACAAAAAAACCCATAAAATTAATAAAGTTTTTTAGAGTTATAAGTACTTTCAATTGCTCCCAAAATGAGAAGTGACACAATGTTATTTTTGTTTGTTGTTAATGTTTATTATGAAGTGGCAATTTAGCTCTAATATTGCAGTATTCTCAGCAGATATATTAATATAAAGTTTCCATCTTAAAAGACAGAAAAATGCAGGTTGCCTTTTGACCTCATTCAAACGGGAAACATGTATTGAATTGTTACCTCCAACAAAGATCTCAGAAGTATATTTAAGTGCAAGAAGAATGTGATTGCAAATTTTCTTGACAAGGAATGAACATGTTTCCCTCTTAGGAAAAAAAAAAATATCGTAGTTAATCTTCCATACACTTTTCATTATATTGTGGAGGCAGGGGGGAGGGGATAGTGGTTCTGTCCTGTCCACATTGCAAGCAGGTTATTTCAAAGAAAGACTTGGTGAGTTCAGGCAGTGGAAATATAAGAAATCTGATAGGACTGCAGTTTAAAATGTTCCTTAATAGTCTCCAGACATCTAATATACATACTGAATAAAAGTAGAGAAAACAAGACCTTACTTTAGGAAGTCTTTTGGGCCTCTGTAACCCATCCAGAGGAAAATGAAAAAGTAGACTGTTTTTCATTTACCCAAAGAAGCACAGTTGGTCTAATAATAACATTGTGTGATTACTAGGATAGTTTGCTACAGACATGAATCGGTATTCACTGATGGATGGCTGCCCAGTGTTTGGTGGATTTTGTTAACAAGGGACACTATTGTCCCAGTGTTATGCTTCAAACCACAGAGGTTTTAAAACATGTCTTTTTGGGACCCTGTATGAGTCCTAGCAGATTGATTTCTGTAAGTTCTTTGATCAAAACAAAAGCCTGAGAATTATGACAAATGGAGCTTTCTAGGCTAAATACCTCACTGATCTCTTCTCCTTTTGTATATGTTGCCTTTCATCCCTGTCACTGTAGTCTTGCCCATCTGAGACAGAGAAGGAAATTAATGTATTCAACAACATCCGCGAAGGGGTAAAGAAAGCAACTGTTTCTTTCTTTTCAGTTTTCTTTTTCTGCCAAACTATCATTTTTGAATTATTCATTCATAAAATTACAGTCCAGACCCAGTTGCTGGTTTGATATAGACTAGATTTAGAGTGGAGTGTTTTCTGAACTTAGCTATAAAATCAATACATTTGAATAGCCCTAAACAAACCTAGTCAGGGTGACCTGGTTCATTAGTTTTCCTTTTCCTTTTGTAACAAAATGAAATTACAAAATACAGTCTCTCACTTTTAGCTAATATTTCCTTGTCAGAGGAAATGTCACATCTTATATTTTATCCCCTGCTCATCAGTTATAATTATTTGGGCTCTAACTCTTGTACATCAAGTTTTGGTAACATTGAAAATACATTCAACTAGAATGCCCTTAACAAATGAGGGACATAGATAGCATTAGTATCAACACTGTTTAAACGTTACTTCCACATATCTTGTCATTTGGGCCTGTGGAACTTTGTAACATTTCTACGGTATTAAATGAAGGATAAATGAAGACTCTCAAAGGAAAATGTTAATTGTACATAGGTAGATGGAGCAGTGCAGGGATATTGACTGAAATTGTTAACAGTTCTCTGCAAAGGTATGTGTCTCCATTATTTATGCCAAACGGTGTCTGTTGAATAAATAAATTGATGGAAGTTTCTTCTGGTACCAGCTGCTGCTGTTCATAAATTAATTCCCTGAAAATGTTTTTGGTTGCCCACACATACAGAATTATTTGAAATTGGAGTGAAGGGGGAAGCTAATTTAATTATGAAAAAAAAAAAAAAAGGATTTTTAAAGTTTCTGGGTTTTAAGCACATACCTAAGTTATAGAATTCACTGTGCAAAATAAAATCAATCCAGTTACCCAACAAGCAGGAGGAGGAAAAAAAAACATCCTCCCTGTCAGTCCTGTAGTTCTTTACCTTTTGTCACTGCACATACAAGTGTGTGGCAATGAACAGTCCTGTATTTTCACAATATAAAAAGAACTGTCTGAAACTGAGTATCAAATGAAGAGGTGCTGAAAGAAATTAGAAAATTAAATGGTGACTATTTGCTATTACTGGAAAATCTTAAATTAAGAGTTCTAAAGAAATTTCAAAATTAAACAGATGAGCTGCTGCAAGAATATATAATGTCTCAGAGCCAGCTTCTCTACTCAATGTCTGGAATTTAGAAAAAGTTTTGCCCAGCTTTAACATAGCTGCAACAGTTATGTTTGGCATTTACTATTCCCATAAACTAGCTTCAGTTCCAGAGTGAAAACCATGTGAAATCACACTAAGAGATACACCTAAGAAATTCATCAAAGGGTAAAAATTAAATATACAACTACAGTGGCTTCCATAAAGAACAATAAAGTCATGTGGTTCACCATTTTTTAAGATTTTCTGAGTGTGACAAGAGCATATAATATGAAGGAGAAACAGTTATATTATTTTAGTAAGAAGTTCTAAAGTCTTTTGACAAATTTTCTCAAGGAAATCAAGCTGTAAAGTACTGTGAAGGATCAAAACTACCTAAGAAGGAACTAAATTTTTACAAACAACTGACAGACTTTCAAGATGAAAATTTACACTGGTGTTCTCTGAGACAGCTGAACTGATTTGCATTGTATTTATAAATAACTGTAAAATTGCTTTATAATAAAATTACTAAATTTTCAGATGTTCTGCTGTCTTTATATCATCTTTAAATGGAATTAATATATTCTTCAACTGTAACACAGAACTTACTTGAGTTAGCAGGATATTTTCTCATCCTCCTTTTCCTTCCTATTGCCACCCTTGACCCATCTCTTCATGTGCATTAGTCAAAGACATGAGATGGGCTATGACAAACTCCTGCCACATACCAGAACATCTCCATTATATTGCTGTGTTGCTTGGTTCAATGTAACCTAGCATGAAAATAAACCAGCCACAATACATATGACAAAGATAGAAGTCAATGCAAAACTTCTAGAAGACAAGGGAAAAGGGAGAAATTTGCTAAGCCAAACCCTGCCAGATGTCTAGGTAAGTGCTCGGATTATATGAGAAGCCTTGTATGTATTATAACTCTGTTATACGAGTTGTTACATACAAATCCATATGTATATTTATCACACCTAAAAAATTTAACTATAACTAGGTAGATGCAGTCTGTTCCCTTCTCTGACATCCTTTGCTACTTTCTGTGCTTACTAGTTACTCACTTGTTAAACATAGTCTTGATTTAAACCTGATCTTGCGATCCATCTTCAAGATGGAACTCCATGAATTTTCATGTGTCTCTGCTTGGGCAGAGGTCTTGTGTCAATGATAAGGTTTCTTTTGTTAGGTCACCGTAACACTGTGTCTCTTACAACAGATCTATTATGTAACAAGAACGTAGAAGTTACTGTAGTATGAATATCATGTGAATCAAGGAACATATACACTTATATTCTAATCTTAAAAAATGGTTTATATCAGTCACTTTTTGTATTTTTTCACATTTCTGTATATGTTCTTCCCCTTTGACTATTCTGTTGTGAAACTAAAAGTACAATATGTGGTAACTTTGGCAAAGGACTAGTACTAGATTTATGCTTTTGCTCTCGAATCCAAATAGCACTTCAACTGCTACACAAAGAATTTTTCTGAAATAGTCAGAACACCGTTGAGAATGCATATGATATGAACTGCTTTACAATAACTGTTATAATATGCTTTCCAGACCTAGGAAGCAATTTGTTTTGCTTAGTGGGCATCTGAATGCCAAGCTCAGAATTTATCAAAACCCACATACAATGGAAATAAACATGCTTTGGAGTGACTGTGTGAGCTATGCTGCCAATACAAATAGTTTTCTGGCATCCCCTCAAGGCAAAGTATTGGGCAAAAGACATTACCTGTACTCTGTGATACACAGTAAAAGGTAGGATGAAACTTGACTTATGGCAAAAGCATTACTTTGCTTTGCCTATCATGCTTTTCTCATATTGATGTACCATTTCCTATTTAATTTCACTGCTTCCTTACATTTCATAAATAGAAGCTGCAAGTGCTCATATTTCTCATTGTGTTTTTAGAGAGATACCTACTGCAGAAATCAAAGGTTGTATCCAGTGTTAGATCCAAAAGAATAGCCTGGTCATCTCCCTTTCATTCAGGTATCTCTCCCAATTTGTAACTTCAAAACTGATAATTGACTTTTTCACAGCCACAGAAAAGCTGCCAGAGTGTTTCAGTTTGTACCAGATGCTTACATATATTGCAGGATGATAGCCCACAGGAAAAGTGTTCAGTACCCTAATCACCAGCCTCAGTATCACCACCCATTTGTCTCTTTTAGTACTTAGACTAGCTGAATCAAGGAGAAATAGATTTAATTGCACTCCCTCCAACTCTCTGAAATACCCTTGTTGTAGTCTTTGGCAAGGTTAGACCTTTCTGTTGAGACTCCTACTCAGAATGAGACTGCAAATCTTCTCCCAGTTCTTTTTCTATAATTCCGTGCGTATCTCCTTTGTGTGAGTTTCCTGCTTACCTCCAGAAAATAGAACTAATCTGAGAATGTTAAGCAAAGTTCTAGGAACTGCATGTAATACTTAACCCTTGCAGTATCTCCTCCAACCCCTCAGTACTTTATTTCCCAGGTCAATGCTTTTGTCATGTTTTTCGTGCCGGTCTGAGATGCCCAGCTTCTGATATATTACTGGGGGGATGCAGAGATGCCTGAGTCTAGATCACAGATTTTATTGAAACCCACTTATAGGACACAGTGCTGTTTTGGTGAGAAGTTTGTGTCAAATCTATCAGGCTGTATCTGCTATTGCCTTCCCAGCAGCAAAATCCAGCTGTCTGATGAACCTCACAGAAACTGCTTTTGTTCTTGCCCCAATATCCTGTAAGCAAAAGCACACACTCCAGGTTTGCACCAAAATGCACCTAGGCTGAAAGCTTTGTCCTAGAAGCCATGAAAACCTTGCAATTAAGACACAGTCTACAATGCTAAGCCTCATCACACATATACATCCAGCTCATCCCATCACCCTCTTATTTTTCTCCTTTAAGTGCCATCTTTTTTCTTTTCCCTGTAGCTTGTATGTATGTATGTATGGCCAGACTTCATGAACGAAGATCTTGGGAATGGCTCTCCCCCTGTGGGTGTGCCCTCCCAGCCTGTGCAGTGGATTTTTTAGGTGAGGCACAGCATGCACAGAACTGGCCCCACCATTTAAGTCCTAAGGTCCATTTGCCACGGCCGAGCGAGATTGGACAGTGACAGTGAAATCCTCGGGACTGTCTACAGCACCCAGTACTAACTGGGGATGACCCTGCTGAGCATCCGAGATGGGATGGGATTGAATTGCAGGGAGGCATTTAACTGCCCAGGGGACGGTCCCCACTGAGACTTGAACTCAGGCCCTTGGGATTCAAAGTACAGAGTGCTCTCCTTTATGCCACAGGACCGCTCTTCCCTGTAGCTTAGAAGTAACTTAAAAGGCACCCTCTAGTGTCCCAGAGCTTTACCCATAGGAAACTGTAGTAGATGGAATGTCAGAAAATGGAAACCAGCAAAAAGTACTCTGAAGCCAAGAGGAATCTGTCAGCTTTCACCTGCAGAGGAAGCAGTTTTTGCTCCCTAGTCCGTCCGTTTCAATGAGCATACAGGGCAAGGTAATTATGTATTTTGTGTCTAATGGCTGAGTGCTATTTGTAACAAGGATTTCCAGAAAGAAAAGGAATCTCTCTTCTATAACTCTGGGAAGGTCTACTCAGTGTTTAACTGGGATAGCCTGCTTAATTTTCAGTCTCTGGCCGAATTTTATGTATTTTGCTAATTCTTTTTAATTTAAATTTACTTCAGGTTAACAAAGGAAATTTTATTATTTTATCTGCATGGTCTTCTGCTTTTCGTATTTTACTTTTCACACATCTTAAAGAACACAGCTCAAAAATAATACTTCAGATGCTAGAAAAAACTCAGACAAACTCAGAGTCCTGGCTTGAATGTGGGTTACAGAGACCCTCTCTGTATGATCTGGTATAAAATGGCAAATAAAATGTCACAAATGCAGTAGTATTTCTGGTTAGTTGGACTCATTATCTGTGGGTGGTGAAGGCTCTGGTCTATTCTCTGCAGAAACCAGAAATTAAAAAGTACTTTCCTTGGACAGACAGGGATGTTTCTACGAAGTACTTAATGGATACAAAATCACTCTTTTTCGTTCTTTTAATGTTACTGCACACAACAGCAAGGACAAGCAACAGCGATAACAGGTGAGATGAGATGGGGTACTTATTTGTAATGCAAGAACAAACCTCTGGATGTCTGAGGCATTTGAAGCAGGCCATATACATACTACAGAGAATATAGAAGCAAAATACAGACAAAAGAAATGATGCATTGAAAAACAAGTGGACCTATGGTGGAGTGAATGTCCCAACTCACATATTTTGCTGCCACCCTGTAAATCCTCATTGACGTAACAGATGAAAACAGTTGGTGTTTTCCATTCTCTGACAATGAATTCTTCACCCCCTGCTCCTAAGGGATGGCATCCTGCTGGCATATGAGATGTAATTTTCACCAACCGAGGTAAATTGGTCCCTGCAGCTTGCCCTTTATATGCTACATATGATTTACTTAGGTTTTATTACCTATAGTTACAGTTATTACAACTTGATAATATTCACTGCCTAAAACAGAACGCCCTCACAGCAATGAAGCTGTTGAAACACAGATCTACAACCATTTCATGTTTTCAGCTTTACTTTACTGTTAATATTTTGACCAGAGAGACTATTTCTCTAAAATTTAGGAAAGAGTTGATGAACTTAGTGATCTGATTACAATGCTATGTGAAGCAACAACAAAATGATGGTTTTTTCCTATGACTTCTGGGCTGCAGGTGGTATTGTACCCTGTTATGGATTTAAAATCTGGGAATTTTTCTTTCATCTACCAACCCTGCACCTCAGAGGGATCACCTTCTCTCTCTCTTTTTTTCAACTGTGGAACCAGGAAAGAGACTGCCTGCCCCACAGAAAAGAGTTCCACCTGGCCCCCTCATGAACTGCTAACAATGAATCATTTGCAGCAGCTGCCCGGAGCACACCTGACCCCTCAGGCTACAAGCTGGGTGTTTGGGAACATCTGTGTGATAAAAAAGGTTTCCTGCCTTCACACCAGTGACTCAGGTGTGGTAACACCCCTCCAGGAAGGCATTAGCACCTTCACACCAAGCCTGAGGGGTCATGTCTGCTAATGGGCCATCAAAGACTCCAAAAATATGTCAGAGTGTAAATCACCCATTGTGAAACTCCCCACCCTGGGGGAAGTACTGGGCACTCCCATCTGAGCCTAAGCATATATAAACTGAGGGTTTGGGACTGGGACTGCTGGTTGGGTCCAGAGGAGGACCAGAGCCTCAGCAGGACTGCAACTGCCACTCTCAGCTGGACCGAAACCATCATCCTCACCAACAGGTTTCTTCTTTCCTCTTACTTTGGACTTAGGAGGGCCAAGTGGTGCTCAGCACAGGGGCTGACAATCACCGTTCTGTTTGTGTCCCAGGGTGCTGGGTTACACTTTTGGTTTTGTGGGTAAAATGGACTTTATTTTCCTCTGTACCCTTGTACTTATTGTGATCTTTTTTACTAAATTGTAATTCTGACTAGTAATCTGTTTGTGAGTTGGATCCATTCCTCCTGCCAGTTTATCCTTAAACCAGCACATACCCTTTGAAAAGACAACCATGAATTTATACTGTTCACAAAGCTCATTTCTGTTCTACTCTGAACCACTTCAACTCCAACAGTTTTGACTGGTTTTCCACCTGCAGAATATAGACTCCCATTCTTACCCTGCCAAGTTTGAACTACCAACAACATCCTTAATTAATGACAGCTGTTATTGAGGGTTACAGGGGAGATTGATAATTTGTCCAATTAGTTTAATTATAAGGAGGAAAAGAAGTGCAAAGCAACAAATGTATCAAGCATGTTTAATGTACAGTAAACATAGAGTAAAATAAGAATATAAATAATTTTGCAAATCAGTAAAAGAAGAGGAGGTATCTTTTTTTTCTTTTTTTTTTTTTTTTTCATGACAGAAAGTACAAAAGAAGTTGCCACAGACCTCTGCAGACACTTTACAACAACTTTGGGAAAATATTTTAAGCACTGTTCAGCTGTGAAAAGTCTCACCACAACAATAAAAAGTGTATACTTTAAAATTATTTTTCAGTAAAAAGCTACCATGGAGATGCCTAATTTTGGTACCTTATCTATAATTTTTCTTGAAATTTCAGAAATCTTATGTTCCTTAAAAGACTTAGATGTTCCTTTAGTAACACTGCAAGAAATAGAGAATCTGTAATTTTCTCTATTTTGTTGATAATTACAAACAGGAGGTAGTCACAGTGCAGAGCCTTGTTTGTGTCTTGCATTAGATTTTTTTAAACTTTTATGGAAAAAGCAAAGATATTATCCATGGTAAGAAATGCCACCTAAGACAAATCTAAAATTCTACCAATTAACTCAAGTAATTAGAATTTGGAAAATCTCCAGTGAACTTCTCATACTCAACCTAAACTGAAAAATAAGCACAGAAGCTAGTGGTGCTCAAAAAGGTGTAAAGAAAAAGAACTGACAGTGGCCACTGACAACGAGACCATACAGATGTGTTCTTGGCACTATCTGCTTAAGTAGAAAACAGAGCTCTACACATCCCCATATGGCACAACAATAACTGCAGTACCATATGTTTACACTGCTAAACACTCGACACACTGTGTTTTTAAAGCAACACACTGTGCGCATCACTGGGGTTCAGCCTAGTGTAACTTATGCAGATCATACTGCTCAGTGGTGAATACAGAATAATAACTACATGAGCAGTGCCACATACAAGAGCTTCTATGGTACTTCTTGCAGCTTCAGTGAACAGGGATGTGAAAAAGCTATGACAGGACCCCTCAGCCTTCCTGCAATTCATGGTCATCTCAGCAAGTGATTTCACAGTGTTTATACTCATGTCATGAAAAGTGCAAAAAACACACTGCCACCTGAAATTCAGCTGAGGAGTAGCTGCAAATCTGTACATCTATCTTACTTTCTGAGTCAAAATCAAATCCCTAAACAATTAAGGCTTCTCACCTCAGAGCCAGTTTCCAATGTAACAACTCCCCAGGGAGACATCCTATTTGTACTGCCTTAAAATCGCCCTTTGGTGGTGATCCCTTGATCACCCTGAAGCTGACAGCAGAGCTGAGTCAGAGGCTCGCTCAGTGACTTCAGTCACATTGGCCTGAAATCTGCAAGTCATATTTCCACTGTCATTTGGGCTGTGTAGAACCCAGAATGCTCTCAGCACTTCCAAGAATACATAATACATTTTATATAGCTTATTTGCCTCACTGTGAACTACATATGTAGATATTAAAAAAATAAAAAATAAAGAAGCTGAGTTTAGAATCAGTGCAGACCCTGTGACAAATTACTTCACAGGAAGAGTCTGAAATTGTTTGAATGTAGTAAGCTTGCCTTTGAATGAGTAAACTGGCTGCTGAATTAATCAGAGAGGAAATTGTCTGTCTTTTGAATGTACTGTCCATTTTTGTCAAAGCTATGAATATCATAAATAGAATGATTTATAGTATTTACAGAGATAAAATATAAAATCAAATCCAGGAGAAAAATGAGAAAATTCACTCCAATTTACACTATCTTGTGTTGGCTTTATAGAGCCTTCTTATTCTCTGATTTAAAAATCAAACCTATATTCTAGCATGTATTTGAATTGCTAGTGTATTTGTTTGTTTGATTTCTGCATTCTCACCCAAAACACTCATATGTAATTGTTTTACTGCAAGAAGTTATTTAAAAAAGCATCTAATTCTTTTCACAAGCAGAAAGATAATTGCGTTAGGTTCAAATTAACCTTGACAACATAATATTTGATAAAAGTTACAGCAATTCCCCTTGAAAAAAATTACACATAGATGATAAGCTTTTCCTGCTGAGATCTGTGAGCATTTTATATTAAATTTCCTATAGTCTAAACATTTTATAGAAACAGTTTTCTCAAAACTTGAAGGTGAAATCTTGAATGCAATCTAAAACATTTGTTGAGCATCTAGATTTTCAATTAAAGATTAAGCATCCAGAAATGGGATCCAAGAAATTTAATGTGTGGCTAGTGATTCAAGAGAATACACACTTGAACACATAAAAAAATCTGCCTTTAAGTTACCTTATTCTGGGCTGAAAGGAGAGTCCTTTTTTCATGCTTCTTTGGTAAGTAAGATAATCTGTTCTTCCTCATAATGATCTTGGAAGAGCTTGCTCTTTTCCTTTAAAATGTGGATGCTGGAAGTGGTCATGCTGCTTGCCCCACCCTTTCTATATTCTAACCTGTTTAATACATTATACTTTCACCTTAGCTAGCAAAGGATGAAGAATCACAGAATATTCTGTTGGTAGGGACCCGCAAGGACCATCAAGTCCAACCCTTAGCCCTGCACAGGACAATCCCAAAGAGTCACACCATGTGCCTGAGAGTATCATCCAAACGCTTCTTGTACTCTGTCAGGCTTGGTGCTGTGACCACTGCCCTGGGGAGCCTGTGCCGGTGCCCAGCCACCCTCTTGGTGAAAAACCTTTTCCTAATATCCAACTTAAACCTCTCCTGACAAAACTTCAGGCCATTCCCTCGGGTCCTGTCACTGGTCACCACAGAGAAGAGATCAGTGTCTGCCCCTCCACTTCCCATTAAGAGGAAGTTCTAACTGCAATGATGTCTCCCCTCAGTCTCCTCCAGGCTGAACAGACCAAGTGACCTCACACGCTTCCCCTCAAGGCCCTTCACCATCTTCACTGCCCTCCTTTGGACACTCTCTAATGGCTTAATGTCTTTCCTATATTGCAGTGTCCAACACTGCCCACAATATTCAAGGTGAGGCCACCCCAGTGCAGAGCAGAGCGGGACAATCCCCTCCCTTGAGAGGCTGACGATGCTTTGCCTGATGCCCTCCAGGACAGGGTTGGCCCTCCTGGCTGCCAGGGCACTGCTGACTCATATTCAACTT
>JAWWEU010000040.1:36155055-36207477 GCA_035583155.1 Acropternis orthonyx | reverse complement strand
CTTCCAGTCCTGTGTGCAAGTCATTGATGAAGATGTTGAAGAGCTCAGGGCCCAGGATGGAGCCCTGTGGAACCCCACTAGTGACAGTCACCACTCTGATGTCACCCCATTCATTATTACACTCTGTGCTCGACCTGTGAGCCAATTGCTCACTCACCACATTATGTCCAGCTGTGCTGGACATTTTGTCCAGAAAGATCCTGTGAAAGACAGTATTGAAAGCTTTACTGAAATCCAAAGAGATGACATCAACTGGGTTCCCTTGATCAGCTGGGTGGGTTAGCTTATTGTAGAAGGAAATCAGGTGTGTAAAGCAGGACTTTCCTCTCATGAAGCTATGCTGGCTATGACCAACAACAATGTTGTCTTTCAGATGTTTCATGTGGAAGTCGGACTTTCACAGGACTCAAGGTGGCAGCTATAATTTTCTCTTTACTACTTCTCCTAATCTCCTTTCTTGATATTTTGGGTAATCTAAAGCTGTATGGGTTGGATTTTGTTAAGTTATATGGGTTAGTATGTGCTAAGTCATTGCCTTGTGGAATGCTTTATTCTGCTCGAATGCTGCCCTTTAAACTTTTGCCAGGTTCTCATATTTTCTAAAGTTTGCCAGTAAATGTGTTATTTGACGTCCTGAGAAAATGTATGTAGCATCTTCTGTGCTCTGTCTCAAGGTATTGAAAGTAATGAAGGTCCTTTTAAGGAATTTGGAGGGTGGTGCCTTGTATATTTTTAAAGTAAAACCCCTTCAATGAGCCTGTAGTTTGAACACTGGGGTCTTACATATATATCAGTGATGAGTAGTGGTCAGGGTCATGGCATGATGATGGAAGAATGATTCTTTGATCTTAGACTTCAGGGGCCTTTAACAGGTCATGATCCAGTATCTTGGTTGACAGTAATATAAAGTGCACTAAAGAAACACAGGCAAGTGACAGACTAAGTAGCTGAATTTTAGGTAAAAATTTGCACTAAAAAAAAAAAAAAAGCAGTTGTAAAAAGTTCAAGCCAGAGCTTCTTGGACATACAAAGCCTCTTAGGGTCTGTTACCCCCCAGTCCTGAATGCCCGACCTTTATCAGGTATTACACTTTAATTTCAGGCTCCAAGAGATTTCATTTACATGAACTATTGTAAAGCCATTGGTTCTTTGGTACCTTGAGTTAACATCCAGAGAATAATTACACGTTTTTCTTTAAGAAATTTCTTTTAATTTGGTGAGAATATAGACGTTTTGGCAAAAAAGGTTTTACAAAGGTAACATGCAACTTCACAAAAGCATTACAGCAGATTACCAGGATTAGCAAACATTGCTACAGAGAACCTTTGTTACACCTAGCAAACACAAACTCCTTGTAATGTATGTTAGGTACCCAGAACTTACAGAAAATAAGTGTTTAAGTTGCCCACAAGAGGAAGAAAAGAATAAGGGAAGAGAGATTAAGAGAGGAATGAGTAAAGAAAGAAGAAGAGAGGAAAAAGAACATAGTTACCACTTAGAAGGTCACATGTTGATGGTTTTGAAGAGAACTGGCCAGAGCCCACGATGGAGACCTCATGCTGCCTCCTCACCTGCTCTGGTTGCTGCGGCCACTCCCTCCAGGTGGGACCTTTGGTTCACTGACCACTCCCTGTCCCCTCAGCCAAAGTGAAGGGTGCTGCAGTCATCCAGGGGCTACAGGGAGGTGGCGTGGGTGGGTTACACGCACTCACTCACTCACTCACTCACTCACTCACTCACTCACAAATACATACACACACACACACACACACACACACACACATATTCTCATGCACACACAAGTGGGTTCTGACCCAATAATCACTGATGTGGTGTGCAACAGAGTCTAACAGTATTAATGATCACCATCTATTCTATGATCATCCATATTAAGAAAAAAAAAAAACACTTTAAATACTAAAATGCAAAGTCTGAATTGGCAGGTAGGTTATATTTGTATATGTATATATATATAGAAATACATACACACATAGAAAAAAAGTGCACATACAGACAGAAATGTTTTAGTGCTCTGCTCTGCAGTCAAACAAAGTATGAGAGAAACTCACTTGTTGGGGGAAGTAACCTTGAGTATCCTTTCTGGACTTTATATACTGTGCTTCAATCTTAAATATAAGGGAAAATTACTGACTATAGTGTATTAGCACCTGAGGAAAACTTTTGAAGTATTATAAGAACTATATAATTTGGCATGTCTACCAAACACATCCTGGAAAAAGTGGAAACAGTCCTGTACCACGTGTAAATCTTTTCTGCTCATTCCCATATGCTCTCTGGAGACAAGGGAGAATTGCCTTAGTGTACAGGTACATATCTTTTTCCAGAAGAATTCACTTCAAGGAGACAAGTGTTGCTTTGCAAGCCTTTCCTGCCTGGAAAATGCCTTCTCAAAGGTTGTTAGATGGTTTGTTTTTTCCTTTCCCTTCTGCATTCCAGAGAAAGTTGGTGGCTCTCTCTTTTTCTGGTATGCAGAGAGATAAGCAGAGCTGCAGGCCTCCACAGCCAGCCATGAGCCTGGGGGGGGGCAGTGATGATAAAGGCAAGGAAGAACAGCAGGTGTGTCTTTCCCCAGGTCCAGCACTTTGCAAGTTGTGCAATTTCCTTTGTAAGTTTTTAGCATTCTCAAGTTCAGAATAAACTTTCTTGGATTCTTTCCACTGCATCTTTGGGGGTACCTGCATGTATCTTACTTCACACTTAGGAAGGAAAATGAAGCATAAAATAGCTAGAGTTAATGAGGAAAAATGTTGATGGAAGTCATAAAGAAAAATTAAATTATTTAAGTGTTAATATCCAGATCACCTAGTAACGGAGATGATTTTAAAATGGTACCAGAGTAATGTAACCAATTTCCAGTTGTCCATACAGTGTACTCATGGTACACAATTTCCCATGACTGAACAATCAGATTTTTGAAGATGCATTGACATCAAAGGGATTTTGATTCATTTTCACCTTTCACTGATGGGGATAAAGATGGAGGCAAACATCCAGAAAGCAGGACATTGTAGTTTATACTGACAGAGGGAAAAAAACCCAAACCCCACATAGAAACAATCATATTGTTATAATTTCTTTTTCATTTTTGAATCTCTGTCTATCCATAAGTGAAAACTACTTTCTCTTCCAAACTGGGTTTGAAGGGAAAAGACAGAAAATAAAACATCTGTCCATATGAATTATTGTACATCTTAAAACTCTGTTCTCCTGAAACATTTTTATGTGTTGCTCAGTCTTTCCAACAGTGGACCACAAACCAAATGAATATATATAGAATCTTCTTACTTTAGTTCCTAAACAGCAAGTCATGAAGGGATATATAGTAGACAGTGACCAGGCAAAATCACTTTAAGTTCGATTGATTGGAAAGAAGCCCAGGTAGTAGCAAGTATCCATGGCTGTGCTACGGTTTAGGGGAACAACAGTGGGCTGAAGAAATGGGCTGAGATGAACTGTAGTTCATCAACCAGAAATGCAAAGCCCAGCATCTGGGGAAGAGTAATCCCAGGCATCAACACAAGCTGATGACTGACCAGCTGGAAAGCAGCTTTGCAGAAAAGGATCTAGGTGTCTTGGTGGACAAGTTGATGATGAGCCATCAACGTGCTCTTGTGGCAAAGAAGGCAAACAACCTCCCAGGCTGTATTGGGAAGAGTTCCCAGCAAGTTGAGGAAGATGATCCTTTGCCTTTGCTTGGCACTGGTGAGGCCACATGTGAAGTACTGTGTCCAGTTCTCAGCTCCTTGCTGCAAGACAGATATGGAAAGAGTTCAGCTAAAGGCCACTAAGATGTTTAAGGAACTGGAGCATCTCTCCTATGAGAAAAGGCTAAGAGATCTGGAACTGTTCCAGCTGAAGAGAAGACGACTTTGGGAGACTCTTGTTCAAGTATATAGATAACTGATGGGAGTGGGATTAACAGGACAGAGTTAGACTCCTCTCAGTGGTACCCACTCACAAGAGACAATGGGCACAAACTGAAACAGGAAAATCCATGAAGTGGACAAAGGAATACCAAAATCCTCTAGCTGAAACTTAAAGCTTCATGAAGTCAGATCAAAATTGAAGCATGTTGCTATTTCAACTTTAGTGAGAAGATAGTGTGGTATACATGCAGCCAGAGGAAGAAATCAGTATTCTTTTCTGGCCAGGCTGTTTCTGATGGGCTTCTATTCAGCATGAGGAGCAAACACAGCACTTCAATCAATAAAAGATAGCCCTCTGCCTCTCCTTCCCCCATCGTGAATCCACAAAGGAAATTCACTGAGTGTAATTAAAAGGTGTAAATTAGAAGTAGCATTTATGGTTCATTAAAAATCAGTTATGTTAACATCTAAGCCTGAATGTGGCCAAATATTCTCTGACTTCCAAGCTGTTTAAAACTTTTATTGTTCTCAAATTCCTTATTTGTAATGTTGTAGTTACTTGAGGCAAGACCAGAAGAAACATGAGCATCAGCTTTCTACTGTTTCACCTCCAAATCTTGGTGGATATTGCTTTCCTATTAGGAGTCTGAGGGATACACATCTACACCAGTTGTCAAAGTTGGCTGCTCCACACTTGCCATACATCCAAAATACGCCATAGTGTTGTATTTCTTTCCAGCTCTCTCATTTAGCAGCTATGGTATTTCGACACTATACTGCCACAATAAGTGTCAGGGAAACTTCCTCCATTTTTAGAGTTCTTCAGAGAACTCTATGAATTGGAGATGGGCTGTTACCTTTATACATGTTGGCTGAGGTTTTATTTTACTTATTGCTTGTGTTAATGTGGTTGATTAAATACAGGTCAGAACCTCAAATGCTATAAATCAGCACTGCTGAAATGACCTAGCTCAGGATTTCTGGCCAGCAAAGTCATACGTTTCTTTGACATATTACATCAATGTACCCACTGAATTCAGTGAAGTTACCTCTTATTTATAGCATTGTAAGACCAGAATTTGCTCTATTATTTATTTTTTTTAAAAATCATATTGATGGATGCCATATGTCATGAAAAGTCAGTTTTCCTGCTGGGGAAAACAAAAAAAGAAGACAAATAAAGAGTATTTGTACATAACATATGCAGCTGAATGCAATATACTGGCTATTAAAAAAGCTTTTCAATCAGTCACTTAATTATATTATTAAGAAATAAAATATTTTAAAATTGGAGAGGAGTAAACTACTGCAAGGATATATTTTATAAATGTAATGTCTGTCTTTTAAAAAATTGGGCATGATAATATGTCTCACACAGTGTTGACCTTTTTGCCCAGGTGTTAATGACCTCCTTGAATGACCACCTTCAGCTTTGCCACCAGCCTTTAAGTACAGTGAGTCATTAATGACTCAGAACTGCTGTGTTAATAGAATATTCTCATGGTTTAAGCAACCCACTTAGGCACTAAACAGAAGTAAATGTTATCACACTTGAAGACGATATGCCCCTAATGAGAAACCAACAAGCAGTTTGAGGTAGGTATTTTGCATTTCAAGCTTGGCAACGGTTAAGTTTCAATCTGAAAATAAATCAGGAATTATTCCACATGGATCCCTGTACCCCAGAATATACCAGGCAGTGAGACCCAGGAGAGGGGGGTCATGGCATCAACCCCATGAGAGGACAATGTGGGTTAGCCTGAGAGGGGGGAACTGAAGCAGTCTGCTGAAAAAGACAAAAGAGCAGATAGATGCAGAGAGCCTCAGAGCCAGGAAACTAATTGATAGACATACAGGTGAACCAATTACATCATGACTTCGTAGGTGTCAGTTCAAGAGGCTACTATGTTTTCATATACAGCTTTTATCATGGACCTGCTATCTGTCAGTAACATAAACGGAAATAAGGTACATTGTGACCTCAGAAAATACTGTATGGATACTCAATCCTGAACCTACCTCCATAGGTTCTTTCCCATCATTATCACTTGTGATATGTGGCCATTTGTCTTTTCTCTAAAGAAAACTATCCCTTCCTTATACGGGTCAAAAATTTCCTCAAGAATACTGTCTAAACTTTAACACCAGTGTTATATAGAAATAAAATTTAAGATATTTGAAGAACAACCTCTTGATGTGCTATTTTTACCTAACTGATATTCTGCCCAATTTATTCCAGATTAGATTATCTGCTTGATATTGAACTAAATATCAGCAAATCATGTTTGAGTTGTGGCAAGGAAAAAGAACTGAAAATGAAAGGTATTATGACAATAGGAATTGGAATACAACTCCAACATATCCACTTAAGCTAAATTCAGTTTGCTGTGAAAAGTAATCAGTTTGCTGTAGTTAAAAAAAAAAAAAAAAGGGGAAAAAGAGATAAAGTAAAATTTAAAAGCTGTGAGAAGGATTCTGAAACTTCACTGCAAGTGCAGATATTTACTCTCATTTCACTGAACTAAACATTCAACTAGGAAATGGTAGCTGACTCAGAATTATACTTCTATGAATCCAAACCTGTGTGACATATTAGTTCTGAGTAAGATAGATGATATATTTGTTGAGAGATAGCATTTAAAATTAAGAACCAGAAGTGATTATTTTTTTTAATTGAAAAAATGCTATGAAGCTTATTACAACCGAATGGTACTCCACGATTAACTGGTCCAAATAATCAAGAGGTAATTGCATAGAAGATAAGTGGTATAGAAAAACATAATTTTAATTGTGGTCTGCTGTCCTTGAATTAGTTGATAATAAACAAACTTTTGATATATTCATGTTGTGTACAGTATCTCAGATTTTCTCTTACTGGGAGATGTGTTTGGTGACTATTACCTAAATCTCCTCATTACATCCCAAAACATATAATTGATTAACTGAATTTTTTGGTGATGTTTAGTCAGAATATGAGGATAATATTTTTTTAAATAACTTAAAAATAGTTAACATGAGCTGCTATCAATTTCTCTGTACTTTTTTCTATTTCTCCTCTCATGTTTTTTGAAGTTCTGCATGTACACTATTGTGTTTCACAGGTCAGGCTTCACAATAGCACTTTCACCCTGGGACAAGGCAGAAGATCACTGGCAGAAGAGGAATTGAATCTATGTTTATTAACCTCCAAAATGTCTAGTATTACTAGGGTAACAGAGGGCATGTTGGTATATCTGAGAAGATATACATAAGACATAGAAAGTTTGTCCTCAGCAGGTTTTTCTCATGCTTTGTCCTGAGATGTGCTGACACTGTTCTACCATAAGAGCAAAATGTGTACCTGCTAGAGCCCTAGGGAGGTGAAATGTCCCCTTGCATCATGGTCTACTTTTGTACTGCTGTGAGCTGTGTATGAAGTCTGGCACTGACATAAATGTTGCTAAAATATTAACAGTATAATATAGATATAGATATACAGATATAGACATATATAGAGAGATATCTACACACAGATATAGATAGATATTGATATATATTGATATATACTAAAATTTTAACTAATTTATTAATATTATATATTGGAACATATCTGTTTCAATCTGAAGTCTGTGATTCCTTACGTGAGCATTATCAGACAAGAAAATAAAGATACTGGACCAGGAGTATTGAAAGGGGGTGAAAAACCCAGAAGAAATAACCATGAGAGAAAGAGAAACACCTTAGTTCTGTTGAAAGGACTTTTGATCTGTCAAACTCAAATGGCTGTTGAAAATTGCCTCATAAATATCAAGAAAATATAAGATTTTTAGTCATACTCAATCAATATCTTGCAATTATGATTTTTAGTCTAACTGGCTAGGCTGCCTAGATATTGATTATGATTTATTTTGCTTGCATTTAGTTACTTTGATTGTCTCTCCATTTCTGTTCCTTGTGTCAAATAAACTCTGTTTAATTTGATCTGTTTGTAATTGATGTCTATTTAATAAAGAACATCCATTGTCTGGAGGTCACCAGGATAGGAGAGCTGCTCTGAGACTATTGGGAGAGACTGGCAGGTGCTGGGGGAAAGCAGCTAGCTGTGCCAACAGGGAGCTGCCAGAATTGGCCCATGGGGGAAAGGAAAATCACAGAAATCAGGGAGGAAAAAAGTATCCAGAGCCGTGGAGTTCTTTGCTCATTAACTTATAGGCTGAAAAATTCAGAACTCAAATTATTTCAGTTCATGGTCAGGACTGAATTTTGCTCCAGATGTAAGCAGATCTGGCACAAAACACAAACAGAAGGATGCATACTTTTGACATCACATTTAAAAAAAAAAAAAAACAAAAAAACCAAATTTACTCACTAGATTTGAGTATTTTATCACACATTAAATGTTGCAATGATTCAAATACTGCTGCTACTTCTCAGGGCTGCTGCAAATTATTGCTAATACAAATTGGTGCCGCTCTGGTGAATAGGAAGCATAAGCCTTGATTACAAGTGCTAAGCCCCCACTTTCATGGAACAAGGGGTTTGAAAGTGTTTTGCCTAAACACTGACTTTGCAGCATAATTCCTTTTCTCTCATTTCATTCCTCTGTTCTGGAGTGACTGTGCAATCACCACAATGTTCACAGTAGAACCTTGCAGAAACAGGAGCCTTCGTTCCAGATTTAGGCTTCGGTGTGCTTCAGTGACTAAATGAGGCCCTGACCATATTAATTGCATTCACTGGGAAGCTCAACATGCTACCAATGTCTCTGTAATTATTCAGTATGCTGAGTGTTATCATAGCAGCCATGTGGATCCATTATCATTTTGCTCCTCTAAATGCTGCTGATCTAACCATTAGCATAACTGCAACTCATGCTCCCAAGGAATAAGAGAAATAATAGAGTTTAATTCCTCATCTCTTTTTCAATTGTTCACGCTCCGTATCCATAGGCTGTTTCTCTCATAACTATTTACTAGCTTGTTCATGATTCCTTGTGCCTAAGTCAATTCCTATGGTTTATACATAACTTGTATAAAAAGTTAAAGAAGAAAAAGATAGTCAAATTACCTTACAAATATAATTGGTCTGCAAAAAGATCTCTTCAATTTGGGCACATTTTCAAAAAGTAAAATTAAACTTTAGTGGTTTGTGAAGATTGTACAGACAAATAAGGATACAAGCGTAAGGTAAGGGCTGGGAAAAACTGGGAAAACCAATGATTTAGAGAGGTAGTTAAGCTATGGATCAGTTACCTATCAGTTCTTCATTTTATTTACTCCTTGTTTGCAATGTCCAATTGGTTCTTGACTCACATTATACAGGCTCAGTTACTCACAGCTGCAAAAACTGACATTTCTCAGCCAGGTGATTAATGAATAGGGAAAATTAATAACCTTTGGCATGTATGTTCATCCTTGTTAGCACTGCTAGTAGAAGCACAAAAAAAAAAGTCCAGTATCCCAGAAACATTGAAGCAAACAAAAAACCTTACCCATCTAAATGTTTTGGGAATGGGAATAAGAATAGAACATGAAAACTGAAGTAATGGATGTGCTCAAACACTGCTTTGCAGTTTTCATGACATTATAATCAAATCCATTTTCTCTACCTCGAATCACTGTGAATCCACATTTTTAACTAGGTTGAGTTTTATGCTTGAATATTCTGTGTCAAAAAATGTTTCAATTAATCTTATTAGCTGCTCTAAGAACTAGTTTGAAATTAATCTCACCCAGCCATAGTATTATGGAAGCACCAAAGACAGAAATCCAAAACCACTGTCTATGCAGATTTGCCAGAAAACCCCTTTTGTCACTCTCTGTTCAGGTGCAGCTGCAAAAGTAATCAGAACTAAGAATTGCTGAGGGTCAGCCTTTTCTTTTGAATAAAGATTTTGCAGTGTGAGGGCCAAAATTTCTGCTGGTGCAAAGAGCTGTAAAATGGCTTTGGTGATTACTGTCAGATTGATATAAATTATCCATCTCCAGCAGGTAAAATATAAAAAAGCAGAAAAAAACCCCAAACCAAAATCCACTCTTACACAAAACTACAAGCAGAATTGAAACTGAAATTCTAGTTTTAAACCAAGTGATCCAGGGAGGCCATATATAGTGCACATACAGAGAGAGGGAGAGAGAATATATGTACTATAATGTATCTTCTATCTGTACATATATTTAACCTCTTTTTTTTCTTGAAATTATCTTTTTTTATCAAGATATTGTGGCAAAAAATCCTCCCTAAAGTATCCTTCCTCAAAAGAGCAGTTATTGTAAAAGGAAATTTACACAGAATTAAAATAACGCATTGATGCTTTTAAAGGAATTACTAACAGAAATAAATTAATGGAAAGAAGAAATATCATTCTTGGCTAAGAGTTTCCTGTTTAACATTCTTTACACTTAAAAGAGAGAGTCATTCTGGAACTATCACTCCCTTTAATGTAGCAGCACAACCCTTAAATAGCCTTACTGTGGAAAGCTTTTTTTGCCTTTTCTTTTTTTTTTTTTTTCCTGAGAAATGCTGAAAAAGAAACCTTGATAGGAAATTCATTCTTTTCATCTCTTCTGCTATTTTATTTCTGGTCTGTCTTATTTTACACATACTTCTTTGATGAACCTCAACTTTGGCAGTACACAATACAGATCTATTGCTGATAGCACTATGAGGACAAAAGTCCCAATTTTAATTAAAGTTCAACCTTGCCTCCTGCCTAGAATACATGATCATTAAAATCATTGTTCATTTTATTTTCTCTTTGGGAAGCATACTGAGTTTTAAGGACTCTGGCCTTTTCACTTTTACCCAGAACCCTCACATCCCACCAGGAAATTGCATTTGGTTAAACTGGAGCTAAAAATTCTGGAGTCGAGTCTGGCAAGGGACATGAAGGGCTTCTACAGGTCTATCAGCAGCAAAAGGAAAAAGAGGGGAAGCATGGGCTTGATGCTAAATGGATCTGGGGACCTGTGTTAAGGGATATGCATCTGATGAAGGCAGCGAATAGGTAAGCTGGCCCCAGGCATTGTTTAGTGGTGCCCAGTGAGAGGATAAGAGGCAGTGGCCACAAACTGCAACACAAGACATTTAATTTAACAATTAGCAGAATTTTTTTTTCACTCTGAGTGTGGTTAAGCACTTGGACAGGTTTCTCAGAAAGGTCGTGAAGTCTTTGTCCTTGAAGATATTCAAACAGCCTGGAAGCAGTCCCGAGCAGCCTGGTCTAGATGATCCTGCTTTGAGCAGGACATCAGATTGAATGATCTTCAGCCTCAGCTGTGGTGTGATTCTGTGAGGTTATTGTTCCCCTACTCAGGCTTTAGGAGTGGTCATTGGAGAGATTAATCAAGTAGGTCAAGTAAAACTGTTTAGGTTCATTAAATCCCATCTTTACTGACTGTTTTTTCTCGGGCACAGCTGGACCCTGGCAGCATGGGTGAAACAAAAGAGTGACAGGCAGTAATATCATCTCCACTATTTACAAAACAAAGCATGCCTAGTTGTTTGTATTTCAAAGGGAATGTAACATAATTGAACTGAAACTGGTTGAAGCTTCTAAGAAGTCAATGGTATTCCTCTAGTGAGAAATACTGCAGAGGAGTCAAGAATCTGGATGGTAGATGAACCAAGAGACAAAAAACTTGGCTCTACCTTTGTGCAACGTCTCAAAAATATGTTAGAATCTGTTTTGTAAGAAATAATCCTGATTTTAGAGGGAGATAAGATATATGACTTAATAGGGAATATTAATCTCCAGCTCCTTGATTCTTAGATAGGTAATGTACTATCTATCTTACACAGAGAATAGTCAAGGGGTAGGCAGGCAAAAAATGTAGAAAACAATGCATTTTTCTAAATGCTGTCTTTAAGCTGTATTAAAGGAAAATAAATAGGTATCTTAAAATATCTTCCCAAGTGAAGCTTATATGACACATTTGCCTCAGGCTGAATGTGATAGTGGCTAAATTGCCTTCTTTCTCATTTAAGTGGTACAGAAGTAAGAACAGGAACAATTATTCAGTACAAAAGTAGTAGAAGAAGTGATTTTAATATGCTTCAGCGCACCTCATGTCCAATTTCTATAAATGTGCAAGTGGTCTTGAACTGATGAGAGGGAACATGACTGCTACATTAATCATTTGGAGACATACACTAATTTATAAATGCTTCTTTCCCCTTCAGCTTTCTGACGGGTTTGAGTTTTGCAAATAGAATGGAAAGCGGAACTAGCTGTAACAAGCAAGCTATAGGGAATGTTTTTATTAAATGAATATTAAAAAAAATATTTTCACACCACCAGATTTTCCTGTATATTCTCTCTGTCTGTTTTTCTTACATTTTTAAAGGTGTATTTTAAAAGGTATTTATCATTCTGGTAGTTAAGCTTCTTTCCTTTCAACACCCTCTTGTCTGTCACTAAAATTTACCATCTCAGTGATACTTCTTGCAGTTGGATTACAGAGATCATTCAGATTCTTTTTTTCCCCAATGTCAACTCAGAAATGAGAAAATAAGATTAAAGGCTGCACTTTCACTATTCTATTCTCCTTTTTCATCCAGGTAAATGTAAAATTAAAAAGCTATCTGTTCATTACATCAATTCTGCAGGTTGAGATGGTGAGGCAGATGATTTCCATGCATTTATACATTGTTTTAACTGGTAGAAATACAAGGGAAGTATTGAAGGGTTTTAGACCAGAAACATCTACGTGTATTCGTGGATTTCTGATCTACCAGCCTGGTTCCCCTTCTGCTGGAGAGGAATCCATCTTATGCTGTCTCAACTGTACCAGACTGCCTTCCAGCTCACACTGCATACACACTACGGAGCTATGCTGCTTCTCATAGAACCTCTCTTGATTTGCAAGGGTCTCTGTAAGATCAGAATTTTAAATTTCATCTAAATCTTAACTAGTTTTAAAAAAAAAATCAATCTAATTTTGTTAATGAGCTCTTATCCCAATACCCAAGGAAAGAGACTTGACGCTTACCTATGGAAGTCTTATAGAACTGAGAAAAACAAGCCTCTCTTCCCAGGCAGTGCCCCAGGACCATTACAGCAGGAGATATCCACCTTCAGACTGTGCCATGTTCCCTCCTGCACCTGCACTGGCTCTAAGCCTTGGCTGTAGCAACATCTGCCAAGACACCCCACCTCTCTCTTGGCTTTAAGCTGGCAACACTTCTCAGCATCAGCCAAAACCTTAAAGCTAAGAAAGAGACTGGGGAAAAAAAAAAGAAGGAAAAAAAAAAAAGAAACAGAAAAAACAGAGGGTGGTTTTTATACTTCCTTCTGTGAAAAAATGTAGTGATGTGGAAGTAATGTGAAGGTAAGCATGAAAGAAAACTACGGAAGACATAGGAAGAAGGGGAGCCATAGTTTAGGAAAGACAGAAATTCAGAAGCTTTGAAAGAGACAAAGACATGGGGGAAAAAGGGCTATAGAAAGATGGGGAAGAAAAACATAAAAGTTTTCACTTCTGTTAAACTGAAGACAAGCTTTTCTGTTGAAATATTTCACATCTTGCTAGGGAAATCTGAAGCTCCACCAAAGATCTTAAAATATTCCTCAGACATGGGCAAGTTTGATTTCCTCATGTTATCATTAAGGAAACCTCAGATACAGCCAGGGAGTTGGAATCGTGAAAGTCCAGGTTAAATATTCAAAGTACTATCGCAGCTCTTAGCATTTAATGAAGTTCCCAATCCAGAGCCTTGACCCACATATAATAATAAATATATAAAATATAAATAAAATATATTTTATTGAGCTCAGAAGAATAGATTTGGGTTTATACTTCTAATCCTGGTGTCCATATCTGGAATTAGTCTGGAACAGATTTATAGTTTTTCCCTTTTTTTTCCTAGTATTGTTTCAAGGCTGTAATGTTTGGATAAAAATAGAAATGCTCTTTTGGGAGCACATCCAAACTCTTCTCTAGAGGGTTTATCACAGAGACAAATGTGCTTTTGGTGGTCTTCTTTCAGTTCATGAATGGTGTTGCTTAGATTTTATTTTTTTTTAACTGAAATATTTGCCAAAAAAACCCCAACCCTCTAGCTATTCAATTTTCTCCTCCATTCATGTGCAAAGTAATTTTGTCCTGTTTTTCGTTTTGCTTGATCCTTCCTCAAAAATGAAAAGAAAAATAATTTAGTTTAGTTTAATAGTTCAACCTGAGCTGAAACCAAAGAAAAGAAAAAAGAGGATTTCTAGTTCACCTCCAGAAAGAATAAAGAAACAAACCAAACAAAACTCTCAAAACTTAAGAAAACTTATGACTTTCCCAGCGCTACCTTTATCCTCCTGTCAGAAAAGCTACCACATTTTGTCTGCAATCTGAACAAATCTACACTGTGTTCTAGTTCTGAACATTACAATATGGTTTCAGCAACTGCTTTTGTTCTCGAGCATGGTGTACTACAATTTCCCCACTGGACTGATGGCATGATTTCCCACCTAGGAATGTCATTCAATGATTTCAAAGTCTTGTTATGTACAATATCATTAACAGGAGGAATGACACAAATCAACACTGTTACAAGGAACCTTGCGAGCTGAAATCCAGAGGGGTTTGTTTTGCAGATGCTGAATTTCCAGCAAATCACACACTGCATCCATAACATACATCAAGCAATGTAAAGATAACAATAATGTAGAAATGATTGCATGTTTTAAGTTTAGTAGAATCACATTAAAAATACACTGCATAGAGCTATTCATTCTAAAAAGGCAGTGATAGATGGAATCAGGTTTTCTCATTTCCGTTCGTTTTTGTGGAAAACATTAGTAATTTTCCTATTGCACATTTTTTTCATTATTATGTCAAAGACCCATGATCAGCTTATCACTGTAGGAAAAGCCAGCATTTGTCTCTGTGATTGCAGTAACACTGAGAGATGTCAAAGATGTGTGAACATAATACTACCACTTACTAGTGTCCATCTCAAACATTCATTTCGTGACTACAATTTCTTTCGTCTTGTAGTTATGGAAATTAGAAGTGTGAAAACCACTAAGTAAATGAAATAAGAAGGAACAATAACTGGGAAAATCAGTTTGTTGATTCTGCTGTCCTTTTGCTGCAGATATTGCAAAAAGAAAAATTCACGGTGTAAGTGCTGTATGAGTCTCAGGTACAGGAACCTGAATACTGGGGTGATGGGGTGAGGATTTCCATGAGAAACACAGCTTCACAGGTGACCATGGCAACATATTTCGGATCACAGGAGCAGACGTATGTGTGTTTGAAATCATGCACCATGACAGTCATTGTTTGTCTTTGTCTCTTATCAAGAATCTCTGGCACGTTTCTATAATTTGACTCCATAATTTCTCTTCAAAATACTCTACCTATCTGCAGTGATGGAATTTCCTCTGCAGACACGCTGATACTTTATGTGGCTTAGGTTTTAATTTGTTTTTCACTCTCATGCCCATTTTGAAATGTCCCCCATTAGCTTTGCATTTGTTGTGAAGTTATGAATCCTTTTTAACTCACTTTATGGTGCTGTCATTTTGTGGATATATTTTCTCCAATTCATGTAGTTGCTGTTTGCTTCATTTTCTCATACTTAATATTCTATGTGCAGATATTATCAGTGGTGCAATCTGTGCCAGTCAAACACTACAGTGAGGACATAGATAGATGTCAGTCATTTAAACTGAATATCTATCTGTAAAAAATGACAACTGATGAACACAAATGAAGCAGGTGATACCCAAAGAAATGAAGCCAAACTTGAGCAAAGAGTAGCTTGTTTTGAAATTATTTCAGTGATGAAAAATAAGTTGTGAAATATAAAAAAAACCTCTGTGTGTGTATTTCAATTTAGCCTCATTTTATACATACATACATATGTGCATGTGTATGTATACATATATGCAATTTAAAAGAAAGAGGACAATATGCTTGGATTACAATAAAGTGTTTATGTTTTTGCATAGAAGAGATATAATAAAACTGCTTCTAAGTCTGAATGGTTTAGACTTTGCTGCTGAAATGCCGGTAGGCTTAAAAAAAGCAGTATTAACACAGGTAATGGATTTCATGCTGTGCTCTGTTACATCAGGGAGAGCTACCTATAGCTATTACTGGCTGAAAGGAAGATAAAGATTCCTGTTTTCTAAATAGGAATCCCTGCCTTCAGTGAAGTAGGATTCCCAGCTGTACTTGAAAAGGAAGTGTCAAGTTCTGCCAGATATAGGGAAGGATGATTTCAATGGCAATTGCTCAGATTTGAGGGAGGAAGGATTAGAATTTGACCCCCATCCTACTTATAAGATTTGATTTTAAAGTAACTGCTGGAGACAAACTGATAATTCAGCAATGACTTTATCAACACCACATAGCCTGCTTTTGAGCCTATGCTTTCTCCTTTATCAGTCTTACTCCAAGTCTGTGATTTGCCTTGCATTGCCTATCTGCCCTTAAGATTTGGTTTGCTTCTTAGGCTAGTAAAATATGACTTTTCAAATATCAAAGGTTTAAAACTTCCAAAGGTTAATGATTATTTTCTGAATCACTGTCTAAATATCAAATAGAGTTCCTTGAAGTCAGCTGTGCCAAAAAATTATTCCCTCCTTTTATAGAAGAATCAATTGGAAGGAGAAAACTTCTTGACAGGAGTATTTTGGAGGAAGAAAAAAATTCTCAGAGAAGAAGAAAACTGTCAATGTAAGGGGATATACTTTAATGACACATGAAATTGCATGATAAGAAAATAAAGTCCATGAAGAGGCAAGCAGCACTGTACAAGATTTGGAATGTCTCCTACAATTTTAGATGTTTAGATTATGTTCAATACAGTGGCAGAACTCCTTTAAGCGCATGCAAAAACTGTTTTCAGGTAGTAAAGCTCATAGCAGTAAGATCTAGAAACGAAACGGCTGCGTCATTTACTTCTTGGCATGTCTTTTGCAGTGTATTCGCAGTCCCTGCTGAAACCCAAGAGTTTTGACTTTTCCAGAGCTACAGATTGCCTTAAACCTCTGTTGGTTTGGGAGGATTCAGAAAATAAGTTATTTCACCAGCTACTGGGGTGCCAAGTACTAGCTTCTTCCCAGACTCCCTCCTTTCTGATGAAAGCATCATAAGCAGAATTTGAAGGGACACAGGTATTGACTAGTTCTCATCTCATGTACAAGACGAGGCCTGGGCTGGAAGAAAAGCAGAGAGCCATGGGCAAATCAATCAGGCAAAGGCTTAGATAAACCAATTCCAGGAAATCAATCTTTTGGGGCCTATCACCATTTAATGTTATTTAAAGCAGAGTTCGTTTATCCATAAGCCTTAATTGTAAGGACAAATGAAAGCACCAGTAGATGAATCAATACTAACCCTACTCTGTATTCCATGCAAAAGTGACTTTTATTAGTTTGGGGAGTATGGAAGGAAGTAGTCTTCAGCCTGTAAGTAATTATTGTGACAGTTTTTGTTTACTATTTTCATTTCTCATCTTTTTACTCAAACCCATTTTATAGCCCTATAAAGTTTGAAAAAACCATATTCAGTGCTTTATCTAAATATTGATCAGCATGTTTATAGGGAAATTACTATGCCTTCTGCTTGAAAAGAAAGAAGTAATATATTAAACATTAAAAAAAACCCAACTTTGCACACTGAGAGTCCTATTTTGTTTTGTAATCTATAGTCCATTGCCTTTCTAAAATTAATTTGCCTAAATGTGCCAGTATTTTTGTCATTTATCTACAGTTCTACTAGAGCCTGATTCAAGTTATATATATTCTCATGGATAAGCAAAATAACAGTAGTAATTACTAGACATTGGTCTGATTGGAAAGAGAGGTGAGAAGAGCTCCACCTAGTTAAGTGAAATTCAAGTCTGATATAAATCAGAGAGAACGGTCTTGACATTTTTAGTCTAGTAACTAATGTCAAGACTGACTTCATTTTGTCAAAATCTTATTTCTGTTGTTCTCCGTCCCACGGCTTTGCTCTTAAATTCTTGTTCATGTCTGTGATTCTTTTGAGAAGGCATCACTCATCCCCCCCCCAAAAAAATGAGTACTGTTGATCTGAACATTTTTTTTTTAATTCTTTCACAGTAAAGGATGGGTGCAAAAAAGTGTTCAGAATGACTGAAACACAGTGTTACATCAATGTTTTTTTCATTAAGCACATGCAGCACATTATTTTAGTTTGTTACTCTTTTTCTGTATATGAATAAGCTTCTTTCATGAATATAAAGGATGTGGTTGACTCTTTAGGAAAATCAAATAAATTTCACAAATATTTTCTTCTGTTTGAGCGCTGCTTTTCAATCTTGGCTTTATTAGAACCTCCAAAGAAGAAATGAGGGAATTACCCATCTGCAATATTACTGTTGCACATAGAAGTCCTTGAAGAATTCAAGGCATACCTTGGAGTAACTATTTTCTAATTACCTTTGTACATCTTTTAATTCTGAACTTTTAGTGTAAATGCACTCCAGTGATAAGGTCACTGTTTTACTAAATAGCTCAGTGATGCAATCTAAGCTTTCTGACAATGCAGGGCTAACTGCGTGAAGAACATGGTAAGATGTCCTCTGCACATAAATTGAGCATTTCAAATATCTCTGGTATTGACTACTTAAAACAATTAACTGCCACTGTCTATAAGCAATATGCCCAATGGGGGGAAAAAAAAAAAAAGAAGAGAAACTTTCTGAAAGATTTTTAGTCTTTAAATATAAAGACTAAAAAGCTGCTTAGGGAGGCTGGTGCAAGCTATTTTACTAACCAAACTACAAAATATTTAAATTTAGAAATTTGACTATTCTTCTAGGTATTTTCTTTTGCATATAAAAATCATAGCAACTGGCTTACTTGCACTTTACAAAGCTTCCTCTGCCATACTAAAAGATCCTATAAATAATTTAGAACAACACTGGGTATATAGACTTGTGAGTTTTGGAAGTAATAAACAAGCTTTCTTACCTTACTCTCTTCTCATTGTAGATATGCTGATTATATTACTCAGCCAATATTTCACCTGAAATCAGAAAGAAAGCAAACCCAACAATTTTAAATAGGTAAGCAAAACTGCACACAGACATATCATTTTTCTTTCTACTGTAGGGATAGATGTGCTTTCAGAAGAATTTGTAATGGGAAGCTAGAACTTGTTTTCACTCAGGAAGCCTTTCCTGCTGCAAAGTGCCTCTCTCAAGAGGGTTAGATAGTTTTTTTAACTTTTTCTTCTGCATTCCAGAGAACATTGCAAAGAGGGCTGTGAGCGAATACTCTCTCTTCCTGGTCTGCAGGACAGATAATGTTGGCAGACATGTACAAGGCCTCCTTGGCCAGAGAGGGCAGGGGAGGACAGAGAGACGATAAAAAGCCCTGGAAGACTGCAGGAGTTGCCTTTCCCTGAGGCCCGGTGCTGCCTCACAGCACTGTGAGGTTTTGTAAGTTTTTGGCACCATTGCCTCCATAATAATTCTTTTGAATAGTTTCCACCACTTTGCCATTTTTGGGGAGAATACCTGTGTATATTTTGCTTTTACACTGCTCATGGATGGGACAAACTGTTTAGGTGAATCTAGCATGTTTAAAGTCCTCACACTGCTGTTACCCTCTTTTTGCAGACTCATAAAACTGGATGGGACTAGAGCAGATATTCTGGACTGACCTCCTACATACGTATCAGTAGCTGTTGTATTCATGTGAAGTCTGGCAATGCATTACCTGGGCTGGGTAAAGCAAACAATTCTGAGCAGCATTCTCCCCTGATATCAAGAGATAACAGCTCTTGATCTCTTCACCACTTTATTCCACTGGTTCACCACCCTGACTATTAAAAATGGGTAGTTTATTTCTAATACAAATTTGGGTTTTAATTGCTAGCCATTACTTCTTGTTTCTGTCTGTCTCTACTAGACTAAAATGCTCTTTGTCTATTCTTTACCTGAAGGAACCATACTTACACTAGTTACATCGTCTTTCAGTCGTTTTCTTAGTTAACTAAGTAGAGTTGTGTGAAGCACCCTCTCTATTCTGTGAATCATTCTTCCGGCACTCCAATTTTTTGACACCTTCTGATTTTTCAGGAAACACAAAAAAGTGTTTCCCTGGGAGGGTTTAATTCAGTGAATTACAGGTGGTGCTCAGTCCCACAGATCTTGAATCTTAATAGAAGCCAAGAAAGAGATGCAGAGGGGAAATATATGAAGCCAATGATATGTCTGAACCAGCAAGCCAAACAGTTATCTTAGCGCATCCAGAGATTAGTTTTTGACAAGGTTTTTGTAGGCATGGTTGCAAAGGAGAGCTTTAGTGAGGGATTTGAAGGAGGATAATGATGTAGCTTCACAGATGTTTATAGAGAGCTTTACCCAAGCATAAGTAATTAACACTGATAATGCTTGCTGCCTTTGATAGGTGTGGAGGTTTTAAAATGTGTCTGAATGGGCCAGCTTGTGTACCCTAGGCAGCAGACAAACAATTGTGTGACAGGGTCTGGTTGCAAACACACCCAGCTTCTCCACAACACAGTTAATTAGCCAAGCCACAGTACCACGGTACACTGTGGTCAGTACTTGACAGTATCAGTCAGAGGCAGTAGAGCCTTCTCTCTGCATGGCACTCCACTGGTACAGTGTGGAAACTCCCTGAAATGCCTGTAAAGGTTATGGATAGTGAAATACGGCAGGATTGTTTTATTTACTTCCCATTGCATCTAGAAGCTTCTTGATAATACATTGTCTTTTCTGGGTCATATTTAAGAATGGGAAATAGCATATTGATTTTGTCACGCCAGTGAAGAAATGTGAACCTGTCAACAACTACAGTCACTCCATCCAGCAGGTTGGTCCTCCATCTCCCTGTCAACTGTAATGTGCTTTATTGGAGAGACAGGAAAAAAATATTTTGGACAATTAATCAACATTCAGTCTGGCTGTAACAGTTCCAAGAGTATGTAATAAAATGCTTTTTCTGTTTACCCAGAAATGTCCCTGTCTAGGGTGAAACTAAATCATTTTGTCGGCAAGGTCTGGGCAGTTACATAGCCACAGTAAGTTCAAGTCAGTATAAAATCTTAAGCAAATATGATTTTAAACTATATTGAGGGAATTTGTTTTCTAATGAAATACTCTGCATTTTGGATTGGTCTCCATCCAGTCTATGTCTTTATGTCCAAATATCATGGCTCACCACTCACTCTGTCTACTGATTATGAATTATATGAAAATTTAGCCATGAAAACAGCACAGAAGTTCTGAAATTTCACATGAAGGCCTGGGATACCTTGTTGCAGCTTGTATTCTTCTCGGAGTTCTACATAAAAATACGACATTTCAAAAATTACTCTTGTCCTTGCTGTGTCTGGGTAGCTTTTTTGAACTGTTGAGCTATCTCTGTAGACAAGAAGAAACATTAGATTTCATCCCCAGAGGGTTACTCTTTGTATTCACGTTATTGTCAAACCTAACCTTAGAGCCTTCTGAGACCTCCTTAGTCTTGTTATTTCAGTGATAAAGGGTTGGCCCTGAGTTCACAATAGAAAGCCAAGAAGCAAAGGGAAGACCCCACACAGCCAATGTATTGCTCTTGTGACATGGAGAGACAAAGAGAGTTGCAGGAGCAAAATATATGGCTCCTGGGATACCCCTCCCTTCCCTTGCAGCAATCCAAACAACACAACCCCTCTTCAAATAGCAGTATCTGTTATATGCGTGATTTCTAGTCATCCACCAGAAATGGCCAAGAAACTGGTTGTGACCTGTACTGCCACCCTCAGAAGACTGCCTTCTCTGTGCAACTCCCTATAAAGCAAAATACACATAGGTATTCCCCCAAAGAATGGCAAAACAGTGAAGAGGCTTCCAAAGGTTTATTTCAGAGATGAGAACACTGAAAACTTACAGATTCAAATGGCACTGTATGGGCAGGACTGGCCTCAGAACAAAGGCAAAAGGCAAAGTCTTTCATTCATTCCTCAGGCTTTATCATCGCCTCCCCCACTTTGGCACTCCCCTTGGCTGCCAAGGCCTTGCAGCACATCTGTGAGTGTTATCTCTCCTGTGCCCGAGGAGTAACCCCCTCTGGAAAGCATGCCGAGAAACATCCCAAAACTGTGTCTGGGAAAGATGCCTCATTCCAGGCAGGAAAACTTCCTTAGTGAAAAATAACTACCTCCTTGGTAGGAATATCTTCCAGAAAAGAGCTATTTACCCCTACACTCCCTGTTTTGCTTATACCTTCAGCCAGCTCTGCCTATATTTGTATGGCATGAAAATTCTATCTTTTATCCTTGTCACTGAATCTTTTAGCAGAGCCAAATCTGAATTTGGAGAGATAAGGGGAAATAGCAGTAGCGCCTAATGTCAAAGACTCACTTTAAAGCCTTAAAGTGGAATTCTGGTTTATTGGAAATTGAGGACTGGTCTGTCAGTAGGGATTTTCCAAAGTAATGTACTTTTCCCCCACATATATGGTTGAATTTGTCTTTTGATTGAGATTGAGATTTGATTTTTGCTCAGAGAGAGAGCAACTTTACCTTTTGGTCTGATACTGAATATTTTTGGCTCCTGGACTTCACCAGCCTACATGACTCGCATGAGAGGATGGATTAGAGCCAACTGAGGCAGCAAAAGGCAGCCACATGCAGCTTTTTGAGAAAAAAACAGTATCACAGACTACTGAACTACTTCACTTCTAATGCAGTTTTAAAACCAGACTGAACCTTTGAGCATGGGAAAAAGAAGATAATTGATTTTACCCATCTTAACTTTTCTAGCTAGGAAGATTAGATGCTTACTTTTTGACTACACACTCCCTCTGACTTAGAAATAACTGCTGTAATCATATTATTCTATCCTTATCTTCTGAGATGCAGAGACTGATGAGAGATAAGGTAAGTAATCTAACCAGCCAATACATGGTCTTCATTTTCTTAACATAATTAGAGTAAGATATTAAAATACAAAGAATGTGACTCATTAATAAGAATGATAGTATAATTGTCTCTGCATGGCTGTGACACTAATCCAATCATAAATTGATTTCTAGGAGAAAATAAACAGCTATCTTAGGTCATCGGTTACTTCTAACTTTTATCTTGTTCCTGGGAAGGATTTTCTTGGCTGGTATTGCCTGATTATACTTCAAAATTTTGCCTTTTAGCAGATTGTCATCTCTTTAAATCAAGAGCCTCTATCTATTTAAATCAAGGGTCATTGTTCTATATTTGCTGGTAGAAGAAAACAGTAGAAGGAAAGCTCTGAACATCTCCAGCTAGAGAAGAGACTTAAAGGATGTGCTTAGGGTGTGGCTTTGGCCAAACCATCTCACTTCAGCCTCACTATCACAAAACTCCCTTTGTTTCAAGTGTAAGTACTGCTGATTAAGGAGAGAAGGACCTGTCGACTTACCCATTTAATATCTCCCATTTAGTATCTACCCTCTGTCCCTTCATCCATCATTTTTTGAAGTGATGGCACTGCTTGCTACCTCATCCATTACAAACAGTATCTATCAATGGAAATTTCCCACAAATCAGAGTGAGGCTGAAGAACATGGGCATTAATGAAAAGAAAGTATATATAAAAGTCTGAAATTGAGAGCTTAGCTAGGGAATTGTAGCTCACTAGTTTTAACCAGCTCAGAGGTCTATTTTCTTTGCTAAGTCTTGAAACATTTTACATTGGCTGTACTTGGTTTTCCAGATGTCAGAGCTAGAAACAAATCTAGTTTATCCTTGGTTTTTTCATACTTTTATTTGAAACTGCTTCATATTAGGCATTTTTAAGTCTCGAGTACATTATCTTTTTGTCATTCAAACTGAATTTAGGAAGCTGAAGGTAGACATTGCATTGCATTTTGTCTGTGCAAAGTTAGCTTACTGCAAACATAAAAACTGTAATAAGTTTTTAAAAATATTTTTTTCTAAATCAAATTAACTTTCCTCAAAAATGTATGTGAAAATGAAATCAAAAGCCTTTACTTTGGTGTTTTAAATTATACTGTTGTTTTCAATCAACTGTGACTTTCTCTGAAGGAAAAGTCCCAGTTTGCAGTGTATGTGATACTTAAAGCTTCAGAATCTCTGATATTAGCATGAGCTGAAGAGTTAAGTAGGTAGGAATTGTTTCCTTTTTGGGGACTAACTTACAAAAACTTTGTCTCTTTTTTGCGAATATGTGAAAAGAGTCTTTTTCCTCTCTACTTTCATTAAGAAAAAGATCCATGAAAACACCAATAATGAGGATATCAGCAGCAAGGGAAAAGAAGGCAGAACAGAGTGTGAAAACTACGTACAAGGGCAAAACAGCAGAGAAACCTTATCCTTTACTACACCTAGCAGGAAATTAAGTCTGAGCAGTAAGACTGCTTGCCCTATGGTCAGTCCCCTAGGTTTCATCAATAGCAGCTTGGTTGGAATTCAAATCAGACAAGCCAGAGGAACTGCAAGCAACCACAGAGAAAATACTACAGTAGAGAACTCCCACTTCCCTGCAGAGGATGACTAGTTAGTTAAGCTGATGATGAAAGGACTGCAAGTTTGTGTACAGATCCCTCACATTTCTTCTCAAAAGAAAGGAAAAAAATTAATAATATTGCTATCAGTATCCTCCCCTCTCCCCATTTAACTATGCAACCTTGCAAAACTACTTCTTGGGTGGATTTGTTTTCTAATGTAATATAAAATTAATATAATTTTGTCAAATATAGTCAAGAATTTGAACTTCACAAACCCATGTTCACAGAATCACAGTCCTAATGTGCTCTCTGATACAGTGCTGTATGAGGGATAAAATTGCTATACTTAATTTGAAGAAGAAAAAAATACATTTATTTGTCTGCCTCTTCCATATAGCACTTAAAATTATTGCCTACAGAAAGAGTTCTACTTCCTCAGATATATTTAATTTTAAATGTACTATGTGCTCACTGGGGAAAAATTACACAGCCTAATAGATCTCGCTCTATTCAGTTCCCATTCTCCTTTCTATATTGACAAGTGTGTATTTTGTTGTTTCTTTAAATGGACTCTCTTGTTACTTCAGTGTTATTCCAGTTATATTTCAAAACTTTCACGAATCAAACTCTTGACTAAAAACAGTTGGCAAAGATAAAGAAAAATTTTGACTTCAGTTTTCAAGCACTGCTTTTACCCTTCTTGACTGTTACAAAATTGGCTAAGTTTTTTTTTTTAAACATCCATATTATTTCATAATTTCTACACTGGCACTTCATAGGCTATATAAAACCAACGAGGTAATTGTAGAATAAATTATCTAGTTGCATATAATATCACAGTACATTCTGTATATATCTGTAGCTAAAAATTGCAACATAATTACATGCACATAAATGTTTAGTTATCTAGCAATTATAGCATAATTGTTACAGTTTCTTGCAAAACTGATGTATGGAAGAATGTTTTGGTACTTTCAGCACCCTGAATATGGCTATATGTGAATTATCTTTGGAAGTTTTGAATTAAAATAGATGATAACTTCATGAAGAGGTGACTGGGAGAGGACCTTAATAATGTGTATAAGTCTCTAAAGGGAGAGTGTCTAAAGTGTGGAGCCAGGCTCTTCTTGGTGTTGCCAAGCAATAGGACAAGAGGCAATGAGCAGGAACTGATGCACAGGCAGTTCCACCTGAACTTGAGGAAGCACTGCTTTACTGTGTGGGTGACCATGCAGTGACACAGATTGCCCAGAGAGGTTGTGAAGTCTTTGTCACCAGAGATATTCAAGAATGGTCTGGACACAGTCCTGTGCCATGAGCTCTGGTATGACTCTGCTTGGGCAGTGAGGTTGGACCAGATGACCCACTGTGGGCTGGCCCTTCTGACCTTACCCTTTCTGTGATTCTGTGATAACTGTTTACCCTACAGTGGTCATAATTTTTTCTACATATTATGTACATCTAAATTGAGAATGTAAATATGGCTGGTTTTAATCATATTGTTAAGAAAAATCCTACCTCCAAAGTTGTTTGCATTTATAGTTGTTTTCTTCAAACTAAATTCATTCCAGTGAACAGCAAATATTTGTCCAACAATTTCATCAGAAGACATGGCACATAATCAATTTAAGCAACAGCTCCACACATATGCTGCACACTTCCTCATACTTTTTTCTTTACGTCCATACCCTTGTGTGCTAATATATGTATATAGAAGTATTTTTCACATTATAATAAAATCTTGATAATAGACAGTAAAACATGCTTCTGTGGAGAAAGGTGAATATGATTTTTCAGTCTTCCTAACTAAACTCCAGATTTCTCTCTCAACATGATGTTGAGGCCAAGATATTGGGCCTGACCTTACCAGCATTCTCCTCAGCATCAGAAGACAAAAGTCTGAAATTCTTCAAAAAAGCAGAGGATTGAAATAAAGCCTCTCTGGAGCTGGATGGCTTTTCCCAGTAGGTTTAACACAGTAGGATTAAAGGGAAGCAGCTGTACCACTGCCTGCAGATATAACATTAAAAGAAAACAGTAAATCCGTATTCTCAGTTCCTACCAATTAACTGTAAGTGCATTAGACTTCTATTGGATTTGGCTAGTAAACAGTGTTAATGATTTTAAAAGGCTGTGAGAACACTCTAAAAATTAACCCACGTTATTAAATCAGATCTAGATGCTGGAGAAATCTTTGGTAGTTTTAGGACACATAATATTTGACCAAGATCCATTAAGAAGAATTCTTGCATTAAAAAGTCATCAGAATATATAATCTCTGAGACAGAGTTCTCTTTGGTCACTGTCTATAATTACAGCATGGTATCAGGGGTAGAAGTCTGGGGGGGGAAAAAAAAGTGACTAGAGAAGCAGTGCAGTAGAAGAGGAATAATTGGACAATGTGGAGCATGAATTTGAAAATCTAGAGAGGCTGAAACTCTCCAGGAGTACAACAGATGACTGAAAAGGTTCAAGCAAGATAATTGTGTCTTCATGAATCCAAGGGGAAACACTCAAAAGAAAAATGGAATAAGACAGGTTTTCTTATTTTAACGTTGCAGAATATGAAATTAATTTAAGAATCAACAGCTGAATGAGAAAGAGCAAGCTAGTTAACATACTAAGTTACTGAAATTTAGCAAGCATTGTAATTCAAGAAGTCGATTAATGTAGTACATATTTGAGAGTGTTACGACAAATAGACTGTTCTGAAATCTTCAACAAATCCTTAACTTCAGATTAGAATGAAACAAGTATCAGAAACCTGTCAAAACCTGTAAGAAATTCACAATTAAGAAAAAGAAGAGCATTGCGTTTGCACAATAGAATAGATTTAGGGGAAAAAAAGTTGATATCAGGCTAAATAAGAAACAGATTCACTTATAATATTAGTGGTGGGGAGGGAAATTTCTTGCTTATATGTCTCAGACCACAGAAACTATCAGAGCAAATCAAAAAACTAAAAATATGTCAATACAACCCTAAACAGATTAAGAGATCAAGAAACACAATGAAATAAAGTACAGACTTCAGTGGTGTTCAGCCTTTCAGAAGAATCACTATATTCAAGGAAAATTAAAATTTGATATAAAAAATCTGAAACTTCCTAAAAAAAAAAAGAGCTTTTAAAAAAGAATAACTTGTGAAAATAATGCATGTTTCAACAACATCCTTTGGTTATTCTGAAAATTAAAGAAGTCCTCATTCCATATTCATCCATTGCTCATAGACAAGCTAACTTGACATCTAAAAAATACAGAAAATATTTTACATTTAAAACAGTCTTATTCACAGGTGTGGATAAGAAACATTCAGAGAAATCACAAGATGAATGCTTCCTATTGAGGGAAAATAAAGGCAAAACAAAATCTTGAAAAGACAGAGTTTGAATTCTTGCAGGAGATTTTAGCACACATTGCAGGGCAGAAAATGTACCAGACCCTAAATCTCACTGATAGGGATTACAGTGCAGAGGCAGAAGGCTGAGAAGATGAAAAGTAAAAATGATGAAGTAGACGTGAAACTACAGAACAGTAAAGGTGTTCCAGCAAAATTTAGAGGTGGGGTAGCCACAAGAACAAAGCTACAGCTCTCTATCCTGTACCATTCAAAATTTATTTACTAAGCACGATGAGTATAGTGGTGTGTAGCAATTTTTAGTCAACAACACACCACACTCATGCATATGGTGCACATATACACCCCCACCAGCCACCACTTTGTTTCCAGCTTGAGCTTCAGTGGTCTCGAGGCAGCAGGACTCCTCACAGGTGGACAAAGTGCCCAAGCCCTGGCTGATGTCCTGGATTTCACACAGTGCTTCCACCTTGGGCTCAACCCTCTGCAGTGTGCTGGTCTTCCTATCAAGGAGCCTTACCTCTTTATTGCTTTCTGAACTAGATCAGGCTACCTTTCCAAAGGCCTTGACAGTGTGTCACCCCAGGACAAACACCTTTGAATTTTTCTGGATTTAAAGCCAGTTAGCTGTTTCTACATGGTTTTCTCTTACCTTCTGGTCTCCCACCCTAAATGTACTACAAAGATGCAGAGTTCTTAAGAAAACCTTTGTGTTTCTTGGTTTCTTCCCCATGCACACCTACAGCATTAAAGGTGGGCAGATGTAGTACTCAGCACATGTCATTATCATGTAATAATAAGTAAGAGCTGGGCAGATTAGTCGAGGTCTCACTTAAATAGTTCATGCTTTCAGGTAAGCTTTGATGCATTACCCAAAGGAAAAAAACTTGTTCTTAGCAAGTTGAAAAGTTATATAAATAAAATGCTAACATAATACTGACACTTTCAAAAAATAGCATTCGCATCCAAGTGAGTCTCAAAAAATGTTATACATATTGCATATAAGAATAAGGAACTTTATAAATCAGCCACAGTTCAAGCAGACATTTTTCTATGTGCTGGAAAACACATATTGATTTTGGATTATGATTCCCACTTAGCAGAAGGATAAAGAATAAAAAACACAGCCATTACAAATTTGATTTCATGTACAAATCAATATTTGCAAGATATAACACAAGCCACAGTAAAGACATATAAGAAACAAGTTTTAACAGTTTGCAAAGGTTTATTACTTTAGGAATACTTTTTCAGGTCCAAGACAGACACAGTCAAATGGAAAAAAAACTGTCAAAATATTTGAAGGATTTCTGAAAGCCTACTCTACTAGCTTGTTTTGCACTGGGTTCTGTTAAGTTATAGGACAGTACTTCTTGACTAAGAGGAAAAAATTGCATCAGTGCTATTACAAGTAGGATTATTGTGAATTCCTTTTAAACGTAATGAAAACAGCAAACAGAAAAGTCCAGTAGGTTAAATGTGTCATGACATAACCATCTGACATTATGAACTCAAACATCTAAAATGTTGACCTTTTTCCCATGAAACTGCCCCTTTTTGTTAAAATGATTAGACACCAGATCCTGATAAAAGAGTAAAACATGAAGAACAGAGCCAAGGTGAAGAAGTTCAGACAGAAGGCTAGCATAAGGACTAGGTTTTATAAAAGGGAAGTTATAAGCAGAGCAACACGTGGACTGAGAACAGCTCTGTACAGATTGCAATACAGCCAGCATCTCAGAAATCTCAAAGACGTAAGGTATCAATGCAAAGACTGGCTGAAAATACAGGTGTATATTATATTATTTATTATTTATACAATGTATAGATATTATATGTGTACATTTCTTTCCTCTGTAATAAATACTTTTTCTAATTGTCCATAATGTAGTAATTTTTAGTAATGTGTATAAAATCAAATAAATTAAAAATTAATTGTAATTATTTTATTGTAACTGCAATAAAAGAATTCAAAGACTCAAAATATATGCAAAAATTACATGGAGCAGAAATGCAGATCCCTGATATAATTGTCAGGCTGCATCAAAATGAACCCTGCCAGTACACACGATGTGCAACCGTCATCCACAGGAATTTTTTCTTCACAGCATCTTCTGCAGATGAGGGCAGGCAGAGAAAAGGTGACACGAATTGACAAAATGGGAAGAAAGGTTTATGTAAGAGAAAATGCAAAACTTTTTATTTGTTCAGTTACTCTAGATGAAATCCTGAACTTCTGGCTCTGAGCAGTTTGATGCTGAAACAGAGATGGAAAAGTCTAATTTTCAACTTCAGAATTCATGGGCCTTCAACCAATACTTGACTTGCTAAGTGAGATCTTTAAGGTCACTCCAGAGAAGCCCACCTTTTCCAGTGTATATAGAGGGTGCTGAAAAGCCGGATGTTTTTAAAACTAAAAGCTAAGCACAGAGCAATCTGCGCATCATGTCCTTATCTACTGAATTATTTCTGAGTAGTGTTGAACTCAGAGTTGAAGAGGTCAAGAGTTTTGAAACTCTGAATAGCTTAAATTATCTGCTGACAAGTTCAGTTTTAGTTAAAGTGCAAGTAAGGCTACTATGTACAAAACAGGAACTATACAGGGCCTTCAGCTTTTATACACTCTAATTTCCTGAAAGTAAGGACCATTCAAATATCCATACACAAAGTGAGTATTCTTAATCTTTTTAGAAGTTCCATTGTTAGGCCTAAAATTGTTTAGAAATGTTTTTCCTGTAAGCAATTTCTAATGGCTGTCACAATGATTTAAAGTCTTCTGCAGAATCTCTCACATAAGGTATGCCTGCCTAAATTACTTTGGACCTAATTTTAGATAAACTGCTATAGCAAGTGTTGAATAAATGCATGAGTAAGCAAAGAAAAGCAAAACAGATATTTAACATTAGTGACTGGTGTTATCTTTCCAAAGTATTTGAATAGAAGTACATTGGGTTTGTTAATTAGGTTCCATACAAAAAATTTAATGTTCAAACATATTACACTGCATTCATCATCTCTCTTAAAGGCTTGTCATTGCATTGTCAATAACTAAAAAAACAACCTAATGCAGATCAATGCCAGATGCATTTCTCTATAAGACACTTTCTTATCCTTTGGCATAGTAATGGTATGAGAGGAACTCACAGGATGGATGTATGTATAAGCCAAGATTATATTGTTGGGGGGAAAAAAAGAAAAAAGAAAACAAATCCAAAAGATGATGTGTTAGAAAAATTTAATTACTCCATAGTGAGATGTATTGAAATTCTGCCTGTGAGATGTTCTTCTGTGATGGTCTTTTTGCTAATAAAACTTTGAGGAGATTGTTCCATTACAACTGTTTTTCAATCAGTTCTGTTAACTTTAAAAAAAATGTGACAACAATAAAATGTTCTGGTAATAAATCTTTTAATCTGAAAAAGGAGGAGAAGAAAAACTAAACAAGTGCAAGAATCATTGAACTTCAAGGTATTTGCATGCTCACAGGTTTCCTGCACTGTCACCCTGAGTTAGGGGATCAAATATTTAGCCTGAGGCTCCTATGGCATAGCAAAAGTATGCTCTTAGACCAAATGCATATACCCTAACAGGTGTCAATAAAGGACTCTTTGCTTTAGTACAGGGTCAGAGATATATATTATTCCCCTCATTTTCATTGTCAGATTAATTTCATACTTTATTTTATACAGTCAGAACCATAATAATCACATAATTTCTACTGGAAATCACACAACATTCAACTTTATCTATCAGGCCAAAATTGGTTTTAAGAGCTAACACTCTGCTTCACCAAATCCCTTTGAAATCAATGGGATTTTCAGATCAGAGTGACTGACAGATGGGGCCCTTAATCAATAGAGAGGACTAATTTTGAATACAGATTAAAGGTACAAACATCACATATCGTAAGGAAAACACCATTAATACCCTACAGAAGGCATTTTTTCATTGTATCCAATATACCTAAAAAATCGATTAAAATAAGTAAAACTGCCTTGTCTAAACAAGCAACAGCAGCATTACTATCTAAGCCATGTCTTTCATTCGGCTGAGCTGAACTGCAGTTCAGCTCTCATTGTACGAACACAGATGGGTCGCAGGATTGACACAAACCTCACCTTGTAACTCCTTATCATGAGCTGGTTTCTGATCGTTATCAATTTAAGTCTCCTGAAAGCTTCTTTGATTCCAGTAGTCAGTGACAGCACAGCATCAAGTGGCAGCTTCAGATCAGCAAGGCTATGGGAAGATGCGTCGGCAGCCTTTCAGCCTGTCTTGCAATGACAGCGGTGGCTAAGGAAGCAAATGGCTCAGCAAGGAAGAAATGGGCTCTACACTGAGGAAAGACTGGTTTTATCCACACCTTGTTGTCACAGTGTCTCTACAAATATCCCTAGTGCCAAGGGGTATCTCAGCAACCCTATCCCTCTTTTGGAATGTCTTCCTGGGTGTCCTGGGTGCAGTCCAGTGGGAATGCAACAGAAAAGCTCTCACTGGCAGATTACATATAGTAATGTGGATGACCAATATCAGCAACAATCCCGCTTGGGGCAGCTGAGCTCAGGCAACCCATACTCCACAAAGCCATGGAGAGTGTCATGCCTCAGTGATTCACTCATGGATACTCCGGGGCTGGTACAGTCATATGCAAATTCATCAGACCCTGATCAAAGGTACTCTGGGCTGACCAGTCTTCTCTAGTCTTCCAGCTTGAAAACCTATTGCTGTTCTTGTACATACTGGAAAATAAAATTTAAACCAACTTTTACTCATCTAGTTGGAAATTCCCATTCAACCACAGTGGCAACGGAGATCCCACCTCTGGGTGATCAGTGATGGACAGCTTGTTCTCTACAAATAGGAAGGTGTCAAATTTGCAAACAGTGGCAAACAGCAGATTGTTATTATTTATTTTATTAATAAAACAATTGAGACCCAGGAGGAATATTGCCTCCCACACATAGAGTTATCATGGGTGTTTATGGTGGACAAGAGAGCATGTGTCCTGGGTACATTATTTCTCTACAATATTTCCCAAGGGTATATATCAGACTGCACAAACACTCCAGCTGCAGCAATCATTGCTTGTGAATTTCAGCCACTGTGCCATGATCTGTAGTAAACATTTTTCCAAGCTCCTGGGAGACAGTGCTACCAACTTCTGGACCAAGGGTAGGTGCCCTACCAGGCTGATAGAAGCTCCTGACAGTACAATCAAAGTAGCCTTTCACTTCTTGGAAATAGTTGCCATGGGAGTTGGAATAACCCCAAGATCCCACTAGGGAAGTGATGTGCACCCATAATATTGTAGCCTTTCCAGGTGTGGTTGCAGGATCAGTGCCCCTGACCATCAATCCAAGCCCTGGGAATTACAGAGGACATCTCATCCCAGACTGTGACTGGTGGGGAGGTGAACCAGCTGACACTTTCACGTTAACTAAGCTTTGCACTAAGTTATAGGAGCAACCGAGAGCACTGGCATATACTTTTTATGGAGTTCTGTGATATGGATATGTGAGGACTGCACATGGAACAGAGAAAGAGGATGAAAGACAAGTGTTATGGCAAGGTTTGTGGATAAGAAGCATCCTTCAGAGCACTCCTGGGAGTAAGCATAATTTAAGTTTTCATGCCAGCAGCCTGCAGTGCAGGTGCTGATGGTGATTCCCACACCTGGTGCTTTCACAGGGAGACCTCAGGGAACAACATAGGACAGCATGGCCAATCCCACCTGCATAGGAGGCGATCAAGGCTCTTCATGATCTGAGTGTGCTGGTGTCACAGAACATTTCAATCTCAGAATAACCGTAGGGACTGTACCATAAAGAGCACTCATACAGGAGAAGACTTTCTCTGACAAGCTGATAAGATTCCCTTCATGTGATTGGGGTCTGATTCATCACTCTCTACTGCTCTTCCTTTGTAACAGAGCAGATTCAGTTTAAAACTATTTAATTCCACATGGAAAACCAGTGCAATATAGAAATAAATCAAGTACTCTGTATTTACATAAAGACCAATATCCTCAGCCAACAAAAACTGGAGTGGTTCTGCTGAAGTCAGTGGAGTTGTACTGATTTACACTAGCTCTAGTTCTGCTCTAATATTTTAGAAATAATGATCTACAGCCTCAGATAGCATATGCCAGAACAACTCCATCAAATTTATACATTGACTAGGAATCGGACCTTTTATTGAAATGAAGATGTTAGAATTCCCCTTTGGTTTGTTTAAAACATTGAAAAACAGTAACCAGGTTGTTGATTGGTATGCCACTAATCCAGAGGCACAGTAGTTCAGATGTTGCATGCTACATGGCTGCAGTTTTTACACCAACACTGCAAACGTATTGCAGAGCAGTGACAGAATTGGTAGTAAGGAAGTAAATCTGGCCCATGGTAATTCTTCATCATGCATCTCTCACTTGACCAAGTTTCAGAGTGAATGTTACACATGGTTTTGCCCTCTGTACCATGAGGTTCTATTTTTGTTGGATTTTTTTTCTTTAGCTTCAATAAGAATTACTTATGACTCCAATGCTTAATCAATGATAGGGAAAAAGAAATGTGCAAATATGAAATTGAAGATACAGTGACATTCATAAGCTTTTGGCATTTTTGAGGTCTCTTGGTCAGGTTAGTTTCTGAGCAGAAGATACATGAAGATACACATGCATTTTTTTCAACTTCTACAGGTGAGCTGCATTTCCACAGAGATGGAAAAAGTGTGTATCAACTATCCAACTCAGTTTTCTCTACTCTGCACTCCTTAAATCTTTACGTTTTATGATGAATGTTATTACTGAATTAGTGTACAGTCTTAACAATGCATTAAATACTTTACAGAAATTCTAGTCATGTCCAGAAGTAGCATGAAATCTCTTGCATAGTATCTGCAAAATTTCGTGCATGAAGATAAATTCAGATCATAGAATCATGGAATCATAAAATGGATTGAAAGGTACCTTTAAAGGCCATCTAGCCCAACTGTCCTGCAAGGAGCAAGGACATCTTCAACTAAAACAAATTGCTCAGAATGCCATCCTGCCTGACCTTGAATGTTTCCAAGAATGGTACATCTACTATGTTTCTGGGAAAACTGTTCCAGTGTTTTACCACCCTCATTAAAAAAAACCCCAACTTCTTTGTTATATCTAGTCTTTAGTTTGAAATTATATGACTGATGACAGAGTTTGGTTCTTTTGAGCTCAATGAGATTACTCACGTGAGCAAATTAACTCATAAGGTATTTGCAGGTATTTCACTTTAATCTCAAAAGTCAAATGCTGATCACTTAAACTTAAATAAAATATTGTGAATACTGATTTTTTTGGTAATTTTACCCCATTGGCAACAGATGGGCAGGTACAGATAATGGAAATGCTAAGGAAAATATATGAAGAAGTCAATAAGAGAGCAAAATCAGTTGTTCAGCTGAGATACATGATTGTTACGATGATCCATTGAAATCCAGTTAAATGTTCCATTGTGACTTTTCTTCTTAAGGAAATACACATTGCAGAAGAACAATTGGAGAAGATAAAAAAGGCAGAAGAATCCATAGCAAGGACTCTTTTGTGTATATATATATATATATTATACAGGGATTTCTAAGAACAGCTGCACCCAGTGAGAAGTCAATGCCAATCAAAACTGTACAGGGAAGCAATTCTAAGGATAAGGAGGCATCTCTAAAATTACATAATAATGAGCAATTATGGCAACTACCTTGCTTATGTATGTCAGGGAAACCTCAGTTAGTCTGCCAGCTTCAGTCAAACCGCACTGATTAACCAAAAGAGAAGCAAACTACTGGGTCAAAACCATTTAATTTTTCCCTGGCTTTGAGGGATACATTTGAATGATTGTTTTCATATGTAGGACCTTTGATGCATTTTAAGCCAGAGCTGACAGAACCGAGCTTCTCAAGAGAAGAAATAGACAAGGCATTAACTTCATGTTTAAGTGTAAACTAGTGGCAATTTTATTTATATTGCACCTCTATAATGTAAAACTATGATTACTGCATGTTGCATTCCAATTTACCTTGATTCAGTGAGAGACAACATATGGCCATATTATGCATTAATGGGTGCAAAATCATACTATTGGGAAGGTACATCATGTGGAAAATATTTATCTCCCATCGCAGAGATCTAATTCACCACAAGCCATATCAAATACCTTATTCTTGATGCTTTGACATACAGATGGACTTCAGAATCAGCTTGAAATCCACCCACTAACCAAACCATATTAGCAATGAGAGGTATCTGCAGCAGGGTTTGCTGTATACTACAGAGGGTCATAATGGTGGGAAAAGAAATCTTCAAAAATATAAAAAGAGCAACAAAGTTGTTGTGATATGCACATTTTTGAGTACTCCATTCTCCTTCTTCTTTTCATTCTCTAGTTGGTGTTACCTTAGTTTTAATTTCCTTGTTTCTCTCTTGTCTTTTCAGCTTTCCCAAGTAGATTGTAAATGAGACCATTCTGAACTCATCCATTCTTTAGACCCACAGGGCAATAAATGCAGCTTTCCAATAACAAGTACTTTGGCTCCACTCTTTTATCCAATCCGCCTGTAAGTACTTTTTCCAATGGAAAATTTTTTTATGACGGACAGGAATATGCTTCTAATCACTTTCTGGAAGCACATTCTTGACAGTGAGAAGTCCTCAGTCTGGACTAACACTACTACTACAGTCCAGACCTGAACCTGACCGGGTGATACAGAGTGGGGAGTTTAATAGTGTAGCTCCTTGTGAGCAACACAATTTTCTTGAGTTTTCATTTGTTCCTGTTCCCCCAGTGTCTCTATTGTTTAATTGGGCAGCTGGCAGTGGCTGGCATGGAGGACCTTGTGACATTCTCTTTCCCTTTTTGTTCCAGGGGGAGCATGTGATGTGGTGAATTCTCCCTTTTTTTTTTTTTTTTTTTTTGTGTGTGTGTGTTTGTGTGTGAGTAAGCTGTTTCCATTGTATCTTTGTAGTGCTGCTATTTTCTTGTCAGTCAATTGCCATTTTTTCACCTATACCTCCTCACATTTTTGTCTCTCTATATTAGGGGATAGAGTTTTTCCTATTGGAGTTCCTGCCCCAATACTTTTATCTTTAAACCAAGATGTTTCAGGTCTGTGGGTACAGGTGTACCTATTAGAAGATAATCCCCAGTTGTTCCCTTCTTTGACAGGCTGATATGTGTGAGGGTGTAGTATGTAGAGAATGAAAATGTCACATGTACCTTGAAGCTTTTTCTCTATAGCAGAGTTTGGTGTGATTTGATGGCTCACAGGGCTAGTTTAGAACTACCCTGGTCTTGTTCAATTCCTAACTTCCCAAGGACTTGGTGATGGTCCAAAACCAAAATATTCTGTATACTCTCTTTTACTGTGGAACTAGCAGGAAAAAAAATTTAGATGAAGAAATTTAAGAAAGACTATATATTCTTATGATTTTGATAGGATATTTATAAAATATTGAGAAAAAAATACTAAAGGAATTATCACTTTAGTTTGCAAGAAAAAAAAAGGAAATTTTTTATTGGTGCCCATCTTAGATGGTTGGTTTATAGTAATAGGCACAGGCATGTTTTTTATTGTTCTTCATGAGTATGACCTAAAGTTTACTTCAAATTAGGACAAAAACAGAATGATCATTGCTTTTCCCAGTTCTAGTTTACTACGCTTAAGATATGTCTCATACACATGACTAGTAGAAAAAGACATCCTTTACCCTAATAAGCCCTGGCCTTTTTGTGTAATTATAACTGTCCAGATTTTGAATCTTATTCATATCATGCCTCTAGCACAGACCAGAGCTCCAGTCTTGCAAACATATGCCTATGCCTCAGTTTATATAACCTCACATATGTCTAAATTTACACAGCTAAACTTTGCCACTGAGCAGTTTTTCTGAGAGAAAGATTAAAATTGTTCATCAGGGTTTTGGGGACCATGAATTCCTAAGAATCAGTCCAAGAATGATTTAATGGTGAATGCAAGATATCTAAAAAGTAAAACAGTATTTTTAGAAAAGTGTCTGAGCTATTGTAGAAAAGTCAGGCTCACAGATTCCTATCTCACAAAGCATTCCTGAAAAAGATCATCCAACAACATTGGGTAAGGAGTCTGCAGGGATGAAGTGCTGTGATTACAAAAAGAAGAGAAGGAAAAGAAAAAGATGGGGCAAACGAAACATTTTATGTGTGGCAAATTGTTTGGAAGCTTGCCACCTTTTTCTCACTGTCACCAACGAAATAAATGCAAGATGCTTTCATCTGTAACAGTGTTTTCAAGTCTGCAAAAAAGCATTTCCCCGCACAGTTGCCAAAATTATTATAGGAAAGAAACTGAGAAAACAGCAATGACACAAATATAACTGTTCACTCTGCATGGACAAATAACAACTGTCTAATTGCTATCACTGAGCTTGAACAGTGCAGAGCCTTTTTAAACAAAGGTCAGTTTTACCACTGGTGAATGCTGGCCTTGAGAGGCTCCTTGGCCTTCTCTACTCCTCTCCCTAGGGCCATAACCTGATGATTTATTTATGTGCAGCTTGTTTGCCCAACTAGAAGTGCTGAGCTGTGAGAAATTACAGATTTGGGGGGTTAAATTGTGGACATCTCTAAGATCCCTTAGACATAGTTACCTTTGAGCTGATTTTTAAAGCTAGAGAGGTCTTCTGCTGAGTGTCTGGGGGAGTGTTTTCATCTTACTTCTGCCTCTACCATTCCTTCCTGTTTGGGAAAACAAATTATCTTCTGTCAAGACAGTGTACCTAGATAGACAAGTTCTTCCTTAAAGTTTATTATCTCCCCTTAGGTCATCAGTAGCCAAAAGCTTTTAGCATCCAAAAACTATGTGGGGATGAACATGAAAGAAACCCGTATCTCTGAGACAAATCCTCAAAGATGACTATCCACACAATAAATATCCTGAATATTCTTCAGGAGCTGAGGCATAAATCCTTTCTATTTTTTTAACTTATCTTTTCCAGGTGTAAGTAATTTTGTGGTCATTGCTTCCATGAGTCATCTATACCACAAAATAGAAGATAAAGCAATGTGCTGAATGTGCTCTGTCATTAAAAACAACAAAACATTTTTGTAGATAGGTTCACTGCTAACTACCTTGTTATCACAGTCTTTAGAGCTTGCTCATCATTCCTGCTTTCTTTTCCATCCAAAGTGAGCAATGATCCTGAGAAGGCTTCAAAGTTTTTTTCTAACAAAAAAAAATCTTGACATTCCCTCAGGGTTAAAACAACAAAAGAAAGAAAGAAAGAAAAATCTCATAGAGTCCATTGAGTGACTTTGACTTGAATATTTCATTTTGAGTGTAGTGATGTGGGTAAGGCATTTATCTTTAAAAGTCTTGGGGTCCCATTCATTTTGACATTACTCACATTTCCCTCCACATTCTCTTAGATCATGTGATGTTTCACCCCTAACAATGAAAATTGTACTGCACAGCACATTAAGTTGCTTGTGTTCTATCAGGTGGTATTGCTCCTCTTTCAGCTGTGAAATGTTACACTCTTTCCTCACATGGATGGAATAGAAGCCACGAGGAGGAAAATATTCACTCTTTTCTCTGCAAATATGTTTTCTAAATATGGTGCCTTTGACAAACACACAGCAGAACTAAGTTAATGTTTCTTATAGAAAAAGCTATAAACTCAACGTCACAAATCTTTACTAAAATTAAAAGTTGTATTCCTTGACTTGGGCAAAATATGCATCATAGAGTGGTTGCAAAACTGGTACTAAAAGCTTATTTATTTGGAAATATTGCACTGGCCTACCTTCAAGGTTCCTAAGGGTCAGAACAGACAAACTTATAGGTTGTTTGCTAAAACTCTGAGAAAGTCTATTGACAATGCTGTGACAGAAACTACACTACTATTGAATATATTGTGATTATCATATGGCCAAGTTTAAAAAGTCCATAGCCAACAGTTTAACACCTTTCCTGGAAATTTTATTGGATGGTACAATATTCAGTCCTTAGTTTTTAAATGTATCAGTCAAAAGTAACCCCCAAGTGAAATCATACTTTTGGATGCTGCTTCATGACTGATTCTATAATGCCACAGTTGGATGTGGTGATATCAAAATTTGGTCTTGCTAGACATCCAATGCGTGTTTGGCACATCCAAAATATCTGGACATATCTACATGGCTTGGTTACAACAATCCTCATCTATCACCAGTTTTAAAATAGTGTCACTCTAATCACATTTCTGCTGCTGACAATTTATTTTAACCTACTGATTTATGTTAGAATGATTGCCTGTGGAAACTGCTGAGCAGTAGCTTCTCCAAGTTATTTCAAGTATCTTGCAAAAATTGGCCCTAAATGTAAAAGATGATTACCACAAATTGTGACTTAATGATAGTCTGTCTTCAGAGTAGAAACAAAAGAGGGATTGTATGGGTGGTTCTGTCTTGCAGTTGTTTATGCTGACAATTTTTCAATATATTTACATGGAGCAATAAAAGTGAAACTTGACTTGCTGCAGTGTTAAATTTTGATTAAAGATTTGGTGATTGTCAAAAAATAGGAGTAACCTGAAATTGAAATGACCCTTTCAATAAACTGTGGCTCTTCAGATAAAGGCAGTTTTGTTTGCATCTGTACTTTTCTCTCTAAATCTCCGTACTTTTTTGCTAGCCTACATAAAGAGACCTTTTAGGAGTAAAGCAATAGCCACAATCACTTATTGATGATCTGTAGTCCAGGAACTTTTTCAAAATTTCTCAGTATAGAACTGACCAGAATGGAATGAAACTTATATTCTATAACTGCTGAGTTTTTTGACACCTGACTCCAATAAAAATCAATTCTGCAAATATTTTTAGGGGGAAAAAAATGAAGTTACTCGGACTGCTACCTTGACAGAGTGCTTGAAAGTTCTTGATTCTTTATCTGTAGTTCTTTACTTTGAACGGATGCAATTTCACAAAATCTTCAGATAAAATCCTTTTAAAAATAACTGTGTGGTTGTAAAAACTCATATTGTTATTCTTTTTCCATCTTCCTGTCCCCCCAAAAAAGTTCAAACATACTATTGAAAATAGAGCTGGCCAGAACTTTTTTGTGAAGTACTTCTCCAGTAAAAGGCAGAGTATTAAACATGGAAATTCTGATACTGAACAGAACAATAATTATTTTTATAATCTAATAGTATTTTATGAGATAAATCTCTATGTTTAAACCAGCTTAACTGAATATTCTACAGTTTTTGTGTTGATTTCCTTTACACAAAATGTACCCCCCGAGTCAACATGGGGACAAATCCCTTTCAGTATCTTCATTAATTACTTGAATGATGGGACAGAGTACACCCTCAGCAAGTTGTCAGGTGATACAAAACTGGGAATAATGACTAATACACCAAAGGATTACGCTGCCATCCAGAGGGACCTCAAAAGGCTAAAGAAATGGGCTGACCAAAACCTCATGAAGTTCATCAAGAAGTGCAAAGCCCTGCTCCTGAACAGGAATAATTCCAGGTACTGGAACAGTCTGGGGACAGGAAGGTTTGAAAGCAACTTCAGACAAAAAGCCCTGGGACTCCTGGTGGACACCAAGCTGACCATGAGCCAGCAGTGTGCCTTAGTGTCAAAGGTAAACAGCCTCCTGGACTCCACTAAGAGGAACATTGCCAGCAGGTTGAAAGAGGTGATCCTTCTACTCTCATCAGCCCTGGTGAGATGCAACTGGAACACTCAGTCTAGAGCTGAGCTCCCCAGTACATGAGAGACATGGAGCTACTGGAAAGAGACCAGTCAAGGGCCTTCAGGATTATTAAGGGATGGGATCCTCTCTCCTGTGAGGAAGGGCTGTGAGAACTGGCATTGTTTGGCCTGGAAGAAAGAAGATTAGGGGAGATCATAGCAATGTGCATAAATCCTGATGGGGGTGAGTAAATAGCACACAGCCACACTCTTTCCAGGGATGCTCAGGGGCAGTACAAGAGGCAATGGCCACAAACGAAAATATGGGAAATTTTATTCAAACATAAGAAAAACTCTTTCACTCATATGGTGGTTGAATGCTGGCACAGATTTCCCATAGAGATTGTGAAGTCTGCAGCCGTGGAGATATTCAAACACCAACCAAACACCATTCTGAGCATTCTGCTCTATATTTGTTCCATAAAAATTAACATGTTGTGTGTCCAATGCAAAGGCAACTGCATTACTGTGTGAATGTCTTTTAACAAAAGTAAAATCTGCAAAATCCAGCCCTCTTTGTTTTCATATTGACTTTTGTCTATTTTCCCTGCTGATCTTCATGCTTGTGATATTGTTGGAGATTCAGTTTATGAGAATTACCCCCTATGAATCAAGAGTGTGTGCTTTTTTCTAAGTGACAGGTTGTTGTTTCTAACTCTTCAGTAAGAGCAAAGAAATACTGAGAAAAGAACCATGGGGCAGAGAGCTGGACCCTTTTGCTCATCTCACTTGTAGGCAATCAGTTCACCCAGGAGCTGTCATTTGAAGTTAATCCACTGGCTTTACAAAGTGCATGCAATCTCAGAATTGTTTCCTCAGAGGATGCTGCATATAGCAAACAAATTGGAATGAAGCTTATTCACCTGTGGGCCATTATAACAGCAGTGGCAGCTTGGTAGGGCAAGAAGCATACAGGCAAATTAATCTGCAACTAAAAGACTAAATCCATTTGGCATGGGGGAGAAAGGGAAAAAGAAAAAAAAATAAATAAAAACAACCCAAGAGATAAGGATTAAAGGCAAAAACATCTCACAGGAAAAGCTTTTCTTTTTCTGTGTCTAAGAACAGCACCCGTTTTTATTTCTGGTGAGGGGTTTTCTGTCGTTTTTCTTTTTTCCCCTCTCAAGTGCTTTTGTTTCTTTACCCCACTGTGTTCACTAAAGTGATTTCCAGTAATGGCTGAAGAGTGTGAACACTTCTTCTTTATTTACAGGATGTCGAAGTACATGCAGATTTCCTTTAGGCTACCTGGAGGGAAAAGGCAATGGCCTGTGCAATAAGCAGACTTCCCCAGAAATACTTTAGTCCTTCATGATACCCTTGAGGGAAAAAAAGCTTCAGGCTTTTTCAGTCTGGAAGAGCAGAGATGTAGATATACTCAAGCCTCAGTAGTTCTGTGTTAAATACTATATAGAAAGGGAGATTCTCTGAGAAATATCAAGGAAAATGTAAGAGGAAGGATGAAAATCATTGGGAGAACTACTGTGAATTTATATTGTTCCTGGATTGCAATCATATGGCTAGTGATGGTGGCATACTGCTATTTTCTATAGACTGTTGCAGAAATCTTGACCAGCATCCAGCGATTCTGTGACCAGCATAACTCTACAGGTATGCTTCCAAATCTTCCTCTTCAAATGCTAACCACTCTAATCTCTCTGGTGGAAAGCACTGTTCTGCAGTTACTTCTGGGTAACATGATTTATTTATAATGCAACACAGGCTGTGCTTCCTCTAGGGTGAACCAAATAAGTATATTCTATCCTACATTAAATGGGAGAAAAGGAACATCACCTATGGCATGTGGTCTTCTTTTGGCACATTGTTTGGGCACCTATTTGCAAAGGTAGCACCTATTACCCATTTATATCCTGTCATCCATGCAACAGAGCAGGAACATGCAATTTCATTTCACATTCCCTGGATGTCCTCAGACCCTTGTGTTAGAAAATAGATAATACATAATCACATTTTTCCTCTTTTACTGGCATTTCTTTTCTTATTCTGGCATCAAAAGATGAATATAGCTACAGTGGGAGAACCAGTGAGGGCTCAATACTGAGAAAATTGGTGCATCATGAAGAGAAATCATGAAAAGCATGCTTTGGAATGAAGTCACTCCCCCCACTGACTGATGCATGGAACTTATAATGAGAAGGGGAAGGTTACAGGTAACATTTCTGTTTAATAAGCTCCTAATTGTTTCCATGCATTCTAATCATTACCTTTCAAAAGTCTTTATTTTCTCTACATCTCTTTTCACTGAAGAGGACCAAATGAAATGTCCCATGATGCAGTTCAGTAGTGCTTCCATAAAGAAGGATCACTTTGGAATTACGTAAGACTTTCGTTTCCATTCCCTCTCTATCTGCTTTCTAATGAACTATATTTCTTCCTCTGAAATGCTGTAGCATGTTTTATGATACAGATTTCCAGACTTCTGGGATGCATACTACCCCAACTACTTCGACCTGCAAGGCTATCCCAGAATCCCACTTGCACCTTTAACTACTTCTACCATCTCACTGAGTTTGCTTTGTTCTTCACTGGCTTTGCCTGATAGCTTGCACTGTTTCCAAAACACATCCAGTATTTGTTATTTTGAATAACCACTTTCTTTATTATAGCCATTATGCACATCATAGAATCATAGAATGGTTTGAGTTGGAAAGGATGTTAAAAATCACCCACTTCCAACGCCTGCCCTTGCCATGGGCAGGGATGCCACCCACTATATCTTGTTGCTCAGGGTCCCATCCAGCTCAGTCTTGAACACTTCCAGGGACAGGCCATTCACAAATTCTCAGGACAATCTGTTCCAGTGCCGCTCCACGCTCTGAGTAAAGAATTTCTACCTAACATCTAATCTAAATCTCTCCTTTTTTGTCTTAAAACAATTCCCCCTTGTCCTTTCTTGCTTTTTTCTCTCTTATAATACACGTGTTACAATCAAAGATACAGTATGTTTGGGAATTTTAATAGGAAACAATTTACCATTTTTAGATTCAGCTTTGTTTTTCATATCACATAGTTTTTCATATCACATTCGGAGCTCACACTGGATATGCTGTTGATATATTTCTGTGGCTACCTGTCTCTATTATGCCTCTTTGTCCTTCTGTAGCCTTGTGTGAAAATACTATCTCAGTGAAACCTGTAAGTGTTAACAGTATAGAAGCTTCCTATATATCAAACTACTCAATTATGTTCCTCAAAAGCTCTCTACAGTTTTAAATCAAGCAATATAATTTAGAAGTAAAGTTGTGCCTAATAGTAATTCAGAAAATACATATCTTCTTTTTGACTAATAGATACAAATTACCCATCATTCTAAACCTGATATTAATACTAATATTGGTATCACACCACTGAGATGAACTCCCTGTTCATGAAGTGTTATCATTGCAGACATCTGGCAAATTGGTTGTTAACTTCTAACACAATTGATATGCCTTTTATGATTACAGTATTCTGTTTGAGAAAAAGAGAACCCATTTCCCAGTGATGAACCATTTTAATGATTTTATGTAGAAATGCAGCTAATGAAAAATAATGGCAAGGGACTTCTGAATTCAGTTTTTTTTTCTCCGTTCCAGCAGTACTCATTACAATATCACAAAATTATATCTTATGAAGATGACACACAGGTATACTTTACTCTCTGTTTCAGGCTGCCTGCCATAATAGGAAAAAATTGCACCAATATCAGGAGAATGTCCTACAATGCTTGGATTGTCCAGCAAATAGAAGCATTAGAAAAATTTATTCTTTCTATTACATTATGTGACACATTCCTCTTTCCCAGTTACTGTTCTCTCTTGCTATGAGCATCCAAATGAGGAAATGAGAGCCCTAATTTAACTTAAATTTTAAAAACAGACCTATACTACCTCTAGGCTTAAGAATATGCATAAAATACTAGAAACACAACTGAAGCCTGTTATTATCACTGTTACTCTGTTATACTTTTTTCTTGAGCACCAGCATGTGGTAATTATCACAAAACACATGGAATATAGTAATAAATAAATGTTCATGCTTGATCAGCTCAGTGGGCCATTCAGCTCAATATCCTGTCTTTATTAGCAGTGAATGACAGATGTTTCCAAAGAAAGTATGAGGACTCTATTATCCTGTAAACTGTTTCCTAGACACCCACTTTGCCCTAAGTTTTTTAATTTAAGGGGTTTGATTATATGCTGACCTTAATGTTTATGTCTCCTTTCTACCCTATCATGTCTGCCACAACATGGGAAATTATTTGTCATTCAGAACCACAGAGATCTCAACAACTTGGCCTCTCTTCAGGTGTGGGTAAGACCCAGTTTTGATTCCTGCTGCCAAGCTCACCTATATTATGATACTTTTATTATCATAACTGTAATTATTATGTTAATTATTTAATTTATTATTCTTTTTATTATATATAATATAATGGCCAGACATCATGAAAGAAGATCTGGGGAAGGGCTCTCCCCATGTGGGTATGCCCTTCCAGCCTGCGCAGTGGATTTTTTAGGTGAGGCACAGCGTGCACAGAACTGGCCCCACTGTTTAAGTCCTAAGGTCCATTTGCCACGGCCGAGCGAGCTTGGACAGTGACAGTGAAATCCTCGGGACTGTCTACAGCACCCAGTACTAACCGGGGGCTGACCCTGCTGAGCATCTGAGATCTGATGGAATCAAATGGCAGGGGAGGCATTTAACTGCCCAGGGGATGGTTCCTACTGAGACTTGAACTCGGGCCCTTGGGATTCAGAGTCCGGAGTGCTAACCATTATGCCATGGGACTGCCCCATTCTTTTTATTAATTTGGAGGAAAAGAACTGATGGTAAGACACAAGATGCTGGAAACAGCTGTATGGTTGTGTGCATCAGCCTGACACTTCCCAGTTACAGATTACTTGAGCTTTTCTTAATATACTTAATGTGTTGATAGATTTTAAACATACAGTTAATTTCCAATAACTATATTGACAATCTCAAAGAAAGAGATCCCCACATTAATCAGTTTCTGTGTGAAAATGCTCTAATTCTAGTATTCAGGCAAAGGCACTGACTACTATTTACTCCACCTGTACCATGTTTTTTTTCCAACACATGGGTAATAATCAGCATTTCTATTTATTTCAGCCATTTTAACTGATTCCAAAATACGGTTCAGTGATCTGTTCTATTTTGGATGGCATCCACATGGTTTCAAAATAGAGACATATTTGCCACTTTCCAGTCCGACAGGATGATAGCTGATTTTAATGAGCTTTTTTAACATTTTCCTTATCAGATCCATATTTAGTCTGGGAGGTATTGTTGGTTTGGTTTTTTTTTTCCAGAACCCTGTAAAGCACTCAGTCTTGGGAACTTACAACTTCATTTATCATTTTGTTCCAGCATGTCTCACTAAGAGCTTGTGGGACTCAAAACACAGACAGGAGGGGAAAAAAACACCCTGCATGATGATAAAGTCCAGCACTTTGCTGAATGGGCTTGTAAAAGCAATAAAACCTGAAACAACGCACTTCTGGAAAGCGCACAATTTGTCCGTGCTCTAGGAAGCACACACTACAGTCCCAGAGCAGTTAAATGGCATAATGTTCAGCTCTGAAATCATATAAGAATCTCACAGCAATCTGTTGAGGGTCCTGGAAAAGGTGTGGTGGGAGAGTTGTGAATTGAAAAAAAGAAAAATCTGGTGAGGAATAGAGACAAGTCACCGTGAAGTCTATCTTACAACACACTATAGATGAAATCTCAATTTGGGGAGCTTGAAAGCAATTAGATTTTGGATGGAAATGCTGGATTGCCAATGCAATTTTTTAGCACAGACACAGTTTAACTGCATATGCAATTTTATTCAGTACATGGCTTTTTAGCAAAATTATTTCTTTATGGGAAGATAAGTGTAGGTTGCTTATTTTCATGTTGATATTGGACAACTCCTCCTCCATGTTACTATGTTAATAATAACTTGAGTGTTATTTTACTGTATCACCAGTAACAAAAAAATCTGTGTCGAAAAACATTAATAAGCCAATTAATTTTCTTTACTTTGATGAATAAATTGACAATTCTATTTTGAATAATGCAGCAATTAAAGTTTAGTTGATACAGGGCAACATTAGCATGAAGACAGTTTTCTTCACTTGCTGTGACAGAACATAGGACTAACAAAATTAAAATGTATACTAAATGTCATCCGTTATTCTTTTAATACCATCACCCTATCCTGCTGACTAGCAAGTCCACTAACAGTAGATCTTAAATCACACATAAGCTGAAGTAAATACCCTGAAATCTAACCCATAACAGCTATATGCAGTGAATTCTATTAAGCTATATCATGTTTCTCTGAGGATAAATATTACCACACCATGAATCTTTTACTAAACAGACATTTCAAAATTGCCAAGAAAGAGTCAACATTCTTAATCAGTCAGGACCACATTAGGAATTGTGATACAGTTCATTACTTGTGAGATGTTACAAAGCATTAGAGACTTCCACAGGATTAATTTGACATTAAGCCATCAAACTGTGTAAAATAAATTCAAATACATTTACCTTACAAACAGGTCTGAATTTTGCACACATATTTTCTTCCTGAGCCTGTAAATGTAGAATATGATGACAAATGTATGTTTGAATATATTTTTTTTAAATCAACATTAACTTCTATTTTTTCTTAGTCATTTAACTAACAATTAAGGAGAGGAAAAGAAACATTTTGGTATAGCAGTTATTGTTACTGAAAAATGTCAGAACTCTTCAATACTTTTTTTCTATGCCAAGCTTATTCTAAAAGACTACAAAATATGTGCTACAATCCATTTGAAGAATTTTGTCTTTTCTGTTGTCCATAGATTACTGGTAAGAATTTAGAATATTTCCATCTTTATGTAAATGCATTTTAGCCTTTGAATTACTTGCAGTCTGTGTTTGTGTTTGCAGCACTTTGCTCACTGAAGACTAAATTCAAAGTTTATTTTCTATAAACTTTTAAAGTTTTAACTGTCCTCTGAGTATGTTCAAAACAACATTAGATGAAGTTTTTCAGCTCAAAATGTCTCACTTCCCACCACCCTCCCACCCCACCCGGCCATTTCAAAAAAGGACCATCATAGCTGTCATCTTCAGTACTCACTGAAAAACCAAAAGATACACATAGTACATAGAGACACATGCCAAAAATACACTGTGACACAACTCTTTGCCGCCTGTAAGTAGACATACAAAACACAGCAAATGAAGACAGACCCTTCCCTAACTCCTCTGGTTGGACACAGATATCACCTTTGTGTATTCAGGTGAGTATAAGGTGCTGTTGATCTCCAGAGGAAGGGTCCCAATCCAGTCTGCTGTTCTTCAGAGCTGGAAACAGATCATTATAGTTTAGGACATGGACAAAACATTTTACTCATAAAATCTTGGGAAGTCTTTATCTCCGGCCATTGTACCTACTTCACTTCTGTTTCATGCAGTTCTGCAAAACTTTACAAAACTGTGTTGAATGTAAAACTTTGTCAGTAGTCTAAATCACCTCAGTGGCCCTCTCATCCAAGAAGGGAAATACATTTCTGATCTTCATAGGCCTGAGGCTTTAACCTTACAAAGTCTGAGACAGAAGCTTCATCTATGCTTCAGTCTGACCAACCAAAATAAGTAACACATTAATAGGGTAGCACATCATTAAAATTATAGCTAGTCATATTAAGTGTTAGAGTCCTGAATTTGAGGTACTGAAGATCAAAAATCCCTAGAATAGTCTTTCCTGTTGGGCTTGTCCAATGGGACTGTGTCCTTTGTAATGTATAGAAGGGGTAGATAGCGGCCATGTGGGGGATCAGCATAGCACACAGCTGCTTGCAACAAGATCTCAGGCTATCTGGTTCTCTTGAAAATCTATTGAAGACCTCCCTTGGTTTCTAGCAGTCTGGGGTTTCACCTCCTGAATTAATGGGAATAGAATGAAAACTAAGTGCCCTGACAGAATCACCTTACTACTATCTGCACATCTGACTTGCTGTAATCTGGAAATTAATTAAAGGAAAAAAATCTCTCTTCTACAGAAAGGTGGCTGGTTACCCAGTGAAAATGAGTATCAACAATACTGCATCAATCTGGGGCATACAAACCAAAGTATATTTAATACAGAGGATGCAGAATGCAGATGTCTATTTCAGTCAGCATTAGTAGGACTGCAGCTGAAACCTTATGTCCAATCTTGAGAACAACTATTCTGTATAGACATGCATAAATTTGAGAGGAGGTCCAGGGCCAATCAAGAAGAACAAGTGGAAGTCTAAAAATGTAAATTCTAGGGAAATTCTGAAGAAAATTTTTCTATTTATTCTTCACGAGAAAAGTGGTAGGCTGTAGAATGACATTCAACAAAACTGTGAGATGCATTGGACACTAAGGAGTAGTCTGGTCACCATATCAGTGAGAAAAGGACAAGAAGTAATTGGTGACGAGAGACTTAGATCCGTTTTTAGAAGGATTTCCTACTCAGAAGACTGATTCACCAAGGAACTAATTCTGTGAGCTTTCCATTGCTGGTGGGTTTTGTGTGCTCATGTTAGACAGACATCTATCCAACATGACAGAACAAGTACTGGTAACTTGGAAAAACCTCTCGTGTACCTTTCTAAGCATTAATTTGTTTCACCTTTTCCTTTTTATTGCAGTTCTATAAACCTTGAATATATAGTGTTAATGAAAAAGACACAGGTTGAAGCCACAGACCAGCAAAACAGATTTTTATTATTTGTACTTCATGAAGCAAAATGCTCTGGTGTTAACCAGACCTAAGTTTGACAAAAGTAAAGCAAAATCAAAATCAAGTAGTGATGACAGTACAGCTGATGGATTGGAAAACAAAGATGAGTATCAATTCTGTTTATGCCAGATGAGTATTGCCTCAATTATATCCCTATTACTATCCTTGAATAAATTATTAGTGAAAAAAAGAGACAGAGTAAATGATAGAGATTAGTGTGAGAAGGTGCAGTGCAATAGTAATTAGGATGTGTTGTGTCTACAGTAAGATATCTGAAATGTAATTACTTAGAAAGCATTTAATTCTAAACCACATTTACAGTACCATTCTCTCTCCCAACAAACAAAATTGTTTTAAACTAGAAATGGGGAGACAATGCCATCTTTACTTTGCATCCAAAAAAAAAAAAAATTCTCTAAAACCTATTCATTTACCTGCTTTTTAAAGAGAACCTTGAAACAGATCTCTATTAATTTTTAAAGCATATTTTTAGGTGCAAACTAAAATTATCTAACTATAATAACAAAAATAAGTATATAAAGATAAGTATTGATTAATGAATATGAAGGTTTGCAAGTTGGCAGATAGTTTGCATTCTTAGTTGTGACATAATTGCTTTATTACAAAATGCCAGACATTTTATACAGCTCTTGCAAATATGTCTGTCACAAATGTAAAATGTCACAAGTCACTTACTACATTTACTTTTAGCTTGCAAAGTAGAGTTTGGAATACTAGATTTGAAGTCTTTGAGCATTAAGGGAAAGAACAATGTCTCAGTTTGAAATGCAATTGTCAGTTTCCTCAACAAAAACATGAATTTAAAGTTTGAAAAAGTTTGGAAGTAGATAAAGATTTGAACTTCACAGCTGAGCCTCATCAAATATTGACAGCCAGTGCATAAAAGTATTATGCAGTAGATAGAATCTATTCCCATTGACCATATACTATGGAATTTATTTGAAACTAAGTCACATAGGCAACAATAGTGAAAACAAAATATTAATTCAGATATTTCTAAAGATTCTAGTTTGAAATTTTTTCTTTATACTTTTTAATGCAAAAAATTCCATAGATCTCAGGATTAAAACTCATTGTCATCTAACACATTACTAATAGGATGATAATGTGCTCTTACTTTTCATTTTCATAGCAATTACTGTAAATTGCCTATAATTTACATAATTATTGTATAATAATTCACATTAGAATAACTGTTGTCAAAAAGCATAAATATGTATATTTCTTTGTTTTAATAATGGTAGATATCTTGAAGCATTAGGCATTGATACATATCCCTTTTTACTTACTACTTGATTGGATATACTAAGGTAAGAGGTCTAAAAAGAGGTCTCAACTGTGCCCATTGTTTCATTCTTCTATGATATATGTAAGCTATTAATGGACTACGGTTCAATAAAAATACTGTTGAAGAGAGTGTGTCCAGCAACTGGGAAGCAGGACTATTGTTTACACTGTTCTGGCAGTGCAAAAGCTCCTGGACAGAAGCAAGGAGCTTGAGTGCAGAGAAGCTGCTCCAGCAAGTGTGGAAAATGTCTGGAGAGTCTTCTGAGATCAGGAACAAACACTGACCAAGGCAAAGGAGAAGACTTTTCTGAAAACTGGAAGAACAGAGAAGATTTACTTTAGTCCAAAAAGCTACTTACTGATAGTTCTTAGATAGAAAAGCATGAGAAAAGCACCAGCACACAGAGAACAGTGTCTGTGAAGACGTATTTAGATGTTTTGTTTAGTATAGCACCTAACAAATCTTATTTTCCTCTGTTCTTAGCATTGTTTTTTTCTGCATTATTACTTGTATTCTAGCAAAATAGAATGTTAGCACCCTTTTTGGTGGCTCTTGGCAAGTCACATCAATAATACAGACATGACTCCAGCCTGGGGCTCTCTGCCAAAAGCTGTTTCAGTCACAGCTTGGCTATCCTGAGAACCCTCCTTGACGCAGCAAAACCTGTCTCCCTCTCCTGTGCTCAGGAGGAATAGTATCAGTCCTAAACATTAAAAGTCATGAGGCAGGTCCCTGAAAAAAAACAGAATACTTCAGGAATCATGCAGCTTAAATGGAAAAATACATCTCTTTCTCTATCTCCAGGCAGTAGTCCCATGTGGTGTACTTGTGCTACATCTTCAGGTTTTTCTGTGTTAGTTAGTGTGTTCCTGTTATGGGTTTAAGGTTGCAGAATTTTCTCTTTCCCTCACCCGCCTGGACTGGGAGTGAAGCCTGGAGCGGAGGGG
>JAWWEU010000040.1:36138091-36153342 GCA_035583155.1 Acropternis orthonyx | reverse complement strand
TTTTTCTTGGAGGAGAACCCTAGGGATTCTTCCGAGGACTGTAGGATGCAATTTTTAATATGTTGCCAAAGTGCTTCGAGAGAGGGATCTATGGGATGAGCTTCAAGTCTGGTTTGAAGGTTTACCTAGAAGCTGTCTCTCACTGTAGCTGTTTGGAGATTGTTAACTTTGAGCCTCCTCCTTGGAAAGACGCCCCTCTTAGGTTTGGGCTTAAAGTGGAGGTTAAGTTTGCAAACCACAAGGCGGTGGTCTGTTTGGCATTCTGCACTAGGCATCACTCAGGTATGACAGACGTCACGAACATTTCTCTGTTGCACTAAGACATAGATATCTTGAATTAGATGCAGGCTAAAGTACTGACAGTTCATCACAGTTATTCTCACAACTGCTTAAACAGATATCCATCAATGGTTCAAAATAATAACTGTGTGTTTGAATAAGAAGCAGACTTGTAATATGATTTTTATTTACTAAAATCCAAAGGTATTTTGCTTTAGTTTTATGAAAACATAACTGAAGTCACCCACATAATCAAGTGCTTAATACATTTAAAGCTTCCCTTGCTCACTTGAGACAAATTAAAGCTAAAATAAGTGCCATTTATACTTTGGTTTTCCTACTTCTAGAACTACTGAAAAAAGAGGGGGTGTGGGGAAGACCTTTTTAATATTATGATAAATATTTATTCTGGATTGAACCACACAACAAACCTGTGTGATGAATCTTCACAGAGAAATGTGCAAGAAAATAGTTTATCATTTAGGACAGATTTCATAAGTATATAATGCACTTCACTGTATGAGTTGACTTCTGTTTTTAAAAATATATTCCATGCAATACTAGAAACAATGAATGCTATGAATGGTTAAAAAAAGAAATTTCTAGTTATGGATCATCTCTTTTTTACCCTTTGTGTAGGGAGAAAATTAGCAGTTTAAAGAGGAGAAGGCACAGCAGAACCTATCCCAACACTTAGAAATAAAATACACTACCATATCAATTTCAAAATCTCTTGAGAAAAGACAGAAATAAATAACAGACAACAAAAGAAAGGGAAGAATTCTGCTTATGGATTCCAGATTCAGGCAGGGATGTAGAGGCCCATAGCTTGAGTGAAAGCAGCAGCAAGTCGCTCTCATGCTCCTACAAGAAATGATGAATGGGAGGGTACAGCTCCCTGGGCTGATCACCAGCTTCAAGGGACATCCAAACCTGCACATATTATGCCCTTGGGAGTCATTCTCTCCCACTGACTGAGAATAGGGAAGACAGCGTAAAGTGGGAGGAAGAAAAACTTCTCTCACACAACAGGGTTAAAGACTCAGTTCTGGGGCTGTACTTGCTCAGTTTATACAGCAGCTGTAAACAGGGCATGTGCTATGGTTCGTTCCCCCTCTGTCACAATGACTGCTTCCTGGACAGCCTTGAGCACACCACTGACATGAATGCCCTCATCCACCATGGCATCCTGGGCCTTCACGACCCGATGCAAGGGGTGCTCTGGCAGTTCCTGTCACCACATTTGGAAGTCTGGAAAACAGAAGGGTCAGAAGTCTGGTCTGAAGGGTCATCGTCAGACCACTCCTTTAGACATGTCCTAGAGGTAATCACTCCTGAATCCTGCTATGTCACTTTCTTTCCCCACTTGCCATCCCCCAAAGGAACAAGTCGTATACATTTGCATTTATACACAAATCCAAACTTTAGACAGTTTCTACAAGTTCCTCTAGTAATATTATTTACACATACACCCAGGATCGGAAGGGAAAACAAAGCATAAAATTCTTCCCAGTGCTTGTTGCAGGAACAGATTTCTGTAGGCAAATATTCATGGCTTCCATTCGCAATCCCTGAACCATAGATTTAAAAAGTGACATGAATAAAGTCAAATGTTCTTATTAAATAGTCTCACAGCTCTGTGGAAAAATGAATGAAAATGCCAACTATTTACTTGTATATGTTTTTAAAATGATCACCCTAGCAGGTATTTTATCTTTTTCTCTATTGAAATCTTGGTTGTTTCAAGCATTTAAGTGACACCAGAGAAGGATTAGAATCTCCTAGTAAAAGTATACGAAGGTTCTATAAATTTTAGCTTGAAGCTGAAAGCACTGGTATTGTTAGTTTTAAGAAAGTTTCTTATGTGGTTGAATCAGATTATTCTTGCTGTATTTGGCAACTGGGCTATACTACATGTTTCAAAGGCAAGTATTTCCAGTTTACTACACTCTACTGTGGACCTCTGTTCTTGCAAAACAATTTTCAAATTTTAATATTTTCTCACCTCATTCCATAGTTGCCTTTGAAATTATCACACTGTGAAGCTCACATAATTAGGTACAAGATACTGTACAAATGCTGAAATTTAAATAAAAAGCACATTTTGCATTGTAGATTATCTAGTTTGCAGAAATGTAGGAAAGAAAGAGAAGAAATGTGAAGTCTCATATAGTAACTGAATCTGAATATAAAAGTGTGACACCTCTCTCATACAGTATGTCATTGTGTAGTGAGATGTCATATCAATATCCTTCTGGTGTCTGTGATAACAGAAATCGTTGCACCTCTTTTATTATTTAAGGCTATAACAGAGTTAAAACTTGAGAAAATGCAGTGGGAAGGAAATTGCCTGTATATGATGATAACACATGGGTCTGCTATATTTGTCATATTTTAACTCTTTTACAATAGAATTCAATCATGTATCCAACGTAAACTAACAGTTAGTATAACAGCATAAATTTTAAATTCAGCCCAGAACTATAATAGACACACAATAAAGTGCTGAGATAAAAAGAAACAAACAACCATATATCAGCAAATTATAGAACTACATTAATAAATGGAGCCAAATGAAAATATGTTTTTTCTGGGTTTTGAACACATGTTAAACACAAAATATGTTAGCATAAGGGCAGCAAAAAACATGACTGGCTACCCGGTTGCTGCATAAATTGAAAGCTGTGTTCATGAATATAAATTCATGTATGCAGTCATTGCTGTCTGCATCTTTCTGGTTCTAGTTGCACATCTTGTGTGATCCTGTTGAAACTTGGCAAGTAATGCCAAGTACTTCAGCAGAGTCATCTTGCTGATCTTTAGAATGGACCAAATGGGTTACTCTAAGCAAGTCTGCTGCATTTGCATTTCAAAGAGGTATTTCCTGTGGAGGAAAAAAATGAGAGGCAAAAAAAAGTTCTGGAATTTTTTTTCAGGATGTCATGTCCAACAGAAATTTCATGTAAGAGGTGAACCACAGAAGGGAGATGGATGAGAAAGCTCAATGATTCTTCTTCCTAGTTAAGTGCTAAAGCCGTAAGATGAGAGTTAACCTGGCAAGACAGGCAGTCTTTCTCACTGCCTCCCTTGGTTGGGAGCGCACCACTGCATTCGGGATGCTCTAAGAAGGAGGGCTTATTAATCCCTGACAAACTCTGGAGCTGTGACAATTGCCTGCCCCATCTGCCTTTCGTGCAATCAAGCTGTAGGTCCATTTCTTGTTAGAGGACTGTCCCACCTACCTGTTCACTATTCAAAGGAAGGAAGCACCGGCAAAAATTGTGCTCTTTGTAAATGCTGGGAGGCTGCAGTAGTCTGAGTCAGCCTGCCTCAGAAATGGGCTTCAGTGGGAGATGGTGGGTCATTCTTCTGAAGAGGCACTTAAGAAATTGTTGTCTAGGACCAGCTACAAGGAAATTGTCAGAGGAAGAGGTGAAGTATCTATTAATACAGGCATTACGGGGCTCGGCATTTTTTTGTACAGTGTCTCTCTGAGACACAGAAGGTTTTTAAATGGACAGGTTCCCAATACTTCTGAACTTTCATTTTGAAATAACAATAGTATAAAAACAAAGTATTTGATATCCTAACAGATATCATGTATTTATAATGTGCATTTTCATATTCAGCAAAGAACTAAATGTACTGCTTCTACAAGATACAATTGTGCAGAATGTGCCACGTATTTTTCTTTTCCTTTTCCTTTAATTAAAAAAAAAAGACAACAAAAAACATCAAACCATCACTCAATAAGTAAAAAAAGCAAAAATCACTTGATAAAAATACCAAGTTCCACAATCATTATGCTTGCTTGGGGCTTTTGCTGGCATGTGCTGATTCAGCTAGCTCACACCAAAGACTTTTATTCAGAGAGGTCACTAGTATGAGCCTCACTCCTCCCTCTACAAATACTTATTTTCAGAAACTTACTGAAAATTACTCTGTATTTCTCTATCAAATGTATTTGGAATCAGTGAAGATATTGACAAAAAAATGGGCAGGAAGTTGGTCGTAGAGGTATATAGCACACAGCAAGTTTTATGTCTGCTAGAAGGCCAGCAAAAAAAAAAAAGAATTAGAGGTGATCCATTATGCAAACTTCTTATTTTCTCAGTTGCCTTACTTTTAGATTAATTTAAAAAATTTTATAATAGTCTACCTTCAAAGTTCTTCCTTTATAAAAGGGCAGCAGAAAATTTATGGAAAATAAAGATATGCTGAGCTCAGTTTTCATATATAGAAGAGGAATTATTAGTCTTCTGTAATATAAATTACAACTGGACTGAATGTTTAATCAAAAAAAAAAAAATTGCAAGTGGAAAAGCACTCATATGACTCTAGTCCAGGGATCTTTTGATAGAGTCTAAATGAAAAAGAAAATTCAATAAAGATCATAATCTTTGAACTGTTTTCACCAAATATTTCATTTTTATTACAGCTTTGTTATGCTCAGAACACACATTAACCACATGGAAACTTTCATCTTTTTGATGAAATAAACATTTTTTTTTTGTTTCTCTTTCTTGCATCACTGACAACAGGTTTTTGTGTCCAACTGTGATAATGTCCTGCGTTCAGAACATACACATCCCTATATGAATTTAACAACAGGCAATTGACATCTTGATGGCTTTCTTGTCCTCCATAAACAAGCACATGCATATGCAGCCCATGCTTAAATGGACAGAAAAGCTTCTTCTGATGAGCAGGGCTTTCATAATACATTTCATGTATTACATCTAATACATATGTCAGGTGCCATCTGTTAAAAATACTTTTTTTCTTCCTTATGCTTATAAAAGACACACAAAGTGCTAAAAAGCTCAAACGCTGCAGAGGTAAAGAAACATGGTGATGACTGTCCATCAAGACCTGGGGTTTCAACATAAAAACCACATTAGAGCATAATGAGATCTAAATCAATGGATTGTTCTGTTTCCTGGCTGCTATCATTACTCCCATAATACCACAATGAATTCACATAGTTATATTTGTGGTGACCTAACACTACTGTGACAAAACACTAATTACTTTAAAATATTATGATTTAATATTCAGTGGGGAATTGCTATTGAAATTAACATTTGTTTTAAAGAAGTCTTTGTCCTCGCATCTTTTTAATCTCAATTGATATGCACTCATTCCTTAATTGTGGGTAATTTTGTGATCTATTGTCTGTATTTAAAATACTCTTTATATCCATCCAACTACCTTGATGATTAGATAACCTAAACTAAAAATAAATAATATTCTAAATCTAATTATTTTGGAATTTCTTTATGGAGTGTAACTTGTGACTACAAATTGATCCATTGTATACAAGTCCTTTTTTAGCTATTTTATTTCTTAGTATGAGTAGATCTAAATAAATTATTATATTCTCTAGGTCTTTTTCTGAAAAGCATTGTGCTCTATCTAGGGAGTATTTTGAGATGTTTTCTTTCCTTGCTGATCACTGGATGCAACCATGGAAATTTACTCTGCTTTTCTATAGCCACTTGACTGTATAGGTTATTCTTTGAGTCAGGTTTGGAACCTGGATATGTTTTGGGTAGCAGATCACAACAGATTTTCTTTTGGTGAGATAGGGAGATTTCCAGTTTCCAGCTCTCATGACATCCTTATTCCTCCCAAAGACTCAGTTTATTGTTCATTTTTCCTTGTAGTGTAGTCAGGAAATTGCCTAATGAAGGAATTAAGAAAGCTCATTTAAATCAATGGTTTTGTTATATACATAGCAAGATTCACCTCAGTTATGATGATTTCTGAACCCTAATATTGTTATCAATTGAGGTTTCAACTGACTCTGCTAATCTATGAAGTTAAAAAAAGTAGAGGCTAAATTAATTTAGAAAAGTATGTGCAGAATGGTTTTGTTCTAAAATATAATCTGAAACATAGACAAAAATGGAGTAATTATTCTGCTTAATTTGTTTTCTCTTTATCTCTGATGTGCTGACTTCTATAACTGCACCAGCTGATATGGAGAAAAGTGGGAATACACTCAGGATTCTAACTGTGGAGAATGAAGATCTTGCTGACTGCTAGTGTTAAAGTAATAACAGTGAGCTGAAACCTATCATGAGAATTCCCATTTCAACTAACTATAGAATAATACTTATAGAAAATTGTTGTATGCGCTTGACTAAAGCTATCTTGCTTTGTGGACGCAGCCCATATCAAGTAAAGAATTGACTCAAATAGCATGTTCAGGGTTTAACTGCTGTAACAGTTGGAGAGAAATAAAGCTTTTAAAAATCAGGACCATCCCTTTTGGCACCTAAAGTTCCATATATGGAGATCCACCTTTCCTCCTAACAGAAATTTTCTTATTCCCAGCTTCCATTAACATTTTTTGAGCCTTTATGCATGGTAAGAAATATCTGTTCAGGGTTGTGTGTTCTGTTATTATCCTGATTTAGAGTTCTGTTGTGACTTTAATTTAGGTGGACAACTGCCAAGGCTCTGCATGAGTCCTCAGAGGTACCAAAGATCCTGAGCACAACCAGTCAGTAATGATGGAGGCTGCCTCTCTCATGATATACTTGTAATCAGAGCACATAGAAAGGAAATGGTTTACCTGTATTCTGGGCATAGCCATCCTAATCATGTTTCAAGCCAAACTGCTGGCCCAAAGCCCTGGATCACAGTAATTCATAAGGAGAACATTTGACATTTTCTGCTAACGTTGAGTCACTCTGCTGCCAAGAAAGTAAAGTTCATGGGACCAAACAGAACTAGCAATAAACAGTCTAAATCCAGTATAATGATTAGAATAATGTCCTGCTCTTCTGGGCTCTGATCCCAGGACTTTCTGTCCTTTTTCCTAAAAAATTGTGAGTGTGAGCACTGTGCTAGTACTGTATGACTAGAGGTAGAGAACTTTCTGCTCAGTCCTGGGCATGTAGTCGGACTACAAAATTAGTCTGAAAAGGATGAAAGCAAGATGCTGTCATAAGGTTTAGATTTTTGTCTGTTTTTTCCTTAAGGTAACAAACTACTCATAGTGTCTTAAAAGTAGACATGTGTGAGGCTTGAATGCTGAAAAGAGCATTTTTCTTCACAGTTAAACAAAAAGGCTATCGCCCTGCTTTGCGTGTAATATGGAAGTTTACCTCTGAACCTTTGCAAAGACATTTATTTTAGGATGTCTGGGTGCTCCCAGTACTGGGTGCTCAAATCTGGATATATGTGTGTGTCTGAGTCAGACTCATTAAAACAAATGCAGGAATATTTGCACATGTCTTTAGGTGAAGATTTTCAAATTAACTAAAACACGAGGCAGGTCTATTTTACAAGGTCTATTAAATACTACCATTATATGAATTTGGTTTTTTTTATGTAAATGAACTTCAAGTGATAGACTCTACTTCTCAGCAAGTTGTGACTAGGGGTGCTAATGGCACAGAATTTTGTTTGTCTTTTATTTTTAGCTAAACTGAACCTTCCAATCTTTTGTAGAAAGTTCTAAAATTTTAACCTCTTATTTAGACTCACCTCATATGTGGGACATGTCTACTACTTTTGTTCTACTGGTGAAAGAAAAGAGTAGAACTCACCTTTCTTTTAACCTACCCAGCTCTAAACTTACTAATCTTGTACAACTTCTATAAGCTAATGGGCATGAAGCAAGAGTCTATGTGTATTGACTACTACCTAAACTTCCAGGATAGAAAGTGGCAATGCCTACAAAAAAATCCAAATTAATTCAGGAATAACAGCCATCTGAGCAACAAAATAAGCCAGTGTGATGCCAAGTAATGAAGGTCATTTTCACCATTCACAAGTAGATTTCATTAGTGTGTGTTTTACTATTTGTATGATATTATTCTCTTTATACAAATTTTTTTCAAAGAGGCTTAATATAATTATAGTTATACTTAAACACGTCATTTTCAAATAGTGCTTATTTTAATCAGGTGGAATTTGTGAAATATTTCTCTATTATCACAAAGCTCAAGTTCTAGGAATAATGAAAGTGCCAGCTTTGCAAAGTCTCTCAAGCTTTTGACACTGATGCCTCCTTTGTTTCTTACTTCTTTCTTACCAACTATTTTGGATTTGGACAAACATTTTAATTCTGATAATTCCAGAAGTCACAATACATTCATATGAGAACCTAGATAGATTCTTTGGCAAATAATTATAGATCGTGTGTTTCCTTGCAGGAATCTGAACTGTAGTCTGTATTTTATAAATGTTGAAAACATTGAGCTATGTTCAAAAAACAGTGAGTTTATGTTCTAAAGTTATTACATAATCTTAAATACATTAAATTAGTTTTAAAAGGCGGAAAGATAAGCTGTAGGTGACAATTATTTGATATTCGGGTTTACAAAGTTAGTAAAGCTAGTGTAGTAAACTGTAGAGTTTTCAACTGGTTTCTGTCTACATATTCATTCTTACCTGAGCAGAGACACACAACATCTGTGACAAGCTAAATGCAAACTTCAGATAAGCTAAAGCCCAAACGCATCAGGAATCTCAGAATAGGAAACACGACTCTGACTGAGCCATGCAGTGGTAGGGAGTCTCTCCACTCATGTCTCCTGTTCTTCTGCACTTAAAATTGCCCTTTAGTGCTGGTTCATATATTAGATACCGTATTGCTTAAGACTTCACTCTGGATAAACATAATTTGATGTAGTTATTTTTGAGCAAGAGAATAGAGTACATACACAGATGGACATTCAAGCAATTTTGAGTTGAAGCAGAAGAATCTTGAACGAATGGTCCTGTGGAAGAACAATGGTATCACAGAAGAGGCAGAGGAGGAATAGTTGAGTAATAAATAAAGTCCAACTTTGCTGTTATTCATGACACACTCATTACAGAATAAATGTGTTTCTTCCTGAATAATTCTGTTTCTATAAAGGGACTATTCTGTGCCAGGGTATTTTTTGCTGCTCTTCCTTTCTGCTTCTTCTGCACCACCACACTTGATAGCAAAAGAAGTGGAAAACCACCTTTACTAATAAATAGAAGAAATCATTATGTCACTCACTACTACTTGTACACTATTGCAAATTATTAATTTAGGGGAAATATTCTTAGTCTTTGGGATTTGTATTGCACAAGTATATTTAATGCACTGGTGCCATCACTGAATATGTCAGAGGAATCTTGGTTGTTAGAGTTACTAGAATATCTTGCCAAGACTGGTACATAATCAGTCTGATAGGCAGTGTCCCACCATGGTCAACTTATCATAAAGGTATACATCTGGTCTGTCTGTATGTTGCAGGTTTCCACTCTAGCAAACACTTAGACAGAAGCTTAAGCCACTTTCAAAAAAGATGCAGAACTTTTCTTTCAGGTGGGAGTCCTACTCCTTAGTCAGCTTTTTGCAGAACAAACTAACTTGTCCCTCTTTGAGCTCACTATGTTGCTCTTGTCATCAGTTTGCTCCCAGTTATCAGACAGCAAATGAGATCAGTGATACCAAGATAGTAAAAAACATGGAACAAGCATAGCTATTTTTTTCCCCTGACAAATATCTCCAGGGAGATAAAATTTTCTGGTGGAACTCTATCCTAAATAAAACCAAAAGTCATTATTAACCATCTTTATTTGAAATACTCTTCACCCTTCTGTCTACAAACTTGTAAAATCTAGCACACGTATAAATCAAGCAGGCACTCCAAGTTTTTGATAGCGAATTATTGATGTTACTAAATGTGTGTGTGTGTGTGTGTGTGTGTGTGTGTGTGTGTGTGTGTGTGTGTGTGTGTGTGTGTGAACAAATAGCTAACTGTAAATCACAGAACATGAACAAAGGAAGATGTTCTGTTAACACTTGGCACAGTAGCTGGTATGCAGAAAAAAATTAACAAAACTAGCACGGAAAGTAGGCCTACCTCTCTCTCAATATACCATTGTCTGCAGTCTCTCCCTCAAAGTATTTCCTCTTACAGCTACTGCACAGATTTGGGGAGCTGATGATGCATGCCCACAAGGGTGTGACTATGGACAAATCATGTATTCCTTCACTGTGAATCCTGATCTTCAGTTACAGCTCATGTGGCATTATCCTTCTTGAGCTGGCTTTTTATTTTCTCAACATTTCAGTGTTTATTTTGTTTATAGCCTGCTTTGGGATTTATTTGCATTTCCTTAATATCATGCCTGGATATCCTGCATTGTTGATTTTTCTAAAATAATTTTTCAGATAAATTCCCTGGTGTATGAATACTTGGGCGATAAATAGATATAGCAACTTCAAAGCAGAGATTTTAATTGTAAATGAATACATAAAATTGATTATCTCAAGGGGTTAGTGATACAGAACTTTAATGTTGTGCTCCTGTTATCACCTAAGATCTGAATCACTCCTTGGAACTGCCTATCTCCATTGTAAATAAAGATTGCCTAAGGCAAGTAGCCTACATATGTAAGCATTTCAATTGCATGTCTAACATTAAATGGACAGAATACAGGATCCAGGCCTCAGAGATTTTCTCATAGATCAGAATAACATACAATGTTCAGATGAGAGTTATTTTGTTTTCACATAATCTTTTTCCTCTTACTCGGTAAGTAAATAAACTACTAAACTATGGATCAGTTACTATGAGGCAAAATTTAAGTTCACGAAGTTAGGATTGATCTGTCTTGACTCTTGTCCTCATCTGAGGTGAATAAAACTCATACCAGGAAGTTTGAATGATTATCAGAATTCACTGGCAGGAATAATTTGAAAATGGGTATATAATTTTCACAGTTTCTGAGCAAGTCCTGTTAAACTTTCAAAAAGATATAGAAGTAGACAGAATGTTTTCAGGTCCAAGAGGAAAGATTTCACCTTAGTGTCAGTCGGTCAAAAACTAAATGGACCCAGCCTGGGAGTAGAAAGCTGAGACATTTATTGAACATTCATGCTACAGTATATAGAACTGAGGAATGGGGTATGTTAATGAGGAGGTAGGGCATGTTAATAAGGGGGATGAGTTATGTTAACTAGGGCAGAGGAAATTCGGTCACTGTATTTCATCATAGGGTCTCCACACTCGAACCACCTGGGGAGGGGACAAAGGGCCTCCAGATATCTTGCCCCATCTTGTAAAGTCCTTCCATATCTCACAAGAGGACGCAGGGCTAAAACACACAGGTAGCTGAAAACAGTCCTAATTCTCAAGGTATCTTCTCATGGCCAGGGTCCTGTCTTAACAAGGGAGGAACCTCTCAACCTCTGCTGCCCATGGCCTGCTGCATTCCTGCCAGCTCTTTTTCTGCTAAGTTTAGTTCCCAACACCTTAGTGTCTTTTATAATTTTATAAATTCAAATTAGCTGTGATTTTGCACAACAAGAAAAATAGGTAGATAAATTTTATGCAATGGGTTTACTAAGCATTCATTCTAAGGTGCAGTCAGGATTCTTAACCTTCATGCAAGAAGTAGGGGACAGTCCTGGTCATCCAGAATATCTGTCCCTTTAACAATAATTAAATAAATAAAACAGAAAATGTGTTGGGAATTTAACTGACAATATAAAAGCTTCTGCAAATCATAGTGATGTAAAAGAATTATATCAGATCATGATTCCATTTTTAAAACAAACAAAGAAATAAACAACAAAATCCAACATATCACATTGCTAATATATTTGTTAGAATAACTGCAACATTATAGCATAACAAATTAATCTATATCACATGTATGTAGGAAAGTCTGTAGCCAAAAAATTTGATCCTTCCATATAAAAATGAAAAATTCACCATTAGTGAGTAGAGAAGTATGGTTAAACTTGACAGTATTTAAAAGAATCTTTGGTGAGTCTTTAGATTTGAGTTCTAAGTCAGCCTGTAGAATACATATCTAACTTAGTGCATCAAGTAATGTTATTGTCTTTTGATATTGTCACTGAAAGTCTACAATGAAATCGTGTAGGATTTCAGTGAAAGATATCACGGAGGATCGTAAGTAACAGTGGTATATATTTGTAATCTTAAACTACATATTAATAATTCTACAGGTTTATAACAATATCTGAAGTCATTGTATGATAACTTTGAGGATGACAAGTATAAGGACACATTCACACTTTGGGAGTTCTGAATTTGTCATTTCCCCTGATGAAAGCAACACCAAACGCAAATGCATTAAATTTTCCTGAGTCAAACACACCACAGCTGCTGTCACTAACAGATCAGGCTCATCATGCTTTAAATATAAAGCTTGCAAAAACTCTAAAAAGAAATGTTCATCCCATAATCCTTTGGCAACATTAGATTATTATGGAAAAGAATCTTCAGGGCTGTTTGCAGAGCCTTAATTGAATTTGTCTACTTTTAATAAAATGTTTTGCTGCTGCTGTGTTTCTTCATTAATGAATCTGTGTTTACATCTTCTTTTCCTCAGCATTTATTATTTCCTCCTTTCTGATGTTAATCTAAACAGAAGTACATCATAATAATGGCAAACTCTGTCAACAAAAGCATTTACTCATATCTGCTTATATGTGTCCAGTTACCCTGGAGGAATAGGGTTCAGGTAAGGCATCCAAAATTAAGTCTGCTAATTGCATTGGCAGCCCCACAAGACATATCTTGGGATATATGAAATAACACCAAGTAACCATGTTTATGTGCTTGATTTCAGTCCAGCGTGAGATTAATCACTCTTTAGTCTCCACTTTGTCTCAATGGGCACAGACACTCCTTGAATGAAAGTCTCAGACCATCACCCAATTTTCTCTGTGCGCTGATATGGGGTGGGATAAAGTTAATTTTCTTCACAGTTGTTACTTATGGGGCTCTGTTTTAGATTTGTGCTGAACACAGGGTTGATAATATAGAGATGTTTTTGTTATTGGTGAGCAGGGCTTGGACAAAGCCAAGGCCTTTTTTTCTCATACTGCCACACTGGCAAGGAAATTGGAGGTTTCTTGGGAAGTTTGGGAGAGACACAGGCAGGTCAGGTGACCAAAACTGACCAAAGGGATATTCCATACCATATATCATGCTCAGTATATAAAGGGAGGGGAAGAAGGAGGAAACTGGGGGAATGTTTGGAGTGATGGCATTTGTCTTCCCACGTAACTGTTACACATGATGTGGGCCTACTCTCCCAGACATGGCTGAACACCTGACTGCCCATGGGAAACAGTGAGTTAATTCCTGATTTTCTTTGCTTGTGCGTGGAGCTTTTGCTTTATGTATTAAACTGTCTTTATCTGAACCCACGGGTTTTCTGGCTTTTACCCTTGTGATTCTCTCCACAATCCTGCTGTTGGGGAAAGAGCTGTGTGGTTCTTGGTTGTCCACTGAAGTTAAACCATGACACTCAGAAACAGACATCTAAATTCAGGCACCTAAATATTGGCACCTCATGACCACCTCAAGCCCCATGGGCTGTGTGAGGCACCTTGACAGATTGGTTTATGAAAAGGAACCTGTAGGAGACCACCACCCCCCTTAGGGACAGTTAGAGGTCACATGGGTTATGCTTGGCACTGGAGGTCTGGGCATCTACATGAGCTCTAGCAATCGAAGAAGAGTATTGAATTGAACCCAAGCTTGCTGAATTCCCAGATCTTCATTTTATATTGTTCTGATTTTTCTTTCCTCTCTATGCCTGTTCTGGCTACCATTGTAAAAGACAATGAAAATAAAAAATGTTTCCATAAATACATTAACAGAAAAAGTGTGCTCAGCAGAATTTTCATCCTTTGCTGCATACAGGGGGGAAACGTAGTAACAAAGGATGAGGAAAAGGTTGAGGTACTTAATGCCTTCTTTGCCTCAGTATTTAATAGTAAGATCTGTTGGTTTTGGGGTATCCATCCCTGTGAGTTGGAAGACAGGGATGTGGAGCAGAATGAAGAAAGATCCCGCAGTCCAAGGGAAAATGGTCAGTGACCTGCTAGACCATTTAAACAGGCTCAAGCCTGTGGGGCCAGATGGGATCCACTCAAGGGTACTGAGGAAGCTGGCAGAACTACTCACCAAGCCATTTTCCATCATTTACCACCACTCCTGGTTAACCAAGGAGGTCCCACTGGACTGGAACTTTGCTAATGTGACACCCATCTACAGGAAAGGTTGAAGGAGGACCTGGTGAACTACAAACCTGTAATCCTTATCTTAGTGCTGGGGAAGGTCATGGAGCAGACCATCTTGAGTGCCATTACATGTCACATACAGGAAAATGAGGGGATCAGGCCCAGCAGGCATGGGTGATTGAAAGTCCTGCTTGACCAACCTGATCTTCTATGACAAAGTGACCTGCTGAATGGATGTATGAAAGACTGTGGATGTTGTCTACCTGGACTTCAGTAAAGATTGTGATATTGTTTCCTACTGCATTCCCCTGGAGGAACTGGCTTGCCATGGTGTGGGCATGGCTCACTGGGTAAAAAACTGGATGCCTGGGCCAGAGAGTGGTAGTGAATGGAATTAAATCTAACTAGTGACAAGTCACCAGTGGTGTTCCCCAGAGGGGGGTAGTCATGTTTAATATCTCTACCAATGGTCTGAACAAAGGGCTCAAGCGTACCCTCTGCCAGTTTGCAGATGACATCAAATTGGGTGGCAGTGTTGATCTGCTGAAGGTAAGAAGGGTCTTCAGAGGGATCTGTACAGGCTGGATTGATGGACCAAGGCCAACAGCATGAGGTTCAACAAGGCAAAGTGCCAAGTCCTGCACTCAGGTCACAATAATCCCATGCAGAACTACTGACTTGGGAAAGAGCAGCTGGAAAGCTGCCCAGCAGAAAAGGACCTGAGTGTGTTAGTCGAGAGCTGGCTGAGCTTGAGCCAACAGTGTGTGTCTGGGTAGCCAAGGAGGCCAGTAGCCTGTATCAGAAATAGTGTGCCCAGCAGGACCAGTGCAGTGCCCTGTACTCAGCACTAGTGGGGCTGCACCTCAAATCCTCTGTTCAGTTTTGGATCCCTCTCTACAAGTGTTATTGTTTTGGTTTGACTCTTGGCAAAATGCCAACCACTTCCCAATGTGACAGAGTTTCAGTTAAAAGA
>JAWWEU010000040.1:36113852-36138016 GCA_035583155.1 Acropternis orthonyx | reverse complement strand
CATGACCCACAGAAGTGGGGCCTAGCTAAAATTAAAACCTTAATCTGAGTTTTTTGGGATTTATCAAACCCATCACAACAAGAAAGATATTGAGGTGCTGGAATGTGTCCAGAGAAGGACAATGAAGCTGATGAAGGGTCTAGAGCACAAGACTTGAGAGGAATAGCTGAGGGAGATGGGGTTGTTTAGTTTGGAGAAAAGGAGGCTCAAGGAAGACCTTAGCACTCTCTACAGCTACTTGAGAGTAGTTTGTAGGAAAGTGGGGTTCGCTTTCTTCTCCCACGTAAACAGCGACAGGACAAGACAAAATGGCCTCAAGTTGCACCAGAGGAGATTGAGACTGCGTATTGTGAAAAAGTTCTTCATGGAAAGGTTTGTCAAGCATTGGAATAAGCTGTTCAGGCAAGTGGTTGAGTCACTGATTTAGTGTCCTGAAAAACAATGAAATTGTGCATGTCAGCACTTCTTGGGTTACTTTCGAGCAGCAATTTTGCTAAAGTTCATTTGGCTCATCACAAATGAATGCACAGAGTTCAGGGAAGTATGCCTAACAAGGGTAAGTTTTTCTCTGAAAACCTAATTCCTGATTGGTTTTATCCTTTTAGGTAGTGAGGCAGAAGGTAGAAAAACATATATCTGCATCTATTTAAGCTTCTGGCTGACTAGAAGGTTTCTTTGCAGATTTTGCTACTGAAAAAAAAAAGTTTAATTGAAATAGCTAAAGAAAATATCCTGACTCTTTTCTTAAATGTCATTAGTTCAGTAAAGAAGAAACAATTATTAGAGTGGTTTGAAAGTAGCTGTTGGATCCTGAAATGATCCTGTCCCTGAAATCAAGTGTTTTTTTAAAAACAGCAAAAATTTCATATTTACATGTTGTCTTCTGCTTCTTCAAACAAGAACAAAAGCACTGTGTATAGGAAATGTGCATATGATAATTTCACAACCAAAATGCAAACCAGCAAGAAAGCAAGTGCCATAAATTATGAAAAGTAAATGAATATGCTAAATTAAATGTTGTTAGTTTTTATTTATTTTATCCATACATATTACCCGTGACAAGACAAAATGACTGCACAAGTTCACTAACTTGAGTCTATGGTTTGAGATCTGTTTTCTAGTTCAGGAAGAAGTGTTTCATTTTGGATAAATCAGCTGAAACTGATTTCAGAATTAAGCCATGTATATCTATATTGAAATAGACTTTTTCTGAAACAGGTTTGTCAAACAACTGGGTATTGTCAAAACTCCAAACAACTTCAACAGAGGTAAAATTACTGAATAACACTAAGCACACTTGAAAAAAAGATGCTTTATCACATTGCTATGTGACAGATTTCTTTTTGTATAATAATTTAAGCACTAACATCTCCCAAGTTAAGTAATTAGTTTCTCATAGATGTCTGTGTTAATAATCTCTGTTACATGCTATGTAATGATGAAGACAAACAAAATCTACTCTATGGGTAGTGTGTGCTTCTAAAGGAGGCTAGTGCCAGCTTCACTGGCTAGTGCCAGCTTTGCTTTGCTGGAAGTTATGTCTACACTGAATGGTGTCTCTGAAGGAACAGGAAGATGTTAAAGAAACACAGGGACCATCCACTTGTATCAGGTGAACAAGCAGAACACTGTGTTGTACATCATCAAAAGATGCTGAACTGCTTTTCTATTTAGGAAAGACCAATACAGTCTGTGTCACAGCAGACTGACCTGAAGTTAGCTGTGGCATGGATAAGTGTAACAGCATGCTACAGAAAGGGAAACATCACCCTGCAAACCAACTTACCACAGTCATCTGCAGATCAGAGCTGACAGATCCAGCAAAACTCTGAGCTGTCAAGACACCAAAAGCAACTATATCTCTCTACAATCTCCCTATAACAATTGCAGTATCAATCCCAGCCTATATACATCCCTCCCAGAGAACCAAATACTGCCTACGATTAAAAAAAACAAAAAAAACATCTCTGCATATTTACAGGGAGGCACAGACAGATAGCTGACATTCAGCCTACTACCTCAGCTGAGAAAGAAAGAATAATAGCTCTGCTTCAGACACAGGAATATATAAAATGCTGCATTATAATGATGCAGGTGATATCATAACTGCAGAAAAGTCTCAGGCTTTCTTACCAGTGTATTTTTATTTATACATAGGCTCACACACACTCACAGAAGTATTTGGCAGCTGTTTGGAACAGATGGAGTCTTATATATCTCCAGGGAAAGAGCCTGTGGAAATAAAGACAAAATACATATTAACATCCTTAAAATACTCTATGAAAGAAACAAATTATTGAAGAGAACTCTTATACACATGTTCAAACCAAGTCATAGGTCGAAAATTAGCTACCAATCCTTTAGGGTCAGATAAAGAACAGAATCATCATTTAACATGATAGCTGCATAACAAAAGATGTTGCTGCAGATTCTGGGTGACAACCACATCATAAAACTGACATTCTGGAAACTGAAGGCATCAAGATTATTTTTTTAAACTGGATTCTGTAGACAGGATTCTTAAAACTTTCCATAATGGAAGATATTTTTGTATAGAGTAGGAAATGAACTTCACATGCATGCAGTTTTTTACTCATCCAGGAGTTAAAAAATAATCCAGTACCTTTGAGAAAAATTGATCCTCAGGCAAAACAAAATTATACTAGAAACATGTATATTGCTGACTTTTGGTATCCACTTAATTCTCTCTATTCAGTCTCAAAAATTCTATCTCAGAGCTTATTTTGTTTTTCAACTATATCTCTGTGAATCCAAAATAAAGTGGCTTTAGAGTTCAAGGAAATTTCCAACGTGGATTATAATGTCTGCACAGAAAAACACATTTGCATAACAAAGTATCTATCTTGCTATAATCCTAGTTAAGAAGGAATTTTTTTTTTCTTGGAAGGTATTTCAGAATATTATACTGTCAAAGTGTAATGAGAGTTGGATTCCTTTTTCAAGTTTAGTAACTGCATGCAAACAGAATTCAGAGGAATTTCCTATCTGAGCAAAAGACAGTAGCATTATGGAAACACTATCCAACTTAGCGATACAGATCACAGCTTCTAGAAAAGTAACTAATGGTAAACTGAATGTCTTCAAGCTGTCAGAAAATGTACCTTGGAGGATTCTGAAGGATTCTAAAAGGTTTTAAAGATTAGGTATCATAAATTGGGTATCATAATTTGCCTGCTTTGTCATTTGAAAAGTGCTATTTATCCAAACTTATTTGTCTACTTTATATAACACCCTCTTCCAGATTTCTCGGGAAAAAAAAAACAAACCTGTATTAGGTCTGTAAGCTGGGAATAATTCTGTTTTGTTGCTTTTTGCTTAGATTACTCCACTCCTCAATTTTTTTTCAAGTAATCCAGTCAAATATTTAATTCTCCTGCTCGTTTCCACCAATTAATTATTTTATGTTTAGTCCTTAAACACTTAGAACTTGTTTCAGTTTCTTGCCCAGAAACCTACAGTGCCACCTAAGACACTTGTGGATATTCAAACAGAAATGGCAAATGTAACACAGGGCTTACAGGAGAAGCCCCATCTGAGAGCTGCGCAGAATGCTACCATACCTTCTACAGTACTACACCTATACATGTGGGCAACAGATTCAAAAACAGATGTGCCCACCTCCCTTCACACACTTTGCTTTGGGCCCGGGGATGAAGATACAGGTTTAATTTCTGTCTGCCTGAAAAAAATTTCTTGCATGACCTTGAAAGAAGTCCCTTCCTTCCACTCTTCCTTAATTCCTCATGGATTCAGCAGACACAAACACTATTTCTTCATCATCTGCCTTGTATGGCCACATTCCCAAAAGCATTTAGACATGGACTCTTCAGTGTAAGGTTAAGTGCCCTATAAGAAACTAAGCACCTAAGTCAGTACTTACTGCAGCTCTGATGTTAATTCAGGGAGCTGCATATAAATATGCAGAGCCAACATGTTCTGTCAACGTACCATGCACATTTACAATACTGTATGATGGTCACAAAAGCAAAAAGGATTTCTTAGCTCACTCTCCTACTCTTTCCTCTTGCAGAAATTCATCTTTTTGGATCCAGGCCATGGTATTTATGCAGTGCTTGTGATCTTTACCAGGGGTAGTATACACAAAGAAAACATAAATAATACTAAAAAGGTTAAATTCTAGGCATAAGTTTGTTGGTTTATGAAATGAAGTTTCATAGTTAGAAGCCTCCAGAAAGCAAAATGAATGCAGACTTGTTCTCAAAAGAGCTCTTTTAGCCTCTTAGCAGAGAGCAACGTACTTTTCATATACAGGCCATTTAAGTGGAAAACTGCTTGTCCCTGCTGGATGCAGCAAACAGGTATACTTTGACCTGGCTGAGCCTCACTCACTCTTGTCCAAAGTCACTGTCTAGCTCATTGTTTGAGGTAAGTAGGATGCATTACTCCCTGGAGTGCCTAGTCTGCTCCACAGTTCCAACAAAGTGAGCCCACATGACTACTACAGACTATACACTTAGGTCTCTAAAGAAAAGATTTGTGTATTTCTTCCCCGTATGATTTCCTTGAACCACTTGGCTTTCTGTTACTATTTGCATTGTGCAGGTGCTGTGCCTCAGACAACAATGTAGATAGAGCTTTTGTCTTCCTGTGTCAAGAGAGAATGTATTTAAAAATGAATTTGCAGTATATGTAAAATCCAGTTTCAAAACCCAATTTAGTTAGCTATTTGCCTCCTAACAAAGCACAAACACTAAAAGCAAGGAAATTAATAGATGCCATCACAAACTGTCCACTGCTGTCTCAGAAATTAATGCATATATCTCATCAAGTGTAATGAAATGTATATTTCATTACAAGATGGTGACCTTACTGGGGGTATTTCTTTAGAGGAAAGCTCTTACATGGACAACACTAGCAGCTAATTTTCTATTGACAGCAAAATGCCATTTTAAGATACTTTTGGTACATTAAGAATCTGTGTATATCCTCGAGCAAGGGCAGAAGAGTGGTTCCAGTTCACCCAAGATTTATGGATGAATTCTGCCTACTGACTTTAATTGTATCACACAGAGGCTACAATCAATACTTCAAATGCCCTTGCCTGGTCCAATCAAGATGACTCCGATTACCTAAATTACCTACCTATTGTGCCTACACTCAGAATATGTCTACAGAAATAAATTTAAAGAGGAGGAAGCCCTGCAGAGTGAATCAGAGTAAGATCATTTATTTTGCCTTGTAATCAAACTTCCCAGCCAAGCCCTTTGTGCAGTTGCCCCAGCAGTTCTGCCTAAGAGATAAGCCTTCACTGACCTTGATAGCTTTAAGTGCACGCAAGGACTCCTGGCCACTGGCAGGTCAGCAAAATCCTCCTTCCATAGGTCTCCTGGGCAGACCACTGCTCCCTTCTCCTCCACCTTCCGGGGAAAAGCTGGAAAAAGATTCATTAGCTTTAAAATATTACCATTTTTGCCGTCAATAACTGGAGCACTGCAAGGTCTAGCTCAGTACATTTATGTAAGACCTGTAAGACATTTCTGACATGGGCACCTCTGCAGAGTGAGCAATATTAGCATTGGTAAGAGCTCAGATGCTTACCAACCTAATCATGTATCTTGACAAACAGTCTGTGTAATTACACTTTGTGTTTATTCTTCATAAGGGCTATGATGTATTTACTGCACAACTGCTGGTAAACATATAATATTTCACATATGTATTTCACTGTGGTTTACCGTTGAAGTGTTGTTTTGCAATAAACTGTCTCTGCTCTTAGTAAGAGTGATACAGGAGCACTGACATTGGTAGAAATACCTGCAACAACTAAATTTAGGATCGTGTCTGTTCATGTGCATGGGAAACTTTTAGGCAGCACTAATTTTAGACTATTCCTAACTATTCTTTTATTTATTCTCAATTGTTTGGGATTTCAAAATGTATGACAGCTGCTGGCCTCACTGTTTTGCCTAGTAACAGTGAAGATATAATGAATACTGTGTTTGTTTATGTATCTGGCATCTTAGAAGGTAGGAAACTTCCTTTTATTTGGTATTTATTTAGACAAATGAAATAAAACTTGACATACATTTTTGCTTCTTTTTTATTATTATTTTATTTAGACATTAAAAAAAAAAAGGTTGACATATGGGTTTGTTTATCAGTATTATAAATATTACCCATGTTCTGGCAGCACTTTCATAATGATATGAAAGCCCTCCAGTCCTGGCTGCAGTATGAACATGCTAAAATACTCTCCCTCCTGCCAGAAGAACCCTTCAATCTAGAGAGAGAAGGGAGATAAGGTAGGGCAGAGATGTTTCATGTTGGTTATATAGTGTTGCCTCATTTTAACAGAGTATTTCCTGTCTATGTAAGACAGAGTACAGTTGAAATGTCTTGGTCTTTGCTTTCCTATTTGCCTTCCAGTTTTCATTTTCATGCCAAGTTATCTATAGTGGAATATGATATGAGGGGTGGAAAAACGTGGGTGTGAATTATTAATACTCTTGAATGCCTGTAAGTAGAAAAGTACTAAGGGAGCAAGAAGGATGAAAGAAGAAGGAAGAGGCAGAGAGGGAGTGTGAGGAACAGAAACCTGAAAACAGCAAGGGAGGCACTTGGCTGAAGTACTGTTTGGTGAGCAACAGCACACACTTTCACGGCAGTATGAAAACACAAGACAAACATCTCCCTGGAGGGAGTAAAACTTGTTAACACTGTGCAGCATGTCAACCTGTCCTGTGTTAACACTGGCTGAACGCCAAGTGCCCACCAAAGGCCCTCTATCACTCTCTCCCTCCCAGCTGGACAGAGGAGAGAAAATGTAGGCTCATGGGTCAAGATAAGGACAGGGAGAGATCAGTCATCCCTTACTGTCACAAACAGACTCGACTGGGGGAGGGGGGCGCCGGAATTTAATTTATTATTATGGGCCTCTACAATTACTAATCAACTCAGAGTAGCATAATGAGAAATAAAAACTAATCTTAAAACACCAACCCATTCCTTCTTCTCAGGTTCGGTTTTATTCTCTAATTCTCTGCCTCCTCCACCCTCAGCAGCACAGGGGAATGGGGAAAGAGGAATGAGGGCTGCATTTAGTTCATCACACATTGGTCTGTGCCTCTCCTTCCTCCTCAGTCAAGTACCACTCACATCCTTCCCCTGCTCCAGCATGGGGTCACTTCAGCAGGAAACAGTCTTCCATGAACTTCTCCAATGTGAGTTCTTCCCATGGGCTACAGTTCTTCACAAACTGCTCCAATGCGGGTCCCTCCCATGGGGTGCAGTCTTCCAGGAACAAACTGTTCCAGCATGGGTTCCCAAGGGGGGTCACAAGTCCTGCCAACAAGCCTGCTCAGCAGGGGCTTCCCACTAGGTCACAACCTCTTTTGGGCATCCACCTGTGCTGGCATGCGATCCTTCATGGACTGCAGGTGGATCTTTGCTCCACTCCGGACCTCCATGGGCCGCACATGGACAGCCTGTCTCACCATGGTCTGCACCACAGGCTGCATGGGAGTCTCTGCTCCAGCTCCCGGAGCACCTCCTGCAACTCCTTCTTTGCTGACCTTGGCATCCACAGAGATGTTTCTCTCACATATTCTTACTCCTCTCTCTGATTACTGTGTCACAACACCTTTTTCCCTCTTCTTAAAGCAGGTATCCCAGAGACATTGTCACTGATGGGCTCAGCCTTGGCCAGTGGCAGCTCTGTCTTGAAGTCAGCTGGTATTGGCTCTGTCAGACATGGGGGAAACTTCTGGCAGTTTCTCACAGACACCAAGCCACCAGTCTTCCCACTACCACAACTTGTCATTCCAGTCCAACGCACATTCTCGTTGTCCTTGACCAGATTATATTTTCCTCCCTCCACTGTTTGCAAGATTTAATCTATACTCTTCTCTCATTGTTTCCTGGACTTTATTTTTAGCTTTATGTCTGGACTGTTTATAATATGCTTGTTTTTAGTGTTTCTATGCATTAAAAACCTCTCCTTACACTGCTTCTGTTCCTCCTTTACCATCATTAATTCAACTCTCTTTCTTCAGACTTCTCATCCAATTTTTGACAGTGTTTGCTTTTGCTTCTTTTTCATTTCCAAACTTTAATAACTAACCTCTGATTCTGATCTCATGCCCACATGTAGAAACCAAGACCAGGAAGGTTGTAGTCAGTGTGGTTTTTATGTTCCTACTAAACTGTTACTGCGGAAAAAAATCTGGAATTTATTCTTGTATGCTTAAAAGAATATGAAAAAACCTCCACCATTCTTAAAGTAAATGATAGTTTTCTCTCTTTGATCCTGGTTCACCAAAGTCCTTGCACCATGCCTCCCATTTAGCCTAAGCATAAGTCTCATTAAAATCAAGCACATGCTTAAGGCCCTAAAATAGGCTTTCCAGGCACCATCTGTAACTAGTTAGAAACTTTTAACTATCCATAACTATCTTTCTGCACTGTGCTCCTGCTTCTACAGCTGCATTATCAATCTTCATTTCTGTCTCTTTTTTGCCTGGACAGAAATTGCTTTGGTTCTTGAAAATCCAGCTCACTCAAATTTATTCCCACCCCCTGCACTTCTTCCTTTCTATCAGCAAGACTCATTGGAAAGCAAACCAAACACACATCCTCTCTGTGTCACAGTGACTTTGAGTCCCTTTCCCTTTGTCTTTTGTAACTTTTTACCCTATTCTGTGTTGGTTTTTTTCTTGAGGTTTTCTAGATATCTCAATAAACTCTATGCTGTACACACTATCTCATGTCCATCTTCAAAGGGGACTACTACTAATAGTACCTCAGGTTTGCTTTGGTATATATGAATTCTATAAAATCTATTTACACACTAAAGCTACTGATAAATGTTTAACTGCCTCTTCTCTATAAATCCTTTTCTTCTACTCTATCACTATACACAATCAAATTTACGTTAATGGCCCGTTGGAATTTCGGGGCAGATGAAGTTAACCAGGGAGTGCATTTTGCTGAGTTTTGCAAGGTGGCTGATGAGTTAGTTTTCATGAAAAACAGGATCAGGGTGCAGAAAGTGGAGCCAGAGGTAGGAACTGAAGCCGGTAGTTCAACAGCTTTGGTTGGATTTCCAGCCAGTGAAAAATTGACCTTTTTTTGACTTCTAGGAACCTTGGCCCTTGATGCACACACAGTGAGATGATGTGAGGGGAGTGCCAGATGTTTGCCTTAATGCAAATATTATTGACCAATCACTCAAATGTTTAAGAAAAAAAGGAAGCATTCAGTCCTAACACAGGACTTTTTTAGTTGTTTGGGGGGGGGTTAAATCACTTAAGCTGGGCTCCTTAAAAGTATTTAGCATCTTAATTTTCAATTAAAATCAGCAAATCACTCCATGAAATGACTGGATGTTACACATGTAAATATAATTTAATTCTGGACCTTTGATCTTTAGGTAGCCTTTTTACTGGTCTCCAGAGAGGTCAGTGAAAGTAATGAAAAAAATTAGCATCAACCATTTTGAGTCAGGACTGAAACGAAGAACCTCAGATTTTCTGTTTGCACGGTGTTAGAAAGAAGTGAATCCCTTTCATCTAAATATAGTTCTTCTTCCACGATCTTCATATGTTAAATTCAGAAGCTTAACTCCATCACTGGTATCAGTGAGATGCTTTTCCCAAGCCACGTTCAGAAAAAGCCATTGGAAATTGTTGCTAAATGTCATTTTCAGTATCAACATTGCAGCTTCTGTCCACTGCAGATTAAATGTCTCTTTCAAGCACCACTTTGAATTAAGCAAATCACAGTGGCACACCAGCTACCCCATAATCTCCACTGGAACATTTTCCTGGCATATTTAAACTACAAATATATTTCTATCAGCACTAGAGAAGTCAGGAGACTGTGAAACCTCTTTGCTACAACAAGGTTGCAAAGGAGAATGAAATCTTTTAATTTTTAGTAATCCCTTTATAAAGTGCAGTATTACAGTGGCAGGAATATTTTGCTATAATGGTTAGGCACATTCAAGCTGGTAATGAAACAAACCTTTATTCTGTATTATATGTTCTCTATTATTAGACTTTTATTTTAAAATCTCTTCTCTGTAGAATATGTTGTTAAAAATGACTGAAGTAATAATTATACAATTAATACAGTTACAGTATTTATATATTAATGGAGAATTAGTGATAACCAGCTATATGTTATTAAATAGTAGAAACCAGGAAGCATTTAAGCTGAATTTAGCACATTTCATTGGTTAACATCTGATGGGTTTTTTTCATTCAAGACTGCATGAAACAATATATATTGCCTACTTACTACTTTCATAGGACAGAGTTTGTTGATGCAAATGCTCCATTTAAAGTACAAAGTAGGCACTGCTGTAGCAACATACACATGAACTCAAAAGTTCAAGTGTTATAGTGAGGATTCATGGTCCCAGCTTCAGGCAGTCACTGTTGCCATTCTATGATGTAAATGGAGAGAGAAGCAACTCATGAAAGATTCATGCCTTTTGCAGCCTAAGTCACCCTTTGCAGGTGACAGGCATTGTGGGTAAGGTTTATACAGACATTTAATCATTTAAGCACATAACCTAACAGGCATTTAAGCCCCTACTTCCATTGCAATAAATCTAACAGGGGCACCTTGGTATGTCTGCCAGTGTCTAGTGAAACTGTCAAAAGCAATAGGTACCCAGGATAGGATTCAATCCATCTAACTTCAGGTGTCTCCAATGCCAGTATCTATAGTTGAACTGGGCATACAGGTCCTGATTACAGCAAATGGATAAAAATAACCAACAAACGCAGTGAAGATTACAGTGTGATTCCTACATCGGATGTAGATGTTTGCTCTAGGGTGAGGTGCAGTCATCTACAGCAGTGACACTGACCGTCAGCAGAGCTGAACTCACAGCCTTAATGTTCGCAGAGAATTTACCTTCCACTCAGCCAATGCTCTGCAAGGCACCTGAATATCATCAAGGAACTCATCCTCACAATCCAGTAATATTTCCAAGTAGGAAAACCTCATCAATTTCAATGGCAGTTGGGTGAGACTCTGACAATAGTTCACACTTAATATTTATAAGTAGCAATCATTCTATATGGTTATGTCTAAAGAAAGACCAGCAATACAAGCATTCAGAAAGACTGTGTCTAAGGCAAAATTAACTGCATTTGTTTCTCAACCAAATGTGACACTTAGTAAAGCAAAGTCTGATTTGATCTTACTCCTGCTTCTAGACAAGAATAACTTTATGGACACTTAGCAGCATTCTCATTAATGCACAGCAGAGTTTCTATGTATTACTTGTCTTCTGCATCAATTTTTCACTTGCAGTTTATTCACACAACTCTTTACCTGTGCCCTTGAAGAGTCATCTTCTTCAAATCGCTGAACTGATTATATCACTTGAAGAACACCAGTAAAATATTTTGGGGAAATGAAACAAAATTTTACTCTTTTCAGACTATTCCTGATACTCATACTGCCAGATCCATCACTTGGTATGAATGCAATATGCTAGCAGCATGATTATGCCACTGGTTATCACTTTAAAAAATTATACATTATGAGATATTATGAGATTGGATAATAGTGGACAAAATCGGGCTAGAAATAAAGTGTCCATTTTTTACCAGGAATTAATTAACAGTGTCAGTATTTGGTATATTTCATGTTCTCTATCATTCAAATTCTTTATACTAAAATTGTCTGTCTCAGAGATGTGAAGTGCCTTGATGAGAAGTTGCTGTCTTGATGTATCTGTTACTTGATAGAAACACATCTTGCACTACAAGAAGTCAAGATATGTGACCCCCGTGGTCCTGTCTGCCCTTAACATCTGAAGCTTTTCCTCATCTTGAACTTGAACCAAAACCCAGTGAATTTAGTAGGAAACTTTCTTTTGGTTTCAAAGGACAGATTATCACATGCAAACTCACTTTTGAGAATTCCAGACAGCTGGGACTGAAAAATAGGGTTCCTTTTCTCCTTGGAAATGGGATTTACTTAGTGGAACAGAGGCCTCTATCTGCATAGGCAGGAATTCTACACAGACAGCTTTTGGGATTGCTGTCTGTTACACTGAGTAATATCAGTACTATGTAGCAGTTCAGTGGAAAATGAGCAAAAAGTTAAAATTGACAGCACAACAGGAAAATTCATTTCTGGATATTATTTTAGTATTTTACTCTTAAAGTTAAATGAGTAGGGGTGTATGAGGACCAGTTTTCTGCCATCTTGGGTGCAGAAAGTCATCTTTCTGAAGATACGAATACAGGCTTACAAACACAGAGGTTTTGGCCTTCAAATTACTTTGGGTTTATTATCTTGGGAAGCAAACATAGAAAGTAACTAATAATGATTTTTTGGCGTTGTATTACTCTTTAATAGATAACTCTTTCCCATGGTCAAATGCCCACCTTGCTGAGAAAGGTATGTACTTTATTTACATCTAAATTAGGGTGTTGAATCATTTCAGTGGGCTGTACATGGCATTCCTCAAATTTTTGTTATCATGTGACATCCTTAGAGTTTTCAGGTTGGTACATTCAAGATTAATGAGACACTGGCTCTCTATTAGGAAACTATTTAATAATATGCATTTAATTTCTACAGGAATTATTATTAGAGGAATTAATATAATCTGACCATTTTACAGGAATTAATATAATCTCTTTTAATCAATGCAAGTTAAATAAATGTTATCTGTTTTACCCCAGTGTAATCCCAAAATAGAGTGTTTTTTATGGACATTGTTCTGCTAATGACAGCAAGTCAGACTACACACAGATAGGGCTAAATTGTCAAACAACAGTCCTCTGTTTTGGGGAGCACCATCCACACATATATTTGTGTGTTTGGACCTGAGTTATGCATAGTAGACAACAGACACAAGTGCACAGGTTTATGCTACTTATTCATTTTGTAGGCACAGCAGTTCCCCAAATAAATGGGCATATTCAAATGTAGCCTTGCAAGTTCTGTGAAAACAAGCATGGTTACCCTGGGTACTTTTCCAAGTTCCCATAGGTAGCTCTCTGCTCTCTCTCAATGCAATGGCCAGCTTCAGCATGTAAGCAAGTGAAACAATACTGTGGGACCACTCTCATAAATTTTAATGAGATTACTTTCTGAGTAAGGTGCTATTCCATGAGTGTAAAGGTGACCATGTATGGTCCAAAGACATTGCTGTGGGCTGCTCCACTGTATCTCACCATATTAGACTTTCTAATTTGTATGACCAGTGTTTGGGGTTTATATTTTTATTTTATTTTAGAAGTTTTTCACATGCAAAAGCATCAGAGGTGTGGGAGACTGAAATGGTTAATGGTTTGAACATTGTTAATATCACTAAAGCCCACTCCCCACCTGAATGCCTCCTGGATTTCAGGGAATTGGACTGCAAGTTAAGTCTCACCTCAGGCTGAAGGAGAAGTAAACAGGCTGGGAGGAGGCCATAACCCACAAACTCATTAGTACACTCTGCCCCTCCTGTGAGAGACGGAGCTGTTAATGCTAATGGCTCAAACAAACAGCAGGGTGTTTTGCTAACTGCATACCCGACACCTCACCCTACAAGCTGGGTGTGAAACAAGATAAGAGGCAAACCATGTGAGGCAGGGTACTGTTTCTTTTTCCTCACACAAAGGACTCAGCTTTGATAATTCCGCTTCAGGGAAGCACTGAGACACTCACAGGTAGCCTGAAGTATTCACCTTTGCTGAGGGGCCATAATGGGTCATAGTGGACTCAAGTGCACTGACATAATAGGCAGCTGTAATGACTTAGACCATCAAAGACTGGATTCCAAGTATCCCATGACTCACAGTGTGTAAACTGCCCGCCCCAGGGGAGGTATTAGGTGTTCCCACCTGAATTTGAGCATATATAACTCAAGAAATCTCTGAGTTTTGTGGACTTCCCACATCCCCAACAGATTAAGACCTTTGACAGGACAGCAACCATCACTTCAACCAGCAGACACTGCAATTGCAATAACCAAGTCTCATGGCTGGATCCAACTGGTAGCAACTATATACATTTCCACTTTTATAATTTCTTTCTTTTTCTCATACATTTTCTTACAGCTAAATACTTGCTTTCCTTTGCAACTAAACTGTACTAAAATAAACCCTACATATATATATTTACAAATATTTTCAGGTTTGTTTCCCTCTAATCCACCCCAAGGGATCTATTAACAAGAATCTGGATTACCCTCACCTTCTTGGGCAGCCCATAGTAAGAGGTACTACTTCTAATTTCTCTGGAAATTCAAAGGGCTTGGATTCTAGCTCTTCCATCAATTCTTAACAGGACAGAGGTAATGCCTGTGTTTTACTGACAGCCCTAGAAGATATGTTTGAGAGGTAATATTTTAATTTTATCTCCCTTGTGTTGCTCTTGGTCCAATGCCATTCATGACAATGTCACTCTGTGTCTCAGACAAAACCAGATCTGGCCCCATCTCTGATAAGATTCTGAAGTACATGTAGAATACAAATATATGTTTATAAAAATAACACATTAATTTGTAGTGAGTTTGGGGGTTTTTTTAACTGACATCTGATGAGACTTTTTTTCCAAAGATTAAATAATTTTGCTCTTCTCCAGAGGGAATACCTTGAAACTACACATCAAAACTAATATAATTTCCCATTCTACTAACCTTGCTCTACTAAGATCTAAAGCACAGGTACCTGATTACAATGGGGATGAACTCATAGAGTTCTCTGTGACATCACATTCCATATCACAGGCAAGGTCTACCAAACCAGAGGCACTGCTTGGACAATTCGAATAATAGACTGAAATTTGATTCTCAGCCAAAAACTCACCAACAGACAAGTTTTACATGTGATTTTTGGAAGCCAAACCATCTTTCAGCCTGAGGAGTTCTGCAAAGCTGTGCCCCTAAAGGTAGGGACCAAATAGTGCTGTAATCAAGAAACTGAAGAATTGAAGTGATACAGAAATTTAAATAAAACCTCATTAGATGATGCCTAAGAAGCTACGTTTCACTCACTTAAATATCATATAACATACTATTAGTCCTGTATCTATTGTCTCATTATCACATGGGTTTGCTTCTTGGGTGTCCTTTCCTCACTGTCTGCATGGAATATTTTCACTTTCTATAAATTTAACCTCCTTATTTACTTCTTCTATCACTAAAATAAAACCATCTCTAGTTCTGATCTCCAAGTCACAGGGTCATAATACAAGTAAAATGAATACAAGCAAGATACAAGCATGCCTCCTATATCACCCATAAGCATGCTTGGCATGCCACTGTACGAACGAGATCTGTCATTCCAAGCCACCCTGCTCTGAACACAATTAACTGGTTAACAGACAACTCCAGAAGTGACAACAACCTGGAAGCAAAACTTCAAGGGATTATGGTAAAATTATGATGAACAGATAATAGCGGACTCATTTGCAGTGAATTATAAAAGGTCTAAATTATGTGGGGTTTAATGGTCCTCTTACCTCTGACTTTCTGATTGCATTCAAGGCTGCCAATGTGTTGTCTTGGCAGACAGACATACCAAGAATTACAATAATCCAAACTGAGGAGGTCATGAGAGAATGAATCTAATGAATGTAGGCTAATAATTACCACTCATTTAATTACCTCCGAAATAAAGCAGAAACCGTAATTTTTTTTATAATTGATGTTCCTGACATCTTTGTACCTTTTAAGTGTATTAGTTGTAAAATCTGCCATGTTAATGCTTGATGTCATGAAATAAAGCAAAGATAATGGAACAGGAGAGTCTTTAAATGTCAAATAAGCAGAAAGGTATTGACAGATATTTTACTGTCTTTATGCTGCACATGAGCTCTGTGATAAATGTACATGTGAGGAACTGAACCAGGAGCTCTTGGCTGAAATATTGTGAAGGCTTTGTTTGGCCAGATTTTCCTAATGTAATTCTAATTTTTCATACTTGCCTTAGGCCATTATCATGAAAGTAGATGCATTAGATTAGACACTTGATGGAAGAGTCCATGCTACTTTACATACATCCTCATTAAAATATTGGATTGCTTCAGGCTCCAAACCTGGTAAACTTGTACTTACATGGCAACTATATTCAGGTGAATTGCCTTACTGAAGTTTTGTATCTGCCACACTCAGAATTTGGAAAATAGTCTCTTTAACAATTGTGGAAAAAAATCTGGCACAATAATGTTCTTTTTACACACAGAGCATTGGTTATTCTTTCTTCATTGACTGATCCTGCACCTCTGCAACCAATGAGAATTTTACAATCAGTGAGAGTTAGACTTAACTGGCAACAGGAGCAGGTCCTCTGTGCCTAATGGATCTTGAAATTAACACAACTTCTTTATATTTTAGCTTTTGCTCCATCACTCTCAGTGCCAGCACAGATTTCCAAGAGGTGTTTTCAGCCAGCTCATTCTACCCGTCCTGTATCTTGGACAGTATAGGACAAATAGAGCTGAAAGTAAGTCTCGCTTGGACAGGAAAGTTTCTTTACAGCCTTGGTTGGTTGGTTTTTGAAAGTCATGTTTGCTTTTGTCAATATTTCAAAATTCCTCCCTTCTTCATGTCTTAGGCAGTACCTTGGTGGTCATGGGTATGGCCCTTATGTCCAAAGAACACAATGAAATAGTCTTGCAGAGCTCAGATCTCATTGCAGTGGGTCCTCTGGTAGTGGGCTGAGCAGACAGGTGGCTTTTGTCCCAGTGTGTGGCACTGAGATTCCCAAGAAGTAGCAGCTCAGAGCGCATGAGCCCTCTTCCTACACCATAGCCCAGGTCCTCTCCCCATAAGAGGGTTGCTCAGACACCAAGTAAGAAGAGAAGGTTTTTGGGGGAGACATAAGACTGAAGTCTAGTGCAGATATCCTGCTAAAGTTATAGGCTTATTCATCTGCAGAATGAGGACAATAACATATACTTTTTCTATTGATTTAGGTTTTTTTAATTGATTTAGCTTAAAAATTCTTTGAAACTATCTCTGCCTGCATTTGCTTACCACCTAGTGCTACTACATTTCTTGATGCCTATTCTAACTGTACCATTCATGATCTATTATAAAAAAAACAAGTAATGAATATTTGCTAATTGTAACATTATTTGGCAGATAGGTGTAGTGAATCATCCTGATGTCATTTAAAAAAACAAAACAAAACCACAAAATAACAAAAAACAAACCATAAAAGTATACACAGTCACACACTATCTTGTAAAAAAAATACCCAAGATAAACCAGACCTGACCATGCTTTTCTTTACTGAAAGTTTTTCAGTAACATCCCTGACCCGAGGCCCTGGGATACAGCAGACTTCCCTGTGAGTTGGGTGCAGTCTGCCCCCTGTTCCCTTTAGAAGGGAGTCTCCTATTACAACTATCCTTCTTTTCCTCTTAACAGAGAGGTTGTGATGCAGGGTACAGGTGGTGTTTAAGGAGGGACCCATCCCCCAGAAGGATGTCATCAATTATCTGGCCTTCTAGTTCCAGAGCCTCATACTGTTGTAGAAGGTGCCAGTCCTACCTTTCAAATTCTGAGAAGAAGAAGGAACCTTCCTCCTGTTATGTGCAGTGACACTCTTCCAGCATTCATCTTTAACAGATCCTTGACTAACAGCCCCATGACTAATTACTCTCTAGGGTTTTGAGTCCACCTGTTTCTCAACTGCAATGGAGGTTTGAGACTCCTAAGAGTCTTGAGACTGTAGCACCTCTGAAAATATTCAGTCTCTCTCTTGCCCATTTGCTCTGATACTACTAAGCCTATTCTTCTCTTTCCTGTAGCTCCTTCACCTGATGACACAGCTCTTCAACCACAACACACCGTCTGCAAATGAACTGTTTGTTGGCCCCAGCGTCATGGGGAGGCATCAGACACTCCTGAGAACCTGTGACCTGGAGAGCTGCATCTGTTATCAGCAGGTCCTCTGTGTGGAGGCCTCAGAAACGGCTGGTTTGGTGACTCCCACAGCTCTAAGGGACTGAGCTTTACAGCATGTCAACACCATAACTGAGGAAGCTTAAACTAGTATGTTAATAAGACTGGGGCTGAAAGGATCTCTTTGCTCTTCCTTACCATCTACTGAGTCTTCTGCCTCTATTGGCTGCTCTCAGATGGTCAGAGAAGAGACCTTCCTGCTCACCCTACCTGCATGAACTGCTGTGCAAACTGCCATGCCATGACCTCATTGCCATGCCATGACCTCACTGCCATGCCACGCTCCTCTTTGCCATGCTCACACTCCTTGGAGGCATTTAAATCTCCCCCTAAAACTCATGGCATTAGCTCCTGCTCTCTGTTTGGCTGCTGAGGGCTTGGGAGCTGCTGCACAGGCTCCTGAACTCAGGAACCCCCCTGTACAGCTGAATCTCATCCCCTGGACTTCCCGTCAGTCATGGCTACTTGAGCCAAAGCACAGCTTGGCTTCTGAACATCTGTGGAGACAGAAAATTCATGGTTCAGTATGTTTAGCATGTTCTCGTTTCCCATAATGCAGAAAGTGGCCAAGGAGCACCTGTTGGCCATGGCCAGAGTTAATTGCCTAAATATCTAGCTAAGAGACATTTAATCTTATAATTTATAGAAGTATGAAACTTATGTGCAAAATGTTATGTTGATTACTTCTCTTGCAAGTATTAGAAGAATGCTAGAAGAATGCTTGCATCATTCCTTGCAATTGAGCTATTGAGGTGGGTAGATGACACAAGCAAGGAGATCAGAAAAAGACAGATTTAGAGACAGATACCAAATGGAGAGAAATTAATCGAAATCCTTCTAGTTGCAAAAATCCAGAAGGAGCTGGCATCAAACTGTTGATCTGTAATACAATTAATTTAGTCCCTACCTTGTACTTCACTGGCATTGGTGAAGTACATATTTGTTCACAATATATTTGTCAAAAAGCTTTTCTACCTGTAATTTCCACAATTGTCTTGATTTTATATGCCAAGATGTGGGCTGTCTTCTTTATCTTATTCATTCTTTGGACATACATCATACCTGTTCTTTGCTTTTAGCCTATCAAGGCTCATTTTATCCTAAGCTGGATATCTAAACAACAGAGATCACCTCAGTCCATTTTCCTTCAGTTATTATAAGGAGACACAAGAATTGTAGGTCAGATTTTGGAGTCTGCTTTGAAGATATATAAAGAGGAGTGAGATGAAGACCAATGAATTTGAATCCTGATTTTTTTTTTCAGTACATAAAAAAAAATCATAGCTTCAACAATTTTAAATTGCTAACTATGTTCAAAGGGAAAATTTTGCAAGTGGTACATAACTATTCTATCATTACTCCTCTATCTTGATGTCTGCAAATGGTTGGAGATAAGTATGTGCATGTGATGCCTTAAAATCCATATTATATAAAATCATAGTATAACTTGCTAGTACTTTTAGTTTGCTAAGCACCTTTGTATTAGATTCCTAAAATGCTTTTTAACATTTCTTGACAAAAATTTCAATGGACAAAGATTTTAGCAAGGTGAAAAAACACCTCATCTGTACAAATGTACTCAGAATAAGATATAACAGGTTCATACCACTTGAAACAACCAGTCATAACTACCCAGAAGCATTGAGTAGGACACAGAGGATGAGGAAGATGAAGGTGGAGAGGAAGGGGTGGTCGTTTTGAGGCTACCAACTCAAATTCAGGAGCTTTGGGGATGGGTGTAATCAATGAGGTAATATCTAGATATTGTAATTAGATGATAGTACAAAATTGTAAAGACCTATACTGCCCGTGTGTGCAATATGTTTTGTGGACCTATGGCATCTCAGTTAACAAACCGCTTTTTGTTTTTCTATACTCAAAATTATCCAAAGAATTATTTCTCCCATTTTAGGCTTTCCTGGGGAGGAACGCTTTCCTGAATCCTGGCTTTAACAATTATGCAGTGAAGAGACCCACCCATGTGGAGCATTTTACGTTTCACTGAAAATAAGCCATCTCTGGAAAGGAGGGGACAACTATCCAGCCACATATATCAGCACCACTATCTGACAGTTCATGGTTGAAGGTGCATAACTTCATACTCAGATGAAATTCTCAGAGGCAATTTGAAGTCAATAAAATTGTTTTCTGATAGAGAATTTGACATTTGTCTTTGCTTAGCATTTTGATTTGCTTTTCTTTCTCTTCTAAAGTGTACAAAATTTATTGAAAATCTACATATTAGTGACACAGAAATATATTTTTCTTGGCATCCCATATCCTGTTTCCTTCTTTCTCAGCTTTGCTGTTCTCAGCTTCCCAAGCACAGCAATCCTACAGCTGTATCTGATAATCCTCATCTCAACAACAAAAAAGAAAAAAGAAAAACCCTCTGCAAAAATAATATACTCGTTTTCATGCCAAACTTAAAAGAAAAATAAGGAAATGAACAGCTGGACTACAGTAAATGATTTTTGACTAGTTTAAGGGAATTTTATACACAATATTCTCTAAGTATTTCCTCCACACCTGCAGCAACCCCTTTTTCTTCCATCTCCTATTCCGTTCTGACTGAGTATGATGATAACATGGGATCCTGAATCATCAGTTAATCTGGAAAAAAATTCAACGTTGCAAGAAGCACAGTTAATTCTGTTTGTTTTTTGGTTTTTTGGGGTTTTTTGGGTGCTTTCCTCCTCTTCCTTTTTCTGTGGTAAAAAAACAAGGCTCTAATGAATCTTTATATCAGAATAATGATGGACTTTTCCATGGGGAAATTGTCTGGTTTTCAAGAGTATTACAAAACAAACTTTTAGTGTAATTTGGAACTCAGGAAGTTCTTTCCTATAAAAGAGCTGAGAGCAAGGAAAGGAGATGCCTGATTAGCAGAAGCGTATCCAGAAAGAAGCATTTCTCAAATGTTCCCTCTCCCCATAAAAAACCAACCAACCAACCGAACAAAAACAAAAACCCAAACCACCAAACAAAGACCAAAACCAAACAAACTAAAAACAAAATGAAAAAATTAATGACATTATTTCAGCATCTGTCTAAGTATGCAGAGTGTGGTTAATCTCATTAAGAATTATGAAGTACATTCAAGACATTCCTATGGCCCCTGTCGTATTACAACACAGAGTCTACCTTCTTCCTACCCCCAGTAAAACTTGAAATAAATATTGTGGTTGCTTAGGCTCCACTTCTCTAAATACTTTAAAAAACAAAAGTAGGATTATGTGTATTTTGGAAATATGCAAAATTATGCTAGAAAAATTGCTCTAAATTCTTATGATAACAATGTATATGAAAAGCAGATTATTAGATTATTTAAAAAAAAAATACCAAAAAAACCCAAAACTTTTTTCACCTAAAAAGGCTTGACAGAATCAATTACCTCAAACCATGGGCACCATGTACATCAAGAGATAATAGATTTTGATATTCACTGAAAAGCTGATGCAACCTATACTTTTTTGTTTTTCTTCTACACACTCTGTGATAACATTACTTAATGAGTATTGTTACTTCTGCTGATTGTTAAATTTCTCAAACAATGAGACCGGCATATCAACTTTCCTAACTGAACAACTTAGCAGGAGTGGTTGTCTTTTAGAATGAATGTTTTAAAGGACAGACAAAAACCAGTCAGTTAAAACTACTTATCTTGTAGGATGCAAATAATACTAGTTTTCAACCAAAAAAACCAGAACCAATAGATGCACTTATCTTCAAATGACATTTGACTGACTGACATTTCTTCAGGCTTCATTATTCACATGTCAGGAAGTAAATAAGTGAGTTTTACAGACTTGCGTTAGTATATGCTGGCAGTTAATTTACTCCAGCAGCATTGCTTTCTGGACTATTGTAGCAAAATTTTTAATGAAGGATGATGAAAGTAACCCCCTCTCCCTCATTCAATCTCTAACACTCAAACACTTTGGTTTCTTCCATACCTTTCCTGTGATCTCATAAGACGGAAATTTATTGCAGTACAGCAGATATGAGAGTGCAGGTACATGTCTTTTTTAACTACATACAATTTTTGCCACAGTTATAGACCTGAAAATAATCGGCATAAATTCCCCAGTGGTACCAAGTGAGTTTATCTTTATGAGGGTTCTGCATGACCAGCAGAACCTTGGGCTAAAAAAATCTTAATATAGGTAACAAATCTTAATGTGCTTACCCACTGTGTGAGAGACATGTTGACAACAGAAGCCTCCTCCAAAAGTGGAAGTCCTGGCAGTTATATTTAACATATCAGATATCCTTTGATTATTGTTTAGTTCTCAGTAGTTATTCTTTCCTGGGTTTTGCAGCTCCCTTTGTTCTGAAAAGACAAAAGAGATTTGGCTATTTTTGTATCGAAGAGAATGAAATTGGGGAAAACTATACAAGTTGTCTCCTCTCAACTCTAAGGGCAGACAGAAGTGGGTGGCAGGAATCCATCTTGTTTCAATGGTGTTGTAATGCAGTTGACCCAAAAAGAGCTCATGCTTCAGTTTGCCAGCAAGATCTGCCTAAATACAGCTGGGTTGCTGCTGAAAATCTGGTGAGTCCTGAAAGGGCCTCCTACCTGGGGAACACCACTTGGTTCTGTTTACTTTTTTGTTTCATTGGGGTGTTTTTCGGGACAGGTTTGGTTGTTCATTGGTTTGACTATTGGTTTTGCTTGTGTGTTTTCCATATTACTTGTAAGTCTACCTTTGGAAAAAGGGAAATTGATTTTTGAAAATTCAAGAGTCAGTAGAGATTAAAAGTTTTGGACATAAGAAATCACATTTTTGTGAAAATCCTTCTCCTTTCTTTTCAATGCTGGAGCTTTGCCCCATCCTTTAGCATCCACAGGGCAGCCTCCAGCAGTTTCCTTCCACCACTTTCTATAAATTGTTCTGAGTCATGAATGATTTCACAGGAAAAGGATTAGTTTGGAGGACACTTGAATATTTTCAGTTTGAAAAGATACCAGATTTGATCAAATACATGAAAATGTCAATAACATCATTGTTGCTTGGCCATCAGAATGAAAGTAAGGCATAGTTATTTTTTTACAGAACACGAGAAATCTTGAAGTCAATCTTACCTTGACTCAGTATTTTATTTGAATTATACTTGTAGTACCTTCAGGTTCCAGACGTATTCACTACCAGCTGAGTCAATTACCTTTCTTGCTAAAACAATTTTCCAGTGTTTCAGGTTTTAAAATACGTGATTTCACCAAGGCAACAGTCCCTGACTTCATAGCAAGAACCTTTTTTAAATTACTACACACCCATTCACCTCCTTTATAAAGAAATGCAATTTAGTGAGAATAAGTTTGTTGAATTAGAGCATAGATGCATCAGACACTGCTAGGATTCTTTAAATGCTGTGTTATGAATCAGTGCAAATGTATGCATACTGGAAAACTCTCTTTAAATCAGAGATAATAGAAACATGGAATACAGGGATGTTTACTCTAAAGGAAAAATTACGTAAGCTGTTCATCCTAAAAATGTTCCTTATTGGGGGGGTGGGAGATGGTGGGAAATTTTATCTTTAAACTACTCTAAGCAGAATAAGCAAGCTTTTGTTGTATTTTAAAAGGTTTTCCACACTTGACATCTCACCCTGCTCTGAACTGGAGGTTGAAGATTTTTGCATCATCTGATCCCCTGTCCCTTGAGTGAGCAGAGATTGCTCTGCTTTGCTACACATCCTGTGAGTTCCCTTTTACATCTCCCTGGATGAGATTCCTCAGGAAACATGAGTCAAAGTGACACCACTTACAGCTGATAGAAAAATTGTACCATGATCATTTTTCAGTTCTGGATACTTTCTCAGGTTTTATACAGGTAGCCAAAGATTACTCAATTAATTGTTCAGGGCAGTCCCCAACATGGGCACTGGAAGCCACTAAACCAGGGAAAATCTTTGATTTTGTTTGCAAATTGGAAATTATTCCCTGCACTTTTCTGAGGCAGCACCTCTGCATCCAGCAATGAAATCATGCCAGTTCACACCATTTGAAGGTCTGGCTTTGACAATGCTTTGTCAGCCACTTCATCTCACTATATCAAACTTTACACCAGAAACAGCAGCACTGAGAAAACAGCTATGTCTCTATTTCTTTTTGACAATCAGAGGACGCAATATCAGGTGCAAGACCTGTTCAATGTCAGTTCTGGAAATTATATGGATTTAAAATCTTGGAATTTTTCTTTCATCTACCAACCCTGCACCTCAGAGGGATCACCTCCCCTCTCCTTTT
>JAWWEU010000040.1:36047790-36113752 GCA_035583155.1 Acropternis orthonyx | reverse complement strand
GTGTGGTTAATCGGACGGGGTCCTTTGCTCTCTTGGCCCCCCAGATATCTTAGTTTTCTTTTTCAAACTAAGACATAGGTTGAACCATTATTTGCTCTTTTCTTTATGTGCTGCAGTCCAGATTGTGATTTCAACCAGAAATTTTATGGAAGGAACAAAGACGTGGCTCAAGTCCAGGTTATGATATATATATTTCTGAATATTTCAGTGTTTGGATGAGAGATGTGTGTTCACACAGATCAGGAGTATTTTCTTCATTAAAAATAGAGTTCTCTTATGCTGGCTTTTCTTCACCAGGAGACAGGTGTTACTTAAGTGTCTATTTGATTTGAGCACCTACTGTCAAAATTTTCATCTGAAAACCTGCATGTTGCTGCTGCCTAGAGGTGCTAAAAGATCTGCAAAAGCTTATATTTCTGACATAAATCTTCCCCAAGGGCCTAATTTCTGTTTCAGGAGGCTTGACTATAGAGAGAAGACGTCTATTAGTAGTCTCCAATTTGACAAGGATCAAATTCACTGGACATCTTCACATTCTGGGGAGCTATTTCATGCCAGAAACTCTTGTTTAGGTGTTTTTAAAAAAAAAATAATTTCCAAGATCTTCCAGTCATGAGACTTACAAGATGTTTGTTCAGCCAGGCCAGTCATCTTCTCTGACAGCTCATCTTTCAGCACATGGATGAATGGAGTTACATCCAGCTGGTGGCCAGTCACAAGTGATGTTCTCCAGGGCTCAGTACTGGGGCTAGTTCAGTTTAATATCTTTATCAACAATCTGGATGAGGGGATTAAATGCACCCTCAGCCAGTTTTCAGACTCCCACCAAGTTGGCTGGGAGTCTTGATCTACCTGAGGGTGGGAATAGTCCGCAGAGGGATCTGGACAGGCTGGAATGAGCCAGCCAGGGAAAGTTCATGCTTCATTCCTGGTGGACCTGCTGTTTGCAAACAGAGAAGCACTGCTGGGTGATGAGGTGATTGAAGGCCATCAGATGATAAGAGTTTTTTATTCTTGGAAAAGTAAAGGAGAGGGATCAGCAGGATTGATGGGCTGATATCAATTGCACAGGGTTCGACAAGGTGAAGTGTCAGCTCCTGCACTTGGGTCATAACAGCCCCATGCAATGCTACAGGCTTTGAGAAGAATGACTCAAAAGCCTGGGAGTATTGCTCAGTGGTAGGACTCAATGACCTTAGGCATCTTTTCCAACTTTAATCCTTTGACTCTGTGAGGGTTAAAGAAGATTAAATGGAAGAAGTAATTCTTTTTTGGGGGGAGGGGGAGTTTGATTAGGGTTGAACCTTTTGCTTTCTCTCAGCAACTTGCTCTGCGTTCTCTTTTTCAGTAGTATTGACTTGCCAGAAAGCACAACAGGCAGAGCTGACACCTGTAACGTCTGCAGTCTACCAACCTACATGAAGGAAAGGTCAGCATTTGGATAGATTTACTAATACTGGGACAAAATCCCAACCCTGAACAAACAGCTGGTACTTCCTAATTGGTTTTTTCATCACACGGGCTAACCTGATCAAATAAGCCACTTGGGCAATCTGTTTACTGCTGTGCATATCTCCAGCCAGCACCTAGCATCTAGTTGTACACAATGATCTGTCCACTGAAAAGGCACATGTGCTCTTAACTCATGGAGATTCACTCACTTTTGCATAGCAATCACATACCTTGAAAATGTGGTACATTCACAAGACCGACTCTCCACTAGAAATGCAGATCAGCTTAGCTGATTTGCAAAAAAACCACTATTCCTCCATTTTTTTCCCAGTTCTCAGCTGTCAGCACTCAGTTCACTATCAAGAGAGTCATTCAACTTGGACTTTTCCAATTTCATTTCTAATAAGAATATTTTATTTGCTTTATTTTTAGACTACTTTGACTCATTTTGTTTGTGTGCCAGCAGCAATCACAAGTATCTTTGAAAGCAACAGTGATATAAGGAAATATAAATGGGATTTGCATCGAGAGTGTTTGCTTACATTACTTTTACTACACAATAATATGTAGCATTTGGGAAGTGCTCATTTTGTATGTTGCTTACAGCAACAGGATAACAAGGTGCATCTACCTTAGCACTTTAGTTCAGCACAGGGAGAGTCTTGTACAGAAAAATCCCTGAGTATCTCCCCTTCCTCTGCTGAGTTCACATGCTGAACAGTCTCAGATATGCAGCCTAGCTGCTACTGAGCTGGAAGATACACTCCAGGACATACCTGACAGTTAATGGCCTTCCACTTCATGGGGCCAGACTACAGTTAGTCCAAAGTGTAACCCCACTCCTTCCTTCACACTTTTTCCAAACATGCCTAATGTAGGCACCATGTTCTCAGCATCAAACTGCTTTGCTATAAAAACCTAGTCTGTAGGTCTGTATTACTAACAGAAACAGGAATACAGCTTTCAGCCAATTTGCCTTTAGCATCTGGCTAATGGGATGATGAGCAAATGAAATACCAAAAAAGTCACAAAAATGCTGTAAAATAGATTGAAAAAGAGGGGAAATGTCATCTCCAAAGTGCCAGTGACTGTGAGACAGGTTTGGGGTTTTTTTCCACTGCACCAGCAGTAGTTTTGCATGTGCCTTTCTCTGACAGTTGTTTGGAGTATTATGAAAAACATTATTATTGTTGTTGTTAGTAATAATTATTGTTTGGGTTGTTGTTAAACTCTTTGAACTATCTGCCAAGTATGCATATTGAGGAGGGAGAGGGATGGAAATAAAGCATCCTGAAGGCACAGTTCCTTTGAACTGATCTCTGGAGCTTTGATTTGGTGGAAAACATATCCTGCCATCTGAAGTTACTGAAAAATGAACTCTCATTCCGTGCAAAGTGTGTTCTTAATGCATGAATATACTTACTTTACTGTATTACTGACCCAGAACAGCAGAGGAAAAGGAAGTTAGATGGTCTCACCATGTCTAATAGTACTAAGATTTAATGGACATGAAAATTTAAGCCTCTGTGGGCCTGTAAAATTTTATGGCATTTTAAATAGATGTTGGAAAAAATGCATGCCATTTATGCCTTAATACTTCCAGAAGTGTGTGAACATATGCCCAACATGTCAGTGTCAGGCTTCTCTGAAATGGTGTCCATTGGAAAATAAGGCTATAGTTTTTCACCAGTAAATAAAATTGTCCCTGCCTTCAAGGCCGACCTGCATAGAATAGGCTGTATCTATGCCTGGAGGTTTGCTGAGATTTAGATCAAGGGAGTGAAGTGTAACAGTCAGAAATGGCTTCAGGAGCTCTCAGGAAGTGTTTCAGAATTAGTTAGCCAACATGGGCCAAAACCATGCCGGGGACAGAGAACACGTAGGCACACTTCAATATGTGGGAAGCATCTCATTGCTTAGTCCACTAGAACAGTCATAACTTAAGAGACTCACTGCCTCTTTGATGAAGTGAAATAATATCTGTCATCTTCCAGATTGTACTGTACATAAAACTCTAATGGAAATATGTGTAAAGCCATAAACAGATTTAAAGGTGCCACAGAATTTAAAGAAGTGCTCAAATAACATACCCAAAAGATGCTTTCTTAGCCCCATAGAGGTAGTTACAAATCTAATTTAAGCCTGGTAAAAGCTAGAGGTCTAAACAACTTGTAATTCTAGACCTTAACTCCTGAGCCAGTCATCAACACACTTGAAAATTCTTCCTGAAGCACCTAGTTCACAGAGTAGGGAAGGACAGACATTGCATATGTCTATGTGTGTAGGGCCCAGTACACATTTAAGAACTTCATCGTAAATGATATATGTGAAGTAAGATAACTTACAGATATCCCCAAAATGCCAGGCAGTAGGAAGGATTGTAGGAAAATTTATTTCCAAAGTCGAGAACACTAGACTTAAAGAACATTAACCTTAACGACATTTCAAACAACAGGTCTGAGGAAAGACACACCTCCCGTTCTCAGGGCTTTTACCATCCCTGGCACCCACTCTGTGGGGGTTTGTGAAGAGATCTGCAAGGACTTATCTTTTTCTCATACCAGGGAGAGTTTCTCTGGTAGAAGGACAAAACACCTAATACTGTCTCTGGGAAAGATGCCTCTTCCAGACAAGAAAGCTTTTTTAAGCAAAAAACCCTAATCTCCTAGTAGTAAAATCTTCCGAAAGAGTCTTCTACCCTTACAATATATATACTCAAGAGCTTAATGAGACAACTTAATAAGAGGGCTGGAGACACTACTCCCTGAAACATACTTCATTCCACAGCCAGAAATCATCATGGTTTCTGAATTGTCTGCTACATTCATTGAGCAGGTGGACTTGGTTTTGTTTTGATGAAAAAGCAAATTTCTAGGCAATGCACAACATCCTAATTTTCCTGCTTCTAGCTGGTCTCACTGGTTATAACAAAAATGTGATTTAGAGTAAAAGGTGTTGATGGGGAGTTTCTACACTAGATTTTCCACTCTCTAGAGTTTCCTGGCTTTCTGAGCTTGCAGGTGAGGCTGAAGGGCACCTCCAGCCCAACTGATAGCACGGTACTGAGTTCTCCCTGTGCAAGACCAGAAAAAATACTGTCTCAAAACAACTAAAGTATGTAGGGGTAGGAGGCGGACAGGGCAAGCTTTGCCAAGGTGGGACAGTGCATCGCTGCACACTCTGCCCCTGGAGTCTCTAGTCCAGCCCAGAATGGCTATTAGCCACTTGCACACCTTAAACCTCACCTTGGAGGAGGTCCACTAGAGACTAGAGCAGATAAAAGCAATTGTACAAAAGATGCATGTACTTGGAGGCCACCATTTCGATTTTATACCAGCTGAGATTATGCTGGAATTCAAGTGGTGATTATTAATCTTTCTCTCTCTCTTCTGATTTCATCTTCTCAAAATCTGGGTAACTAAAAGTTGAGTGGGTTAGAGTTTGCTAAGTCAATGCTTTGTGAAATACTTTATTTTGACTGTATGTTTTCTTTAAAATTTGCCAAGTACCCTTATTTTCTAAAGTTTGCCAGTAAAAGTTGTTGTTTAACCTCCCAAGAAGGTTGTCATGTTTCTCCCTTGTGCCTGCCTCAGGGTACAAAAAGAACCCCTTTAAGAAACTCCTTGAGTGAGTGGGATTTTACACTCCCATCTAGCATGGGACACACTGTGATATCTGCAGGGAGACTGTGCATGAACCCATGCTGATGTAGCCAGCTGACTAAGCCAGGGTAGCTGCTCTAAGGCTCACTGCCACACAGGCCAATCATCACTGACCAACCATCTGGAATCTCCACAAAACACCCTTCATTCCATAGTGAACATTTCCATGCACATGTAAGTGAGAGATGTAAAAGCAGTGCTGAAGCTCTGCTCTAATTTACACCTGAAGTCTGCAGGGTGCAGGACCAGGCCACTTTAAGTTATGTAGATACCCTAGATGATTAGCAACCTGAGGAATTAGCTGGAAAAGGATATGATCTTGTTTCTGCAGAAATGTAACTATTGGTCCCTTGGAGAAAGAACAAGAAGACTGAAAGGAAACCATCCAAAATCTGGAGCAATTATGAAGTTTCTGCGAAAGTGAGTTCTCTAAGTCAGAAACATAGCCCGTATCTTCCCTCAGTTTCATTTTAATGGTGCAGTGCTTATTCATATCAATTTATTTCTGATTCTTGAAATGTAACATTTTCAAAATTGGCTGCACAGTCATTAGGGACATGATTTAGTGTTGGACTTGAGAGTGTCACATTTATGGTTGGACTTGATCTTAAAGGTCTTAAAGGTCTTTTCCAGCCTAAATGATTATATGATTCTACAATTCTACAATTTTTCACAAAACTGATAATTACATGAGGAATAGGCCAAGTCATGCTCCTGTCAGTCAAGCAAACCAAATCTAGCATACTTACAGGGAATTTAACAGAGAGTTTTATTCTACAGATCTGATTTGAAGCTGGGAGTTGTCCTGAATAATTCTGGAAGCAACATCTCTGAAACTGTGTCAGCTTACACACACACACACACAAAAAAATAACTCAGGAAAAAAAATGTTCTGCAGCAATTGATCAACCTTCTCTTCATTGACAGGGACAAAAAGTATCAGGGAGGGAAGAGACAGCCTTAACTGTTGCATGCTCTTCCAGAAAGCTGCTGCAGCTGTTTTAGATGCCAGGTCTGTGGCTGCTGGTGACAGTGAAGGTGACTGAGGAGGAGCTAAAAATATGAAAGCCGAGGGGAATATGCTAAGCACTTGCTCTGACTGTCGCTCCAGGGAAGCTAACATCAGTACTAATTGATCCAAACGCTCACACTGCAAGTGAATGAGATTGAGAGTTACACAGGGTGAGGCAAAGCATGCAGTCAGAGCCTGCCAAAGAACAGTTCCACCTTTGTTTTGGGTGTAAAGCATGTATTTGCTTCAGGGCCCAAGATCATGATGGAGGTGAAAATATGGGTTGAGGAAAGAGGGAGGAAGGGTGGAGGCACAGCTCTGGACACAGTTCTGCAGCAGCTAAAGTACAGAAATATCCTACAGGGACAGACTTGCCAGCCAGATTGCATGTGCAGGAGACATCCATACAGTCATTTCCCTTTCTTAGGAAGGTGGAAGTTTCGCTTTCTTAGGGAAGAAGGAAAAGGCACAGTGTTCCCCCTGGGTGACCCCATGGATGAAGGAACCTATGCTTGCAGACAATATGGAAAAGGACCAAATCTGAAGAGGTGTTTCCAGAGGAGAGGTGCTAGATGTTAGCTGGCTCATCAAGGATCAACTTCAGCACACTAATTTAATATTCATTTACCCTCCTGCTCTCATAGAAAACAAACTTGAAGCTCCTTTTCCAAGGCAGGAGCAATTCCCAACAGATATTTAAATCCTTTTTAAAAAGCTTCATACATGGAGATTTTATTTATCTACACATTCTAGTATTTCACTAGTCTTGAAACAGATCAGAACTTTGCTAATATCTAATCTGGATATCCTAGCTACAGTCTCATGCCAGTATTTTTCATCCAGCTACCCATGAACAGGAAATTATTTTTAACAGTTTTAAATTAAATGGATTCTTCTGTTCTTCTTTGGATGACTCCTTTTCATGTTTGGAATAAGCTTCCCTTCTGACATGGCTTGACAGGCTAATGACATTTAAACTCCGGGCAGAACAGTTTTCATATAGCTATACTTAAGAAGAATGAAAGCACAAAGAATATGTCATCACTAAGAATGTGTATGGTATGCAAATGGACAATCATCTTATTCTCTTTCTGCCCGGACTCGTAGCAGCAAGCACTGCCTCAATACAGTGTTAGCACTTGTTCAAGCCAACCTGGTTCAATGTAAGCTTTCACTTTGTGGCTGCGAAGGTGGAAGAAGCTGACTTTCTAATGGAACAGTGGATAAACAAATTCAATCAAAAATTTTGATTGAGTCAAAATTCAAGTTGGCTGTCCCACAGGCTCGGGAAATTAATCACAATCAGCCAATATTTCCCAGAGGCTTCTACAACATGGAACTGGTTTTTATGAGTCAATGAACTCAAACCTGCTTTAGAAATAGGTTAAGTCTCCATCATTTTTGGGAAGGGCAAAGGAACAAAAAGAGCAGAGAAACAATATTCCAAAAAATGATAGAGAAGTGAGATGCAGCTGCCTAAGTAAATCATGGAAGATGAATTAGCATCTAATAAATTCCATTGATAAATTCTTCAGGCATATCATTAAAGATAAGACAGAGCTCTTTGCATATCATTAATGGTGGACAAAATTTCAAATCAGGGACAGGCTGCATCAAAGGCATAACAGGTAAATAGATTTCCATATAATGAATGCATTTTTATTCATTAAATTCTGCAAGTAGAGAAATAATAAGTGGTGGAAGTACTCATTATCAGATACTGATATTTATAGCAAACTACCACATTGTAGGGAAAAATATAACCCAAATCAATATTTATGAAGGACTGTTTTCCTATAAATGGAGAAAAACTTTGGGTTTTTATCACATGTTCTTTGTTTAATTATCCACTTCTGCATTTTAATCAACACAAATGCACTGTGTTGTTGACAACCAAGTAACAAAAGCATTCTACTCATTATTCCTTTGAGGAATTCAGTCCTTGTTAGATAACTGCAGTCCCCAGTACAGCATATATATATTCTATCCTCTACTTACTATTTGTTTTGCTTTTCATGAACATGTTTTTTAGCTCAAAAAAACCCCAAAAAACCAAACAAAAAAAAAATCTGAGACATTAATAAAGGGAGCTTAGAGAGACAGTTTTGACCAGATCAGGCTTGAATTCTTTACTATTCTTTTCCTGGAAAAAATGTGTCAGAATATGACCTTTAGGTAACTATTGTCATCCAAAGTAAAAACAAGATTATTCAATTAATACTTTACATAGTACAGAAATGTTGGGCCATATCATGGGATTTAAATGCTTATATTCAATACACACAGATTTAATATTCATGCAAGTAAATCCTGTGGGTGCAGAGTAAAATACAAACCATGGTACTTAATGAGATTCCCTATCTGAAAAATGTGGTTATGGCTAAACCCTCTCCTTTACAAGAAATCTAATATTTGATTTAGGTTAACGATGCCTCTTCTCAAATTAATCTTGCATCTTTAATTATTCAAATCTTCAGCATTACTGAAACCATTCTAATTATTCCCATTGCTCAGTGGTATTAGCAAAAATTATGCTTAAATTTAAAATCACTTTAATGGGGACCATATTATTCTCATGCTCATTTGACTGTTTCAGATTTCACCTCTGAGACAAAAAAGGTTGACTGCAGCCTTTATTAAAATTATCTTTGCATTTTTACCAGTAACTTAAGAAGCAGCAAAGTAGACCGCTCCTATTCTGCTCCCAGCTTTCAACTAGCAAATTCCACCCCTCATATTAACTCTTCATCTGTACTTTTTAAAATGTATGATACTAATATTCTTTTATGACCTGTTCAGTTTACCAGTGTCAAGGTTTTGCTTACTTTTTCTGGTGAATTGCCATTGAGAAATGGCAATTTCTGTTTATTTCAGGTAAACAAAATTCCACGTGAGACTGAAATATTGAATATTTTTTCCACTATTATTTCAGTATGTCGCAATATACTGTGTAAATATAGGTTCTAAATGCAGCAGGAGGAGAAAAAAGAGAAGAGAGGAAAAGATTTTAGAAAAGTTCTTTTGCTTCATGTTTAATGTATTCATTTTTATCATCTGAAGCATGCTTGAATTTTAAGATGTGACATCTTCTTTTAATATGTTTCATTTCAGTATCTTTGTCTCATTTGGGGACCTACCGCTGTCTTCAAAAGTCAGGTTCTGTTCTGATTTTATTTGTTTTATGGAAGTCACAGCTAACAACTCCCAGTATTGAGTAATCCAAAACTTGACTCAGATCACAGTTAGACTGAAGACTTCCTATGCAGAAGAAATCAGTCAGCACTGTGGCACTATTCTGGCATTACAAGATAGATATCCATGACCCTAGGATTTATTTGCTGGGATGAGGATGGACCTGTTTATAGGTGAAATATTTATCAGTACAATAAAAAAATGAAGCAGTTTCTTCATGCAAGTGAAACAGAAAATAGAACATCCTCTTGACCAGTATGGAGTTCATGGCTTCAATTCTAGGTGACAGATTCAAAAGTCCAGCAGGTTTACTGTGACTGGTCTGGGCTTGCCAATACAGGTAGTACATTGACTGTATTTCTGAGGACTTGATGTAATACTGTGAAATATTTTAAATGCAAGAGCACATGTCTGGCACTTCAGGACATGAGCTAGATACCATCATTTTGGGAAGGTGTGAACTAATGTCTGTAACTGCCTGTAAAGCAGGAACTCAATAAAAATTAATTCTGTGGGTCAGTCATTACCAAGCCAGATTCCTCTCTACTTTCTCTCTTTCCTGCTTCCCAACTGAGTCTTCCTCAGACAAAATCCACTTTTTAGTCTCCTACATGCTTAACTCACATTTTGAGAAAGGTCTGAGACCATTTCAACCCTGTTCATGTGTCCTGTTAATGTCAAGCTGAACTGGAAGAACATGAAGTTTTCCTTCCCCTGGCTTCATTCTCCAGAACGGAGCTCTAGTGGGAGTGTCAGCTGGCATCATTATGATTGAATTTTCAGTAATTGTATCATTATGTGCATGTCCACAGTATCTGGTATTCTGCAAATTAATTAGAAACACATCAGGGTTCAACAAGAGCAGTACCCTCCTCTACTTGCCTCATCATAACCTCTTCCTTAAAAAGATTAAATCCTTTCTTAAATAGATCAAATCACGATAATAAGTTTCTCAGGGAACATTGCCTGGAATAATCAGATTTCTCATGGGAAGGTACTTACAATTAAATATATCAGGGCTGGACCTCTATCTGACATTCACAGTTACTAGTTCTGTAGCTGAAATCCATTGAAATCAGGATAATTCAGCAGGTTTCTCAGCTATAGCAATATGTTTTTAAAAGCATTTCATTTGTCTGGAGCTTTGCTGGAAGCTTGTTTTGTTTTGCATTGTCTGTTTGTTTGTTTCAAAGAAAAAATATACCCTGTTGACAAACAAAAGTTGACAGTTCTGAATTAACTTATTAATCACACATTAAACATTGCCTGGCATTTGAAAGCTGAGAAAACATGCAACACTGATGTCAATGAGGAAGTGGTAGTGCTCAGAACCCACTTGGGACTGTCAAAAAAAAAAAAAAAATCATCACTGCAGCTGAAATAGCAGTGCTGTCGCAATAAAGCTAGTCATATCATCTAACAGTTCATCCAAAAATGTTTGGAAGAAGCCATAAGATCAGACATGAGGTCTTTCCTGGATTATTATCACCTCAGAGTTGACTACAACGCATTTATTGATCCTTGAATTTCTAACAAATGGTGACGCCGGCTCTGATACACATTTAAAACCACCTTTCGTGCAGTTCTTAAATGTGGACTATTGATTTGATAGACTATAATAACAGCCCTCCCTGTCTTGTCAATGCATATGTATGGGCTACTAAGAGAATTATTGATCCTTTAAACACTAATAGATCTTGCATGCTTATGAACTCCTTCAAATATACCTATTGACCTGTATGTCTGCACTTTGTATGTTTGAATTATTCTTAGGAAACCCTTAAAACATTAATTATTGACAACTAAATACATCAATGTAGAACCTCTGGAGATCTCAGCCACTTCTGCCAAAACAGCTGCCTTCAATGCACCCTGAGAGACTCTCATTTTAGGTCTTGTGTTTCAATTTTTCCACAGAAATCTCAAGTATAGGACAACTGCCTCCTCAAGATCTGTGGCCTCTCAGTAATTTAATGCACTGTCACATAAAAGTGTTTGGTGGAGCTCAGCACACTAAAAATGACTCAGTCGTGATCACAGGGAATCACACACTACCAGTTTAATATGAGTAGAAAATGAAATGTCAGTTATCTACGCCCATGGGTTAAGAGCAAGCATTCAAACTTACGATCATGTTCACCTAGCACAGAGGTTTTAGATAGGGCTTATCCCTTTCGGGCTCCATGTGGACTCTACTGCGTGCACTGTGTTGGTTTTTTGACCCCCCAACTGCCTCTATAGGGCCAGTACTTGCAAAGACTTTCACTCAATGTGTTTTGGTGCAGTAGATTAAAAAAGGAGACTTCACTGAAAAGTGTTCTTAAGTAATTTACTGTTATTCTACAGATTGGAAACCTTACTTGATTTTGTTTCTGGTGCTTTGAAGACTTTTATGGTTGAAAATTGTATCCACATGATTGTTACTGGAGTTGTGTCATTTCAGCAGCAGCTCACAAACCAGTTCTTTATGAATTATTTCTTACGTATTCAAATTCAATGTCAGTTTTGAAAAGACTCATTTTCATACAAAATTCTGAGCATTAGTTTCCATTTGAATTCCTTGGTCAATATAGAGTTTCAGTGGGAAAAAAACCACACAATCTTTCCTGAAATTCACAAGTTTTAAGAAAAGGACAACTCTGACAACATTTTTGTTTAATGAAAAATAGAAATAAAACATTTCAGTAATGTCTACATTTATTAAATGTAGTGTTTCACTTTTTGCTTCAAAATGGCTTTTGGGAAATTAAACTGAGTTTATGTAAAAGAACACTAAAAATACAGAAGTACTTCATGATTAGTTTCTGAATGAAAACGTTTCAATGGTTCTGAAACACATTGTTTGAAGCCAAAAAATTTTGCAATCTTAATTCATTGGAAAATTCAAATTTGTTTTGTTCTGGTTTGGGGCATTTTCCTTCTCTAATGAAACATAAATGTTAATTATTGCTAATATTTTTCTTAGTAAAACACAAATGATTTACCAATACACAAAACATTGTTCATCCAATGAGGCATAACAGCAGAGGGTTAGACTGTATTTTTCTCTCAGTTTCACATCCATAAATGGGTGCAACCACCCTGAATATGGCTATTCCCTAATCTTTGCACACATGATCCTCATTTGAGACTCTCTCTTAATGAATAAGACCTCCTATATCCAGCTTCATAAATATGAAGAGTCACCTCGGAACTCGATCCATGAAGATAGCAGAGTTAGCCACATTTTGAGAACTACCTAACCCATAAAATGCAAAACAGTCCTCCAGTCCATTAGACACACGTCCTTTACTCGGGTACAGCCAAGGGCAACTTCTGGAACTAGTACTCACCAGCCTGACCTCTTACTTGAGATTAAACAATAAAGCTCTTCCTTTCAAAAAATTGTGAAAAGCACAGTGCAAATGGAAGCAAAGTTCACTTTGTATTAAGCAGTTGTCAATGTCCTCATTAGGAATATAAAGCCCCGTGGCTGGTTGTTCACTTTACTGCCTGAAGAATTTCAAAATCTCTGAGGAGAACATCTTAAAACACTGTGCCAACACCTTGCCAGTGCTTCCTGAGAGCCCTGCTCACTTGCATTTCCCAGCAGCATTTGCATCTTGTGCTGACCTCAGAGATCACTGTCTAAATTGTGGTAAGTGGTCTCTTTTGGGAGGACTTGTGACACTAATGACTTTTTCTAAGGATTGTTCATTCTAAACTGAATATACTGTTCTTGGGTTAGGGACTGAGGTTAGATCTCCTGGCTCTCAGATAAAAGTCCTGTTGCTTAGGGTATTTTAGAAGCTTCACTGTCTTGGTTCAGTGACCCTAGATAACTCCTGCCCCTAAACTGAACAGACTAGAAAAAAGTGGCCATCTCTAAACAGTCAGTAACATCCAAAGACACTGGTTAGCCCACTCCTTGGAGTAAACTCTGACTCTCTAGGAGAAGGACTTACCCTATCCCTCCCCTCTTTGATGCTAAGGAATCCACTTTACATTGCATAAAATACAACTTTTTCTGTATAAAAAGCTCTTGTTTTAAAGGAAAGCAGCTGCTACATTTCATGTAAGTCTGAATACAGGAAGTGTATGTGGAAAGCAGACATAAACTGAGTCCTCCATATGATGTGCACAGGAGATTTGGTGTGCTGCCACATACCATTAAAAGTCCATTGGAACCTTCATGTCAAAAACTAAAGCACCCAAGTGTCTTCATTTTACACCAATATTCAAGCAGAAGACTTCAGATTGCAATTTTAGAGGTATTTAATCTTCTATATACTTGTTCAAACCGATCAGTGTGACTCTGCTATCAGAGAAAAAAATCTACATTGGAGACAAGTGTTAAAATTATTGTGTTCATATTCAGTCTTTTCATTGAGAAATTCAGCTACAACTTAATTGCATTCACTCATTTGAGACTGGTAGATCCTGCAATGTTTGCCAGTAATTTAGGAGTTCTCCCCTTCTGACTTTTAAACACATTTACTTGAAAAAAAAATTCTTAGCCCTTTCAGGTCTTATTAAATGTGGGAAATCTGAGACATTTTTGATCTTCTCAGTAGATTTAATTCATTTTTGGTCAAATGCCAAAGCAGTATTATTTAAACATTTGCTATAACACCTTAAATATGCATGACATTTTACAGAATGTAAAGAAACAGTACCTGTTCCAAATGGCATGAAGTCCAGGAACATTGTTCCTTGGATGTGCTCCCATATGAATAGCCCTTAGTGGGGTCAAATGAACCTCAAGGATGAATGGAATGATAACCTCACAAAATAAAGTTGCCTGAGAAGCCTTTGCTTTTTGTGTGGTGCTTTGTAATCTTTTCCAGCCTGTGGCTGAATTCCCTCCTGTATACTGCAGACAGGGAAGAGGACAGCTGGAATCCTCTTTGGTCTGAAGAAGCAAACGAAGAAACGTGATGAAAATTTTTCCCAGGATATTCAAACTTCCCACATTCCTGCAATTGGCAACAAGTCTGAGACACGTTCAAGGGGACCCCTCTGGCATTACGCTTCCTGAAGTTTGGGCACATGTAAATTAAATGTTGCATTTTGCCTTACTTCTTGTGCCAGGTGCAAGTGGCCAGCAAGACATCATTCACCTCTGGTAGGGACCTGGCCATCTAATGAGGCCATACACATCCCTCAAAAAGAGTCATGCTGCGACTGTCTGAAACCTTTGGACTCAATACCTTTTCACCGGGTGATTCAAAGTCTCATTGTGAGAGTCCAAACCCCAAGCTCTGAACATTGTTTGGGGAAAAATACTACGGAGTTTGGGTGAGAACGATCAGAATGTGCTCCTACCATGCCAGTCCCCAGCACACTGTTACAGCCTGCTATGCCAATAGCTTCCTTCTCTTCTTTGTCACTTGTTCATCTCACCTCATTTTATGGCAAAAGCATCACAGCATATTTCCGTACAAGACAGTGTCTCAGAGTGAAGACAGTCTGCATTAGAGCTCTTCATTTGTAATTTGCAGATGAGGCCAAAAATTTTGTGGATGGAAGTTATTATTATCATGTAAAGAAAAGAAAACAACTCTGGTAAAGATATGTCCCAAGGCTAAAGAATGCAGCTCGTGTGAAGGTGCTGGCAATCAGATCCACCTCCAGCAGCACAGTGAGTCTGTGCCAGTATTGGCAGTGGGGAACTTTTGGGCAAATCTAGTCTGGTGCATATGCAACTTAGGGAGCCCTGAAGAGAAAGGAGCTATGGTTTCTCTAGCCAGCTCCACAGCAAATGATATCTGGGAAGGGACGTGAAAAGGCTGTGTTATGTGGCAAAGGGGAAAAAACTAGAAACTGAAGAGAGCTTGTAGGGGGTTCCTTGCAGGCTGCTCACAAAGCACTGGGCAGACATTTACATGCCTTTGTATATGGGATCCCAAGTCACACTACAGATAACTTACATTTTAACTCGACTGCCTCTGAACTTTTACTTCCTTCCCTGTTACCTTACAGCAGACAGCAGCGTCCTGTAAATCCCTAATTGTGTTATCTATGTAATTAAGATCTGTCTCTAGGGCATTTCCTAGGGATTAATGGTCAGCTGGGATGAAACTGATGGCCTGAGATGCAGCTAGAGACTATTAAACACACTTGATCCTTTAACCACTTGAATGCTGCTGAGCATATTGTGGCGGGGGGGGGGGGGGTAGGACACATCAGATGTTTCCCTCTGTACTAGACAAATGGTTCTGAGTCAACAAAGAGTTGGATCTGATACTTTAAAGAAATGCTACTGCATCTCCCACAGCAGCACTGAAGCTGTGACAGAGCAGAATAAAGATCCACTAAAAATGCCCTGTGCTATCCTCATTATTGCTGTAATAAAACTAAAGTGCTGGGTAGGGGAATACCTATAGTAGGGCATAGTTACATTGCAGTAAATAACGAATTAGTCTGCTAAGGTAACACAATTTCACCACTCTGAGATCAGATTCACCAATTGTTAATTTGCTTGGGTGATACTATACTTTCATAATTTGCAGTATGTGTGCCTAGCTGTCACAGTCACAGGTCCTCTTGTCCTGGGATCTGAGCACAGCGTAAGAGCCTTGTTCTTGCTTCAGAGAGTTTACAGTACAATTTTAACAGTCCTTTGCTGAACATTTCTAAATAATTAATTCACTGTAAACCACTAGCCATTTCAGCTTACCTGAATTATCTTACAGTGATGCCTTAAAATCTAGGTTATATAGATTTTAAGTATAACTATTTTAATACTTCTAGTAGCACTTCAGCTAAGTACCTTTGTTTTAGACTCCTGAAATGTTAATATTTCTTTTCTCGTTGTTGAAATAATGAAGTTCTGTTCCTAGTGCTCAGTGCCTGGATTTTGTATGAAAAGTTTTGGAGTTTCTGACATATTGATAAGTGAACAGAATGGAAACAATGATTGCAATAGTTTGGATTCTCAATGGTTGGGGTGCAATGCTTAAGCCAGGAATATTAGTTAAGGATGGCCTGTGGGGGGGCTGTGCCAGCCACTGTTATATTAATCATCACTTTGTTTAGTGTGTACTTCGTATAATACAAACAGCACTTGAGCAAAAGAAGGGGCCACTGGTTATCACCCTCATGTTTTTGTCCTCAACATGAACTAACAATGTACCAGAACATGGCTGTTTGCAGACGATAAAGGAAGCCCTGTTCCAGCAGACCGAAACTGAGGGACGTGCCATTGGAAAACCCAGGCTGGGAGTAATGGATTGATGGAAACAGCTTTGTGCGTAATGGTAAATGAATGGACTATAGAGAAGGTAATCAAGACAAGGGGCCTTACCATCTGATGAGTCAAGATAGAAAGCTCTTGGACTGTGATAGGAATTCCTGAGATCTCAAGTCAGAGAAGAAGTAAACAAGACTTGGGGAAGAGAAACAGAGCAGTAAGCTCACCGCAGATAAGACTGAATTGAATCAGAAATGAATAGCATTAAATGATTTATCCTTTGTGTTTGTAGAATATAGTTTACAATGTGGCCATTTGTACCTGCATCAGTCAACCATCCTAAGCAGGGTCTTGGTTATAGTACCAAAAATGGCTTCAAATACTCAAGGATAACTAAACAAGAAGGATGAGTTTGTGAGAAAGCCCTTATCATAGTTAAGAACTACCGTAAAATGAAAATACCAGCCCTACAAAGGCACTCTAACAGAATTGAATGGCTCTAGATCAGCTCGTGTCTTCCAAAGATGGTGTGTGTACAAGGATCAGACTTCGAATTAGAACCCAAAGAGGGGTAAGAAATTAGAACACTCTTAAATCAGGCAAAGACCATTGTGTCCAAAACTGAGAAGACCCTAAAAGGATGGATGGCTATTCCATCTTGGGTAATACTGTCAAAACACCAGATTACTGTATTTTTTGTTGCCTTTTGTATTTTGTTGTCTTCTATGCCTCTTTTACTGTTAGTTTGATTGTTAGATTGCTTTAGCCTCTTTTAAACAGATCTAAGTGGGACAGAGTTTCCTCCTTTTACAGGTGTTCCATGAGAAAGATGATACAGCAACAAAATTGAAAACGCATTTTTGTTATATTGGTTGTCTAGAAAATTTGCAATGTTCATATTTGTACATGTTTTGTCCCAGAAGTTTGGCAGTATTTTGCAAGCATTGTTTGGAATATCTGTGTCTCCTCTTTGATTACTGCAGCTTGTGAAAGAGTTTCCTCCCTGCGTTTGGTTTGGAAAGTCCACACAGGATTTTGTGTAACTGTGAGGTAAAACTTATCTACATTGAAATTGTCTCTAAAATGTTTTGTCATTTAATACAATTTAGGAGAGTGTGAAGAGATAAGCTTCAGAGAAGAGGAGTCCTGTGTTAGAAGGCAAGGGAATTAAGAAGGTGGTCAGTTGGTCTGTAGCATTTCAAACGAGGGACTGGTTTTGTGGGCCCTGGCTCCCATCCTGCCTGCAATCCTTGAGACCAACTGGTAACATCATTGGTGGGATAATTTGTTTAGATTGTTCCTGGCTGCAACAAATACCATATCTTACTTTAATGTGATACCCAGTTATTTCGATACAGCTGTTTTGTTGGTGTTCAGACAGTGGCAGGGTGACCTGCGCCCAAAAGGGTCTGGAATCTGTTCAGAGAATGCAAGCGCTCTGTGATGAGTTACTGATAATCCCAGGGTATTGTTTGGTGTTGCATCAAACTCCAGATACACCCTGCTTTAGATAAGCTCCTAACTGGCCTATAAATTTGTGACTAGCAGTCCGTCACTTTATACTATAAAAGCTCCATCCCTCTCATACAGTCAAGATGCAGGAATTCCAAGATTTGGGTTTGCTTTGAGATTGTCACCAGACAGAAGGTCACATTTCATTGCAATAGTACTGGAGAGGCCAGTCAAGCTTTGGGAAGAAATTTGCACACTCCCTACACACTTCAGGTGAGTGGCAAAGTTGAAAGTATAAATGTACTCTCAAAGCACAAATAAGCAGAATTTGTCAAGAAATATCCATGATGTGGGTTCAGGCCTTGCCCATAACCTTACTGAAGATCCACATTCAGCCAAGGCGCAGAGACAACATAGGTTGATTTTTAAATTTATTGAATGGTTTAGGCTCTACTTTGCAGAAACTACAGAGATTTGTCATGTCATCCAGACCCATAAGATTGGACACTCCTGCTCATCTGTTCCAACCTAAAGACTGAGTCTGTGTTAAATAGTGGGACAGCAATTCCCTGCAAGCTACATGGAAAGGACTATTTCGAGTTCTGCTAACCACCCTTACAATGGTCAAGGTCACTGGTAAGTACCCTGGACTCACTGCTCCATAGTGAAGAAAGCCTCTGCTCCTAGAACAACTGTAACAACAGAGCCTGTTACAGATAAGGAAGATGTGGTTTGAAGTACTCTTTCTGTGTGTATTTCCAGTAACTATGAATCAGGTTTGGAACCAAAATTTGCACTTTGCTTTAGTTCAAAAGGTATCCAATATTCTTCGTAAAAATAATTGCTGGATTTGTAAGAATTACTATGGATCGGTCCAAAATTTAGAAACAAACTCAAATTTTACATCAGGTAAGTCCTGAAGATACCTCATTGGGTTTCGGAGACATCTTCCACAAACTTACTTCATGGTTAGCAAATTGGACCTGGATAAAACAGCTACTCATATATTACTAGTGTCTGCATAGTAGCTTGTTGTATGACTCAAAGTTGTAGCAGTTGTTTGTCTTTATGGTTCAATATTAGATATAAGTGAGAGACTACACTGGATAAAGTTCCTGCCAGCCTCTAAGGGGGGATATGATATCTTAAAAATCTAGGTTGTTCAGATTTTAAGTATAATTCTTTTAGCATTTTTAGTAGCACTTTAGCTAAGTACCTTTGTATTAGATTCCTGAAATGTTGTTTAATATTTCTTGTCAAGAATTCCAATTGACAAAGATCGTAGCAAGATAAAGAACATTTTATCTGTATAAAATGTTCTCAGAATAAGACACAACAGGCAAAAGACTCTCTTGATGTAAGAGAGTCTAAACTATCAGAGAAGGCCCAGAATCCTTGAAAATGGTCCAAGCAGGACACAGAGAGGTGATGAAGACTTTTGTGGAAGGAAGATATGGGGTCTTGGGACCCCCAACTCAAATCTGGGAGGGATGCCTGTGAGAGGACCTGGTGGATGGACAAATTCTGGGCTGGGTGTATTCCTGTGAGGCAATAGATATTACAATTAGATGATACTATAAGTTTGTAAAACCTGTGTATGTGTGTGCATATGTCATCTTTGTGTGCCTAAGACGACTTTTTACAGAGCTATATTAACATTGTCCAGAGAATTATTTCTTTGATTTTAGGCAACAACAGTACTCTACCTAGCTGATAATCATCATTACATTTTAGACTAAAATGCAACAAGCAGTAACTTTGCTTCATAGAGCTTTGAATAGCTGTGATGCTTAAAGAGCGTATTAAAAACAAATTGCCGACAGAAAATTGTATTCCACACTATCACTTATGTTAGGGGGGGAAAAAAAACCCACCAGAAAAACCAACCAACCAACCAAAACCAAAACAAGAAAACACCCCACCCAAAAAAAAAAAAAAAAAAAAAAAAAAAAAAAACCAAACAAAAAAAAAACAAAACACAAACCAAAAAACCAAACAAAAACCCAAAACAAACAAAATAAACAAAAACCCCAACAAAACAAAATAAACAAACAAAAAGAACCCCAACTATGAAATAGCAATACATAAGAAAAGGAAGATTTACTTTACTAATGCCTGAGTTTAAAAGGGAAAATAGCCCATATAATTAAACTTTCAATTTTTCTGGTGGAATATTTAGGTCTGAAGTTAGCACAGGAGACAATAAGCTAAATTCTGATCCCAGCTGACACAATTTTAAATTCTGAGCATCTCCACTGAACTCGGTGTGATCATTCTGGGTTTGCACAGGTGATAATTGGGTCATAATCTTGTCCCTATATACATAGGTTTCCTACATGACATTTCAGAAAACTTATAAAAGCTTTTTCACAATAAGATTAAAGACCCTGGGGTACCTTTATTTCACATGTCAAAGCCCAAATTGTTGCAAGGCTCAGAAGTTATGTGGCACAAATTCAGCCTCGGAGCCAATTCTATAGCCATCTTATGAAATTTTATAAATGATGGGGAAGTTAAGAATGGAGAGTGGTTATGCCATTACAAGTGAAGAGAATAGAAACTGCGAGGTTTTCTATGGAATGATTTTATTCATTTTTTGAAAGGACACTGCTTTAAACTGACTACTTTTTAAATTCCATTGAATTTTAACATCTTAATGCCAAAGACGTTCTTCCAAACAAAAAAAAATAATAGTCACATCTGGTTTTGCTATATTTGAGCCTTGGTGGAATTATTATCAATTTTAGGATCAGCCTTGCCATAACAACTATGAGGTACTACAGCCAGAGGTAGAGTTACTGCTGTTTTCTATGGTGCACCCATGGATCTTAGTTCCTTTGATTTCAGCTAACAATCAAGCTCATATTTGTAAGGGCCTCGTGGTGCCTGCATGTTTGTAGTCATATACAGAACTTCAGCCCAGGTCTGGGAGCTGTATAAAAAAGGGAAGAAAGTATGTTTATGTTCCTCCATGCTTTACCTACAAAGAGACTTGTTGGGTTATTGTCTCTGCATCCACACACTAGACCTATCCAGGTGAGCTCACCTCATTGTCTTTCTACAATGAATGGTGCTCTCTCCCCCAGAGGTGTTCAAGGTGCCATCATTCAGCACTTCTTCAAAGCTTCTGGTTAGAGCAGGAGCCTCTGTGGCCAAGCAGGCTCTCTGTGCTTTGTTCTCACTATAAGCTATGCCTGATCTGTCACCATAAAGCCATCCATTTCCTCGGTGTGGGAACTATGAACATCCCTATATCTGTTTTTTCTTTCAGGCCTTTTTGCCTCTTCAGGGAGATGTAGTAAAATCAGGGCATTATTCAATTTATTTTATTTCAAAAGGATTTTTATCATCTCCTCAGAATGGTACTATATTTGAGTAAGCAACTGCTGCTGAGACCTGCATTTTGGATCTCTGATCTGGTGCTTATATACTGGAGAAACTGTTAGAGGTTATATAGCTCGAGTTTCTCCTGGAGATTTTTTCCTACAGTATTTTAACATTTTTTTTAAAACTTAAAAAGTACAATGGAGTTGCTCTGCAACGGAATTGAAAGAGTTAGTAGACTAGAAAATGGAAGGTAGCTATCACATGCAAAAACAGAAGGAGAAATAATGTGTGGTTTCATTTGGCCAATTTGTTTTCTACGTGGGGGGTCTTTTTCTTTCAAAATTTCTTAATGAACCTACACCAGCTGTCTGAATACCACAGAAGCTCAAATAAAATTGCAATTTTCCTAGCATATACTGACCTGATACTGCGTTTTAAATTTAGTCGGTGTAATTGAAATCACCATAAATTAATTGTTCTGTTTTCAGGCAGGACAGAGGAAAATTAATGGCTATAACAGAATGCAGAACAAATAATGGGAAAAGGCACAGGTATTTGTCTTTCTCTATTGTCAGGAGAATTTTTCCTTGCAAAAGAAAATTTACATTTTTAAACAGTTCTCATGGCTATACTGTACTTCACTAGGCATCACAGACATGGATCCTGATGCCACAGATACTTACTCATATGCTTACTCACAAGAATAGTTCCAAGTAATGGGGTCATTCCTTTTCTGCAGAAGAGTATACAACAGTGCATCAGAGTTGGCCAGATTTGACCCACATTTATGATCAATGCTTTGAAATCACTAAAGCAGAAAAGACAGATTAAACACACCTCCCTTTACCTAGAAAAATTCTGATCAGGAAAAAAAAAAGCTGACATAGGGAAATGAGGATGTAAGGAAACAATGGTATTTCCATTGTTGTCCTCCACAGGGCACATGGAAAACTTAAATTCTGAAGAAAACACTCATGGAGAGTAATTTCTGGAATGTTCTGGCTCACGATGCATACCCTGGTCTCTGTGCTTGTCATCTGCATTTACTTTCCCCTCTGCCCCATGACCACCAGGAAGAAGGTTGTGATTGTTCACAGTTTCACCATCTTCTGCCTAGCAGACACTCCAGTCTCAGAGAATTGCCCTGTGATTTCCCTCAATAAAAGCCAGTAGAAATGCAAGATGAATTCAGACACAGAAGTAAGTTACATGTATAAATTACCTTGATTCATCATAATAAGGCTGACAGAGAACTGCTAAAATTGACCTCCTCAAACCAGCAATTAAAGTTTTATGCTGTGCACAAACACACTTCTTAAAGTATTGTGCAAACTACACATATTTTACTGATTACCATGACAGATTACATTGTAAATGGTTAGGTTAAAATACCCAACATAGACACAAAGAGTGGATTATTTAATCATATTGTTGAACTTGTATAGATTAATCTCCTGCCATGGTTTTTGGAAGTGTAAGGTTAAATTTTCATATGAAAATTTTAGTTTTCCTAAGCAAAATAATTAGTCACGAAACATGTAGGGCAATGATAACCTTTCCTTTTCCTCTACTTTGTATTTGTGTCTGAAAAAAGAAAGAATATATATATATATATATATATAGAGAGAGAGAGAGAAGAAAAAAATATATACATATATATATATATAGTATCAATTCAGGAGAAATGTGCAGATTTTCATGAGAAATCCATAGCATGTTAAGACAAAAATTTTAAGCAGATGAGATCTGAAATAATATACTCCAGGTCGATGGGAAACTTTGAATACATAAATGGCTAAATCAATTTTAATAACAGAGAAGAGGATGAGGGAATAAATTAAATTAGTGAAAATACAGAAATAAGGAAATAAATTAAATAATGAGAACAAGAGAGAGAATGATTTTAAAAATCCTTATTTTACCCACTGCATTACCATTACAAAGTAATTTCATAGTCTCCTACCCAGGCTGGATGAACCCAGAGTCATTTTGTTGTTGGCTTTCCTTTCTGGGACAGTACAGATGAGGAGGACCACAGAGGGGCCTGGGGTTGTTACTTTTGCTCTCACAAACTATCCCCCAAATTAGAAGTGTATTAGTGCTACATGGATGTGGATCTGCTCATTGACCAGGACATCTGAAGGGGTTTTTAGGGCATCCTCAACTGGTTCAACCACATTGCACCATTTGGGATGTGTGGGAGGAAGCAGGTCCAGGTGAGAAGCTTTTACTCACTCAGGGAAGCTACAGAGACACTTAGGGCTCTCTGCATACAAGATGAAACCTCAAAGTCAAAATATGTAAAAGCTAAACTAAATTTGACCTTATATTCAGTTGCATGATCTTGGTACAAAAATAGGCATGATCTTAATAGGCACAAATTACACATACTTGTATTTCTCTGGGTAACACCAACAACAGTCTTGGATCTGGCAGAGAAAAGTGAACAGTGCTTTCTTAGTTTGTAGCAATCTCTCTACCTAATGTTTTGTGATTTTTTTTTTTTTTTTTGCTAGGACTCCTGAATCTATGAAATAATTGAAACATGAGTCATGAGTACAGTCAAAACCAAAAGACGTGCTGTTTGTGGGGTTTGCTAGCACCCTGATTACTTATTAGGATTTAACACAACTGATGGTCTCAGGTTGATTTGTTAAGACAGTAGCTTTTACACTACAGACTGCAAGCACTGTCCTGCTAACCTCCCTTCCTTCCTTAAAACAGGTGCTGTACAAATGCAGTGGGGAAAGCTCTTTGTGTCTATTCTGTCAGTCTAAACTGTTTCTTCTTTATTATGTACCCCCTTTCCTTCTGCTTTCTTTTTACAACTCCTGCTTTCAACAATAACAGTATTTTTTAAACTCAAGGGTTTTTCAGTTTGTTCACGGTTTTTTAAGCTACTTCTAATAGATCATATTTACTTTCCTGGACTGAAATACAAGGTATAGAGACTGAGGGGTGTCTTTCTGCAGCTCAGAGGTACAAATCAGTAATTAAAGCACTACATTTTAAAGCAGGGTAAATTATATGGGAAATAAGAACATAAAATGCAGGAGAATGCTTTTTTTTCAGAAGGAGTTACCAAATAAAGCAGTAGACTCGCAGAAAAGAAAAACCAAACATGCTTGATCCAAGTTTCTGCGGAGGACAGTCAAAATATACTACACATTTTTTAGAGTTAGTCTTAGAGTTTCATTTGTTAATGCCATTGTATTTAATTTCCTGTTAATTAAAAATTGTATCATATATTGAGTTTATACTAATAGCACACAGAACAATAACTAAATGTAACTAAATTTCATCAAGGAAATAAATGACATCTTATAGTCTGGATCATATCACAACCTCCAAAATTTGCTTTGTATAGATTAGGGAAGAAATTATTTCTGGCTTGGGTTTTGGAAGAGGTGGAGTGTTTTGATTTTTTTTCTTTTTAGAAAGGCTGATTTTGTATTTAGCTGGGAAGCACTTCAAACTATGAAGCATTTCAGTGCAAACTGCATTGTCTTTCAAAAAGCATTTCATGTCTTATATTTTGAAAAACTCTGTTTGAAAGGTTTACTTCCAGATACTGCACCTAAAGCCAGCCAATAACAGAGCAGTACAAAAAAGGATGGATTCCTGAGAGAAAGCACATTTTTAACCTGTTTTCCTGCTTAATTTACTCACCTACAGGTAAACTTGCTCTACACTCACTAACTTGGGTGAGTCTAAGCCAGGTCTGTCTTGAATGCTGAACACCCAGTTTAGCAGAGTGCTCTGCTCAAACTAACGTGCTCTGTTATGGATCTATGGCCTCAGCAGAAAATGACATCTATGTCTGCAGGCTCATCATGGCAGATGAATGATGTTACTGGAATTCAGTAATCTATTTGAAAAATGAAATAGGAATAATTCATATTGCTATTCAACCCTCAGCCCTTCACCAATTTGGTATTTTAGTTTTAAAAGTGCCTAATGAAGGAAAAGATTAGAGAAGCCGTGAATCATTACCCCTCTCTGCTGGGTAGGGCCTTAGAAGGAAATATCATTGGCTGCACCTTAATAAAGCAACAGCAAAACAATTTTAAACCTTTCCGAAGCTATTTAAAATACATACTGGTACTTATATAACATTAATTCTTTAGATTTAGCACTGCAGAAGAACCTGATGAAATTAGAGCCCAGAATCCCAAGGTGCTCTGTGTTGTAACAAATAAATGATAGGAGTCAGTTGTTTCCTCAAATGTCAGTCTAGGCAGTTGTGACCAGGGGGAAAAAAAAAAAAAAAAAAAAGAAAGGTATAAGGGAAAAACAGACATTAAATCAATGCTCATAGAAGTTAGGAGGTCTATGGAAGAACCAAGAGATTCTCCAGACTAATGACTGTTAATGCTGTACATTTTTTAAATTCTTCAAATATTGTTTTGTATGTTCTTGATGGTGTTCTAGGTTTCACTCAAAATTTGAAGAAAAAGCCTTGCCAGTAAGAAGGTTAAAGCCAACAGAGTCTCACTGTAACGTGGCTCAATCAGCTCCTAGTGTTTCCATGGACACAGTAGTTAACATTTGATGGTGTTTGATGGTTTTTGATGGTGTCTTATTAGAAGGTTATTTCAGAGAAAACTGGAAAGGTGACAGGGAAGCAAAATTTGAACTAGAGAAGTACAAGTTCTGTGAAATCCGGTGGAGACTACTGATTTTATATGGGATATTTATGCCACAAAGAAAAAGATAGAATTTCTTTTATCTACTCTAAATATTTTCATCATTTACCTTTCATCTTTATTTTATTCTACCAAAGTATTTGATACAAGTGTTTGAGCTCTCAATTAGCTGTGTAAAATGAGATATTATCTTGTCATCTCATTTTTAATCTCTTTTGATTCTGTAATTTGCAAAGGCAAAAGCAGTAGTACCTGAAGTAAGCTTCTGGCAGTGGCTGCAGCCTTTTATGGCCCACGTTCACAGCTATATCCAGTCTCTGATTTCTTCACTGTCATCATTTACAACATCAAAGAGACAGTTAGCTTACTTCTCTCTGTTAAAAAAATCAAAGTAAGTTCATTAAATTATATATACTTGTACTTGACAGTTAGTTTTAGATGTTTTACTTTAAAACCCAGTGGAAAGTAGCTTGCTTTGGTTTAATTGGCATTTAACATGCTCCAAAGAAACTAAAAGGATATGTTTTTATAGTTATTTTTACATGTCAGACTGTAATGTGGTCTCATTCCCAATATGGTGAAAAAGTGAAGCTTCCACATCACCTTGCAAAACAAAGTCCCACTAACACCTATTCTTTTTTCTATAGAGCAAGAGGTGATTTGAGACCTTTAGTCAAGAATCTTCTAGGGAGACTTCAGAGCAGCCTTCTAGTACCTAAAGGGGGCCTACAAGAGAGCCAAACAGGGAATTTTTACAAGGGTATGTAGTGACAGGAAAAGGGAGAATGGCTGTAAATTGAAAGTGGGTAGGTTTAGAATGGATATAGGACAAAATTCTTTACTGTGAGTGTAGTGAGGCACTGGAACAGGTTACCCAGACAAGTTGCAGATGCCCCATCCCTGGCAGTGTTCAAGGCCAGGTTGGGTGATGCTCTGAGCAGTGTGGTCTAGTGGAAGGTGTCCCTGCCCCAGGACAGGGGGTTTGGAGCCAGTTGACCTTTATGGTCCTTTCCAACCCAAACCATTCCATGATTTTGTTGTATGATTCTATGACACAGAACTCATTGCTGTACTTTGAAGAGCCTTTGGGAATAAAGGGAAAGTGAATGTAATTGAAGTGTCTCTGTGGTCAAAAGTAAACGAAGATACATCTGCCTAAGACAAAACAATGCCAGGAGCTGCTTTTGAGCCTGTAATATGAACATACTACAGTAAAAATCTCAGTCTCAGACAAACCAAACTGCAGTCCTGACTGTCTTAAGTCTCATGTGAGTATGGGCTTTGAAATAAAAAAAATGACTCAAGATGTAAACATCAAATATGGAGGATTTTACAAAAATAGGGCAAATTACCACTATGGATCTGGGCATCTCAGTTACTCTGATGGTATATCTTTTTATGAAATCACAGACTTTTCTGGCTGCTACAGGCATTCATGTCTGATTTACACTTTTTGAAAAAAATAATTTCTTATTGAATGTTATAATAGAAATATTTCAGATTCTATTGTCTCACTTCAGCAAAGGAATAGTTCATGTCCAGTTCTTGCAGTGGTATTGTAAAGGTCTAGTATCTGGCCATCTAGATCCAAATTTAAAAGGACACCTCAGAATGAATAATCTCTCAGATGCAAAGTTACTTTTCTTCAGTAAAAAAATTCTTACCTAGGGGTCAGTACCTAAAATAATTGTATTTGTGTGATAAGAACAAAGACTGAAATTTATATGTAATTATAGGGCAATAATATTACAACAATGACAGCTGAATTATGTTATATTTTGTAATTATTTTTGACAGAGATTTTTTTCTTCATTCTATGTAAATAGTGAATAACAGTGTTTTTAATACTCCAGCAGCATAACAATGTACACCTCTACTTAAAAAAAATCAGAAAGTATAGAACAACGGTGCAGGCTTGCACCATAGGTGACCCCATATCCATCACCAACTGCCTCACTTTTTCCCTGTGAATGAAAGCATCAAATGGCATATGAAGAACTGGGAGACCATGACCTCATTCAGTAGCAGAGATCAATGGGTGACACCTGACTTATATGCTACTGCTGCAGCCACTTTGGGTATAAGCAATATAAGTAAAAGTTGTCCCTCAACTCTAAGAGTTTCATTTTATTTTGCCCTGCCTTCTCTTCATCTGTTTCTCCACAGTTGAACTGGGCTGTGGTCTCATCTTTGAGCAATTCAGAATGGAAACTTGTTTCTCTGTTGTTTTGAGAGCAATAGTGAGTTGTTGCAAGAATGCTATCATCAGCCCAGGGACAAAAAGGAGATGTAAAAGGTATTTCCAAGGGTGTCCCCTGACTGTATATGCTGGTACTCAGAGACTTACTCTAGGTCTCTGAAGTCCTGAAACAGCACTCTAAGCACTGAGATGTGTACATTCTCCTTGTTACTTGTGATTCAAAACAATTTAAGAGCACTGAACTTCCCCACCATTTAGGGCCATGGGAATGAAGACCTGGAGCAGTGAGCACCCCTTGCCAAGAAACCAGTGGCAAGGAAGCTCAGGTGAGCTTTGTTGGGAACCTCAGCTACTGAGACAGGCAAGACCAAGTGGTGAAATGAGAGACACTGAGTCAATGAAAAGCACAAAGTCATACTAGGTCACCCATAGCTTCAGCCCTGTCCTTCCTCACAAGCACACAAGGTTTGAGCATCTATGTAGCTCCCAGTTAAAATAACAGTGGTTTAATGGGATAGAGTTTACAGGAAACTGAAATATGCCTTAATAGGCTGGTTATGTGTGCTCTAGGGACCTTGGATAATTAGGATTTCCTAAGAAAGCAAGGCAGCAGGATAATTGCATGATACTTAATGGAACATTTGCGAAGAAGAATTGACCTTGACTATTTTCTGGAAACAAATTTTCAGTGTAGCTTCAAAGTGAAACCAAGTAATTTCGTATTGACTAGGAATATTTGTCAACACTAATTTTAGAAAGGGTAAAATGCTGTATTTCATCTCTTGTAAACCTCAAACACAGAAGAGGAAAAATTAAAATCTGAAACAAACAGTCTGAACAAAGTAGTTAATCAGATTGTTTACTGATTTATACTCTAATTTTCTATTATTGGAACTCATCAGTAGTTAGAATATTGTCATTTAACAGTGTTGTTTTTAAACAATGATGAAAACAGTTCTGTAAAAAAGACTTTTTTTTCCTGAGGTAACACTGTCTATAATGTCAGTCATGGTTATTGCACATAATCAATATTGGCCAGTTAAGCAAAAGATTTATTGCATGGTAAATTAACATCCTTACCACAGTAAGAGTGTTTTGCCTATGTCCAAAATACCTGAATTAATTCATGTCCTTTGGGAAACAACATTTTTAAAATTTACTGTACCTTTTGTTACAGATTAATAAATATTTCAGTAATGTATATGATTGCTGATTGTGACAGATATAATTTTAACCACTGTGATAAATATGAAAGATAGTTACCATAAGAAAAATGAAATTGTAATGAAAGGTAGGGAGACTTGTAATAAAGGAAGGATAGTAAATGGCAGAAGAGTATTCCTATTAGACATAAAAATAGTGTCATATAAAAGAGGCAAAGTTAAATGCTTCAACATTACTGCAATTTCAATTCAGAAAATGAAATGAGATTGCTAACAGCAGCTAGTGCTGGAAGGTAGAAGACGGTTAATGAATTTAAGCTAGCTAACAGTGATCTTAGAAGTTCACCTGGGGTCCAGTCTTGTTCATACTGAACCCAGTGACAGCAAGATCAAGCTTTGATGCAGTTCCTGATATGAAGGTTGCTCAGTTCTAAAAAAAACAAATTATGAAAGTCATAGGAAATTTGAGCCATCTCCAAAGCCTGTGTTTTTTTCATAGCTAGCCTGAGCACGTAGGAACTGTTTGTATTACTGCATAGTTAATTACTACTACATAAAAAAACATTTCCATCAAAACTATAGTTATTATAAATATGACTTTTGACTAATTGAACTTCATCTAAAAGCTGTGTTTCCATGGAAATTCATTACTTTTAACAAAATAAAAAATTTAAAAGCAGAAAACCTCTCTCAGACATCCTGTGTGTCCCAGTTTTCCACTAGCCACACAATTCTCCTTGGGCTTATTGTGCTTCATGGGCAAGATATACTGAGGTGCCTGTGAAAAACAGAGCAGAGAGCCCAGCCTGAGGGGATCAGGAGAGGACTGGGTACTTGAGCCATTACACCAGTAATTCCCAGGAGACAGCCAATATTGCTGAAAGTCATTACACCCAGCAGATGAGAGTTAGACTACATCCTTTTTTTTATCTCTATATCAGCTGTCCCACACTCACAGAAAAGTGATCCATTTCAAACCCAGTGGAACTGTGATGAACTTGTCCATATATGCAGTAGAAAGGCATTCTTTTCACTGAAGGTAGATCCACATAAATGCACTAATCAGCATTCCTATAGTGCCCCACCACCAAAATTGAGTGATCATATGTATAAAAATGAGGAAAAGATTTAGCTATACTTTATTCCTCTTTGCAGAAATGACTGCCAAAAATGGTTGTAGTACTGAATATTAGTACTGCAGTATATCATCAGGGATATGAAATATCTCAACCCTGTAGTTTTTTGTGGGTTTGAGGGGAAGTATTTTACATTTCTAAAAGTTAATTAATTCATTACAGAGAGGAAGTTTGGAAGCAAAAGTTTAAGTGAGTTTACAACTAGTCCCAGAAATTTGCATAAAGCTGGAAGAAATCTTTTGAAACAGCTTCAAAGAAAAATATGTCAGTATTGTTTCAAAAACCCTGAGGTCCCATTGATTTGTGATAGGTCTACTTTGGTCATACCTGAAAAGGTCAGATAAATATTTAAAGAAAAATATTTCAGATGCTCTTTACAGAGTGCTTTCCACTTTGAGACCACAAATTTTTAGTCTGAATGCTTTTATTGCTCAAGCTATCAGGTAGGAAATTAAGTCCCTGGCCATTTAGTACTTCACAAGTCAAAAACACTGTGATCAAGAGAATGTACAGCTTTAAACACTGATATTATCACAAAGTAAGCTAAAGTCAGGGATGTACTTTCAATGTTACTGAAAAATGGCTATGGTGTGTAAACCAGATGGAGATGGAAACGGAAAGAATATGTTGTACACATACAGTCCAATAAGCCAGTGATGATACAGATTCCACAACTTCATTATATTCCTTGCAAATTACTATTAATTCTTTTCAAATCCTGCCACAACTTTGAAAAAAAAGAATTATTGGAAGATTTTGCAATAAATCTTAAAGGCTGATGAGAATAATGCACATACTAACCAGGAAGAAATTGTGTCACCTTGGTAGAAATTATCAACTTTCCTCAAGTTGGAGAAGGTTTGTTAGAGTATTTTACTGAAGATTATCTTCAGTAAAATACTAAATATAGAGACACGCTTGCAGTAGAGATTCTAACAGAGTGGCCATTAAACAGAATTGAGCATATACAAAACACTAAGCACTAAAAATAGTGTCTGCTTTCATAAATTCACTTGTCACCAATACTGATCAAGCATCTCCCAGGGAAGGTAGCCAGTCTTTCCAAAAGCTGTATTAAACAGTAGTCAGAGAGAAGAAGAAAAGAGATAAGCTTAAGAAATGACAAGCAGTGTGTCACTTCCCAATCTTTGCTGGTTCACAGCATTTACATCACAAAGAGTATAGCTCTCATATAAAAGGACAATAGGAACTATATTAAAATTTAATGTACAAGGTTATATTACAAAACTCAAAAATGAGGTCTACATGGAACTGATTTGCAAAGCACTGATACCTGCATATTCTGGCAGGGTTTCCATCCTCAGCAAGATTTGAAAGTGGTTAACAGCCCTTAAGAAACAGAAAGTTGTTCTCACCCTTCCACCAGGGAGTAAGTCAGATCGGCTCTTCAAACCAGGATAGAAATACTTCATAAAATTGTCCCTCTTGGATCCTTGGCAGTGGACGCAATGACACTGAGTGTAGAGAGCTAATCAGGAAGTTCCTACCAGAAATCCTTCACTTATTTTTAGAAACCTCTGACAAATTACTGATCTTGTGACTGGAACTTGAGTATTCTGAATCAGATATAAAGTTTTCTACTGGACTTTTTGAAAGCAGAATGACTGTGGATAAATACAACTAGGACTCATGCTACCTGCTGCAGAAAAACCTGGCAAACACAGGAAGTATTCTTTGTGTACTTATAAAGATTGTGGGTAGATGTATTGTACTTCTTGGTAAAATGTCAAAAATAATATTCAGGTGCAAAATGATGTTGTAACTAATAAGACATCCACATTTTTGCACAAGACTCTAATGTCATCTGAGCATCAACTTCTGAAATGAATGTTTTGCTTCCCTCTCTGTGTAGAACAGAGATGCATGAAGTAAGCCTCTTTTTTTTTTTTTTCTTGTTTGATGACTTCTTATGGCCAGACAGAAGCAGCTCACTGTGACACATGACCTCCACAAACTATTCTGCAGTTTGGGTTTTTTTCCTTTTGGCAGCAGAGATACAGGAAACTATTCCAAAAACCACGTACAGAAAAGGCTAGATAAAGCACTGATTTCTTTTGTTGCTGTTGAAGGCCAGTAGACCGTCACAAATATGAAAGAAACTATTACACAAAAATCAAATGAAAAGGAAATGAGAAAATATGAAGAGTGAAGTTTGATAAAAATAAGGATACTACAGTAGAAGGGCTGAAAGAAAATATGATTTTGCAATTATATGCAATTACCTGTGCCTATATACATTAAATTACAAAGTTTCTATTTTTCTTACTATTATAAATCAGACAGGACTTATTTATTAGGAATTCTAATTATGCATTTACACACCTTTAGTCACACATAGATTGTATGTTTCTGCTTTACAGCTTTTTGTGATAGATTTTCCATATGAAATAGTCTATTGGTCATGAACCTAATGGAAAATAAAATATCAATGCCTTCTTAATGTATTCATTCTGCCTTGTAATTGGTATTTACAAGCTAGTGATCACTCTCTTACAGACCAAAAATATATAATGGCAAACATTAGATGCTTTATAATTTGCATGCACCTCTCCTTACCATTAGATTCTTCTCTAGTTTAGAATTTAGCAGTCTGAGCTGGGTGGTAGACGGTTTAGATTTTTTTGCCTTATGTTTGGGGTTTTTCTGTCTCACGTTTTTTTCATGGCCTTTTGTTCTTAAGTCATAAATAACATTTTAACTTTCTTTTTGCCGTGCTTAAGCAAATATTAACTTGTCAGCTTGTACCTACATTTCACCAAGCTTTTGCACTGTGCTTAATTTTAAAACACTTTGATGACTAAAATGTGTGTCTCCTGAAAAATTAATATTACGAACACAGAGTAATGTGTTCCAACAGTGAAAAATGAATAGCTAATAAAAGACATTAAACAAGAAGGATGTCAAAAATGCAGCTTAGCTATCATTGAAAGATCACCATCTCATCCCTTCCTCTGTTACATGCAGTATCCTGTAGCCAACAGCAAAACTTGATAATATCCTCTTTAGATGTAAAGATGTGCTACTATTAGTTTCTCCTCTTTGAGACAGCATTGAAATCGTAATGGATACTAAAGGTTTCTTTGAGTGGTACAGTAATAGTCAAGTGTATTTGTGACTGAAAATTACTTACTCCCTGTTTGCACAATGAAAGTAAATGATCCTGATTCTTGAATAACCATTCATTTTATAACTATGTATTCCTATATTCCAGGTATCTAAAAATGTTAAAGACTGTGAAACTAAGAAACAATCCCTAGAATCTCAGCCCCAAGAGGCTGTAACTACACAGCCTTCCCATATCTAGGAAGAACATCACTGCTGAAAAAAACATCAGCTGAACCTTTGGATCCCTTCTATAGGAGCGTTATTTATATTTGCCCGCATCACTGTGATCTTTGGCACAGGAAAAAATTCTGATTTCTCTGCTTAACAAAGAGCATCAAGGGCACATTTTGTAACACTGGGAAGAACTGATCTCATTCCATTACTGGCTCAAAAAGCAGTTGCATGCCATACAGAGGGTTTTTCAACCTGTTAGAAATTGCACTGGATTTATCTCATGATTCTAACACTGCATATTCATCTCTACCAGTATTTCTTAAAAGATATCTGTCAAGCTGCTAATAATCCAACCACTTTTTATCAAGGAAACAACAGTTAACAGGTGATGTATTGATGTGTGCTGTAAGACAGCAGTTAGATCATTTGCTGAGTGAGATACAGCGGAATCTGGGCTAAGGTCCATTCATAGCCTGATGGGAGAGAAATCTATAGCCTCAAAAGATCTCATAGTCAGTGAAATACCAGTTATTTTAGGTGAGGTACCACCAGAGCTGATCTTTTTTGTATGGTGAACAAAAAAAAAGATTTATTCAGTCAGACGCACACAGAAAGAGAACTTTAGAGATGTTCCAAAACTTCATCTATTTTACAGAGCTGGGCCTGATCAGCCTCGAGAACAGATGACAGAGGGGGCCTCATGAACATCTATAAGTATCAGAAGGGAAGGTGTCAGGAGCATAGAGCCAGGCTTTTGTTGGTGGTGCCAAGCAATAGGGATAAGAGGCAATGGGCAAAAACCAATGCACAGGAAGTTCCACCTGGATACCAGAAAGAACTTCTTTACTGAGCAGGTGACTGAGCACTGGAAATCTTTGTTTTGAAAGACTCAGCAGAAGCTCCTGCTCTCCCCTGCTCTCTGTGTCTGGGGAAAGGTCTCATGGACCTTGCCTTTACATCTTGTCACAGACACCCCTCTGACACCCTCGACTAATCTGCCCCCAAATCTCTTTCGGGTTGGAACTGCCCTGCCCTGAGACCAACTCTGTCTGTAAAAGTCCCATTCAGCCTGCTACAATGCCATTGCTTAGGGCTTCTTTGTCACTTGATACGATAAATGAAACATATTGGCAGAAATATTACTAAAACTAACAATTACCTGTCAACTTGTCATGTATTTTCAGCTATGAGTTTCAACAAAATCTTATTGATAATTAATACCACAGACAAAATAACATAAATAATATTAATACATATGTATACTCCATAGTTTTGCATAATTTCAGGTACACTTATTATCATAGTGAAGCTGTGGTATTCTATAAAAATCTAGTTAAAATAGAAGAAAAAGAGAACTTCAGATTTAGGTCATGTTTTCCATCTCAGCAAAAACAGTTCACAGATGTCACCAGTAACCAGAAGGCATTTCAGTGGATCCAGCAAAATGAATTATTTGGTTTGGACAAAGCATGTTTATGAAGCATTGCAATTTAGAAATACTGCTCAGAATAAGGATCTGAAAGAAAATGTTATCTCCACCTCCAGCTGCAGGATAGAAGATGGATGCAAATGAAAGTTGTTTGAATGACTGCTATACTGCACTCTCCAGATAGCAGTGAAGGTCCACTTGAGCAAGAGTTGAACTAGGATCAAATCCTAGTAGAAATCTAGAGGCAATAGTTTGATAGGTATAACCTAAACTGCAGAAGCTGCAGTGAAAATACAGAGGCAATGATCCCATTGCCATGTTGCTCCATGGTGATCCATCATGACCTCAATGCTGCCAGGGATAGACAGGACAAGTACTGGTCTGTTTAACAGCACTGTCTCTAGGGTAGAGGACCTTTAAATAGTGGTCTAAGCATAAGTCTGATATCTATGTGAGAAGCTGAATCAGATCCCTACTGTGGTCATACTTCAGTTTCTTTCTCCTGAGGACAGCACCATGCAGAGTACACCATCTCCCTTTACATTTGCTGAAGTCGTTGACTTAAACTAGGGCTTAGGACAAAGAGGCAAAGCCTGTGAAACTTCTTTTCATGAAGCTTATACATGTGAAAAATCATCCAGTAATTCTACTTTTATATAGGTGGAAACCTCGAAAATTGTCTCAGAGATGAAGACCACCAGAGCCTCTTGCTGCCTCATGTAGTCTAAATCACCAGGAAATCCCCACCATTGCAAAAGCTCTTGAAGTCTGACAACATGTCTATTTAGTTTGAGGCAGCTTTTCCTTGATTTCTTACACTCCTTTCTGACCTATATGGAGTTCTAAAGGATCAAGTAAAGATTCCTAACTAATTCTGACATAATTTTCAAACCTCAGGGAAGCATTTCTCCTTCTGAAGTCTCCTCCAAGTCTGTTGTGGAGTTTCCTCAGGAGCAAAGCTCACCATTTTTTCTCACTTTCCAATTCTGATAACACTATAACCCAAGGAAGAAAATAAGGAAGTCTTCAAAAGTTCATCAGTAATGATTATATAAAAATAGAAATTGTCCAGACTAGTAAGTTCCAACAATTGATCATTGATCTGGCAGGGTTTGAGCATGTATGAAAACTTTGGTGTTTGAAACTTGAAAGTTTTCAGAGTGCTGTGTCTCAAGAAATATCAGTTCGGTATATGTATAATTTAATTCAGAACTTCAAAGCTTCTGTATCTGCAGAAATCACTTCAGAAGAGAAGTATTTATGAGACATTTGAATTATTCCTACAGTAGAAATGGACAAAATGAAAACAAGAGGAAAAGGTGAAGTAGAAAAAGAAGGGAACAGGATAATAGATTAATTAGAATATAATTTAAGGCAGGTTATTATTTCTGATTATTATATAACATGTTTTATATATATATATATATATATATATATAAAATACATTACATAAATATATTAATCAATGCATTAATATATTGCTGTGATAATTTCCCTCCTGAATATACTGATTTACATAACAAGGTTTTGCTTTGCCCTTGTTGCCATTACCTTATTCCCCAAATCACCACCCTACATGCCTGTGGTATCTTGGCATGAGCCTGGTCTTCATGATGTCTGAAGAAAGGCTTATACTTATTCTCTTCATTTGTTGGACATCTAAAGAGCATCACTAGAAAACAAATCAGTACAGATAACTTTCATTTGACTAGAGTACAGATGTGATTAATACAGTTCTGTGCAATACAGAGCTTGCCTTGTTACAGAATCTGATCTGTTGCTTAGAGGTGGCTGACAAAGTAAAAAGAGTTGCAGGTTAACAGCAAGTCAAAATAAAGGTAAAAATAGGGGGATTTTCTGCTCTCTGCCTAGAATTGTACCAAAGAGCAGCAACTAGAGCTTAGCAAACAGTGTAGAAAATACAACAGTATTTATTTCCACTTGTTCAAGGTAGCTCACACTGAACATTTTGCATAAGACAAAATCTCTCCTGTCAAAAATATCATAAAAAGAACAAAAAATAGAGTGGTATGAAAGTCATGTAATGAAGGGAAATGGTGTAAAGGGAAAACCACTTCACTCCTATGACCACTGGAACATAGACATCTTGTAACTGATAATAACCTGGAAAGAACTGATGGGTTGAACATGTGTTCTGAATACGCAATGCAGTGAACTAGTCAAGCAAAGAATAATTTTTTTTTCAAAAGGTGAAGTAGATTGCGTAGGCCAATGAATTAAACTGTATTTTCTTTATGTTGCACTTACAGAAATTTCTTCAGAGAAAAGTTGAATTTTAATATTGTTTAAACTGTAGTTACCAAAAATCCCTGTTGGTTTGTTTCTAAACACAGCATCCTTACTTTCTTTTTCTTTTCTACTTTTCATTGTATGATAATATTTCAAGTCACTATCAACTTACTTAGTCCAAAAAGATGTGAATTCAAGAACCTTTCATCTTGTGCTACGCCATGGGACATGAGCACCCCCAAATCCAGCTCTATAGGAGTTGCATGACCAGAGGAAAAAATAGGAGAAATCTGTACCTAACAGCTGATGGGCTACATGGAGATAGTGATATGCTGTCCTGTTCCTTTTCACACCATTTATACGTTGAGAAGCAACACAGAAGAAATATTAGCAACCAGTAGAGGTGATTGGAAAGTGTTCTTCTACAGTGCAGAGGTTTTCATTATTTCAGTAGTTTTCTCTTTCACACCACAATTAACATGTCCATAGTTTCCACAAAACAGTGAGATTTATGGATCTCAGAACACCTAAAACAGCATATTTATTTAGGGTAGGAAAAAGTCTAAACTGAGACACTATCAGCCAGAATAGGAAGATAAACCCTGTTTTCAGGCATCACAGTTGAGTCTGTTGCCATCAACACATGCAGGGAGGGGGTGGGGGAAGTTTTATTTAACGTGGAAGTCTCAGCCACAGAAAAGAAATCATTTTTTATCAAAAGTGTCAGTAAAAGCAGTCCATGCTACTAGGAGCCTAGGTTTCCACGGGCAGTGTATTTAATCCTCAGCCAGCTCTACTGCACCAATAATCATTCTGTGCCGGTACAATAGCTTGCAGAGGATTATTAAACCACTGAGCAGTGCTTTATACAGTTGTGTTTGAAAGGAAAAAAAATGCTATTGCCAGTATAGTTTATTTTATCGGAAAAAAATATATAAATTACAGGACAATGCTTCCCTTTCCTGGCACAGGCTGTCTATACAGAAAAAGCATTTGACACTAGAGCTGCACCAGCTTAGCTACATCAACAAACCTGTTGTAATATATAAGATGCCTGAGACAGGCACAATCACTCTGAAAGCTGCTTCTGAGGCAAAGGTGGCCTTCATGTTCTCAAACTGAAATACATTCCTAACTTAATTGCAATTCAGTCTCTATAAAGTAATAAATCACACCATCACAATAGGCAAAATATGTTAAGAAGAAAGAAGTCATGATTACTAAAAAAACCTGGAATATAAAATCAAGAAGAGGTGAATAAAGTGAACACTCAAAAAGAAATGCTTCATTCTTGTTGAAGTTACTGTCTATTCCTGCTATAACATTATTGGCCTTTGCACATGATTTTGCCTCAGGAGTCTTTCATTTAGAAAGTAGGTGGAAATGAAACAAAAAAACCATAGAAAAATCAACTGAGAATGCAACTTAGAAGACAATAATAATGCAGTATTTTCCTCTCCCCCCTGCCTTTGAGTTTCACTGCTTAGTACACCTTCAGATTAAAAAAAAATTAGATTTTCCCTTAGTTTTCTTTGTTTTCTGTTAGAAACAAGTATTTCAAGGTCTAATGGAGATGAATAAGTGAAATGTCAAGTCTCAGGTATATTCTTAACCATATGGATTGACTTCACTTCATTGGAAAATGTGACAGGAGTGTTACGCAAGTCATTAATAAGTCTCTGGCATATGACCTGTCATATTTTTTGAGATTTTCATGGAAATGTTTTCAAACATCAAATAAAAACAGAGTGTTACTAATTGCAGCCTGTTTATCCTTCTGTATTTATACCTTCTATTTAAAAAAATCTATCTGTCAAGAAGTGAGTGAAAACAAAACTAACTGGACTGGGACAACTAATCACATGCAGTGAGTAAAAAATAGTCTATAACTTCTGTCATTTCTGTGAAAGCAGCCTGTGCCAGTGGTGAGTCATTAAGAATTACTGTCCATGAGAAGATGATTTGTTCTCAAAGTCCTGCTGAGGGTCAGTATGTTCCCAAAGTACTAGATAAAGTAGTCAGGTTTCGTACATAATGCTCCTTGGATGAATATTTGTAAACACTTAGGGTCAGATATCATCTGCCTCATTCTAGGCTTTATTACTGAAATCTGTTTCCATGAAGCCCTGAAGACAGACCAGAACTGTGTAAGCCTTCAAAACATCCCTTATTACCCATCTATGTAAAGATATAGATGGGAATTTGTGATTCAGGTTCCTTTAAAATTTGTTTTGATGTTTAAATGCCTTTTGGAAAACCCCAAGGAGTTATATATGGCCCTGAATAAACTTTTTTAGTATTGGGTATGCCTGAGATGGAGTTCACTTTCCAATAGCAGCCTTCACAGTGTTGTACTTTGCATTGGTAGCTAGAAAGGTGTTGATAAAACATAAGTGCTTTGGCTACTGCTGAGCAGCCCTGGCACAGCATCAGCACTGTCTCTCAACATTCCTTCCCCCACCACCAAGGGGCTAGGGGTGGGCAAGAACCTGGGAAGAGACATAACCAGGCCAGCTGACTTGAACTAACCAAAGGGATATTCCATACCATATGATGTCAGCTCAGACATAAAAGCTAAGGAAAGGAGGAGGGAGGGCATTCATTATTTACAGTGTTTGCCTTCCAGAACAGCTGCTACACGTGCTGAAGTCCTGCTTCCTGGGAAGTAGCTGAAGACCACTCACCAATGGGAAGTAGAGAATAAACATTGTTATTTTCCTCTTTGCTTGTGCACATGCAAACTTTCACTTTTGCTTTAGTAAAAGGCCTTATCTCAGCCTATGAATCGTTTTCCATCTTATTCTCTCTCTCGCGTCTCTCTGTGAAGGGGAGTGATAGAGCGGTTTGGTGGGCACCTGATGTCCAGCCAAGGTCAACCCACCACAGCAATACAAATCTTGCTGCTTTCCCACTGTCAGAAGCCATGTGAGGCTATCTTGGATGAGATAAATATAGGGTCACAACAGCAGCCGTCCTTTTTCCTCGACTGAGTTGATGCACTAGTCCTACGCTTCCCAGAAATACCTTTAAAGGAGGAAATAATTTTCTCTTGTGAGAGAAACTATCAGTTGTACTGGTTTGTGCCATAAAGTGGGAGAAAGTGTCTTTCCAAGTTCAGTGTGGGAACAATTCAAAGAAAAGAAACTATAAATGCAATAAATGCATAATAATTATGCGTGAATAAATAAATCAGATGAATCTAAAATAAATCTTCTCTTTTAAATAATATACTTACTTTTTTTAATTACATAATTTCTAGCCAAGGATCAAATTAAAGAATTTTTAATGGAAGTGCTGCCTTAAATGAGAGCTATAAAAGTCAATGTCAGTAGAAATAACTGTGAAGAGACACATGACGCTACACTCTGGTACCAGAGCTGTTAGAGTGCATCATTTCCTCCTGTAAGAAATTGTGATTCAGAGCTATGTAAACAAGCTTTTCAGAGGAAATAAAGAATGGTGTCAGTTTGCCAGACTGCACAGGTATACATCAAAATCTGTCTGCTGAAACAAGAACAACAAAAATTTACCTTGATGATGGTCCAAAATGTCTACTTTGTTTTCCAAAGAAAAACTGGACTAAAAAGATGTTGAGAATTTCAATATTTAAATTAAAGTGTTAGCTTCTTATGGAAGAAATTAATAATTTCTATTTAAGTTTTCTTTGTTCTTACTTTGAAAGAGAGTCAGAGCTTGTCTACAAGAAGACTGGGGATGTTCTTCACAATTCAGAGTCTCTGTGCCCTGAGTTGCTGTGTTTCAAAGGCTTAATAGAGAAGGTGACCACCAGATTACACTGTTATTTTTGAGCATTAAAATTTTTTTAGCAGGGAGATCTCTTGCTTCTTTTGTCTCATGTAATTACATCTACACTTCTCTAGAGAAAGGAAAATAAATACCAAAATGACAACTGAGATTCACAGTTACAAAAAGAGAAACCTTCTGATATCCCTTGCTTTTCTGCTAGAAATTTTTCAGTTCACAAAAAAACTTGAAAACACATTTTCTAATAAATTATTTTCCAGGTGTTTCAGGATAGGTTTTGTTTTCTTCTAAAAAGAATCACAGGTTTGAATGGAGATTTGGAGGTCAGCTGGCCTTGACAGTTGCTCAAAGGGCCAACTTTGTTTAGGCTTACATCCTGGAGTAGTCACTCATTAACAAGAGGAAAAAAGACAAATCTAAAATAACTTTGAAATCTGATTTGTTGCAATAAAAAAATCCCTACAACAAGCAGATGAACTGATGAGGAAAGTTACAAAAATTAATCCCCAGAGGTAGATAAAGAGATTATAAACAACTATAAAATTCGCGTTAACCAGATGTGAACTACATTGTAATGATGACATCCTTCTGAAGTGTCACGAAAGGCATGTCCAAAGATGTGGTGCAGTATTTCTAGGACTCAGGAAAGTATTTCTGCAAAAGAAGTAATATACAACAGGGTCATTTAGCAGCTGGGAGACATTAACACACCACAGTCATTTAATAAGCTTGTAACATGTTTTTCCACCACTAAAGCTCATATTTGTTATCTCGTTTAATATAATAAGAGGGTTGGGTTGTTGTCTTATAAACTGGGGAGCACAGTACTTATTCCACCCTTCTAAATGCAAGGTTTTTTAACTATGAAATTATTATATTTTGTTCATTTTAAACAATGTGCTCTATGAGCACAAAAAATAGTGCTCTATGAGGCATCAGGCATTTGAAACCTCCAGTGGCTACTAAAACCAGCAGTCATAACAAATGTATCAGAGCTATGGCTATGCTAGAAACATGCAAAATTTTGCAAAAGCTACAAAATATTCAGATTCTTTTTCTTTTCCTTTTTCTTTTAACAGACTTTATTGCTGGTCAAAGCTCAATATAAACTACAAAAAAAAGGGAAGGCTGATATTAGAATAGTACATACATGTTTTGTAAGTGGTTTTGGTAAAAGATACTAAAAGATGTTCAAAAAAGATGCAAAAATGCTTACAAAAGAACTATAGGGTTGATCTCAGGTCTGGAATAAAAATACCTTGCACTGACAGATTTAGAGCGTACAATGTGTTGAGTCTGTCAAAAGAAACAGGAGCTGTAACTTGATTATAGCATGGAACTGCTTTGACAGGAAGAAAATAAGCGCAAACACCTTTATAATGTGCAAAAAAAGTACACCAACAAACAACAGTTGTGGGCTGAATTAAGTAAATTAGCATCTAAAAATCCAGCATGTGCTCTTTAATTCTCCTTCCAAAAGAAAGGAATTGTGTTGTGTCTGTCTTGTCTATCTGTCTCTTTGTTTGTGCTTAAGCCTCTTGATAAATTGCCACTACATTTGGCATAGAAGTAGATTCATTATCTCAGAAGTACTGTCTTAGAAATTACTAAGTCTCTGCAAGATGCCAGAAAGTAAGCAACTAGATGGGAAGGACTGTGTACATTCTACTCAAGGAGGGAAAGACCTACTCAGTTCCATCAGACACTAACAAATCCTTACTGGAAGAGTTGCTATCCATGTTCTAACTATAAGGAAAAGCTTCCATTACAGCTAACGTGCTACTAGACACCAAATAATCTGAATTAGAGATAAAACCCCATAGGAACAAAGGTGTTGTTTCTACTACTTGCAGTTACAGCCAGGTCCAACGTTACCGGGTTGTAACACTTTAATTTCAGGCCTTAAGAGATATCACTCACACGAACCCTTGTAATTCCATTGGTTGTTTGATACCTTCAATTCACATCCAGAGAAAAAGTATGCACTTTTCTCAAAGAGGCTTCTGTCAATTTGGTGAGAAAACAGGCATTTTGGAAAAAAAGGGTTTTAACAAGAAACCACGCAACTTCATAAAAACATTACAACAAAATACTGAGACTAGCAAGCATTGCTACAGAAAACCTTTGTTACACTCAGCAAACACAAAATCCAGGCCACTTAAGGGAGGTATCCACAACTTACAGAAAGTAAGTGTTTAAATTATTCACAAGTGGAAGAAAAGAATAAAGGAAGAGAGATTAAAAGAAGAAATAAAGAGATAAAAATAGGAGGTAAAATCAGAGTTACCACTTAGAAGGTCCCATGTTGACATCTTCAGGAGAGTACACCAGCATCAAAATAGGGACCTGGTGCTGCCTCTTTATAGACTCTGGTCACTGTGGCCACACCCCCTGGGCGGGAACTTCAGATCACTGACCATGCCCTGCCCTCCCAGCCAGAGTGACAGATGCCACAGCCAATCAGAGGCTCTGGGATTGACAGGTGCCCAAGTGGCCTTCATGCCATGTGGGGCTGAGTCCAGCAGCCACCTTGGCTGGCCATGGGGGTGCTGGGCTGGGGGCCAGGGCCCCTCCCCTCACACAAACACATAGACAAAAGAGTTGATTCAACCCATCCATCAGTGAGATATAAATCCAGTCTGTGACACTTGCAGAACTAGAGCACCTAAAAATCAGGATGATTCAACTCTCAAGGAAAATAATAAGAAAAAAATAATGCACCCCCTTGATTTATCAGTATTTTGTATGAGATCACATCAGGTTAGGGTTTTTATGCATGCGTGGTAAGAGCTTTTCACCTGGACAGTCTCACATCTGCACCAAATGGAATATCAAAGGATAGAGGAGTGGAAAAAAGAAGCATCACAACTGAAGAGTAATGCCATTAAAAAAAGTATAAGCTGTACTTCTGTGCAAGGGTCTAGTAAAAATAGGACAACAGGCTATGACCCATCTCAGTGAGATGTGTAGCCATGCACACCCCAAGACTATGGTTAAGCTATGGCTCATGTACTACCCTCAGCTCTTCCTATCTACAGTTTATACACACTGTACACCTGGAAACAGGCAGTGACTGAACAGAAAACATCTGGCAAAAAAGGCTCTTGTGTTCATGATTTAACTACAAATAGAGTCATAAAGGAATAAAAAGTTACTTGGTATAACCAGTAGGTCAACGATAAGGAGACTCATCTGAAAAGTGAAGTACATATAGCCAAATCTCTGTTGCTTCTGATTTAGAGCAAGGATTTTCACCTGGTTTTTGCATCCCATCCAACTGTCTTAACCTGTAAGTTTTAAAGATAGATTCACATTTTCTGTGTCTTCTCTGAAGCTAAAATTTTATTTAACTGCAAATTTCATGTAGCTGCAATAATGTCAGAAATGGAAACTGCAAAGGAAATCTTGCCCTGGGAAAACAGAGACTTTCAAACTTTCAAATGGGTCTCCTGCTGCTCAGTTGAACACTCCAACTACTGGCTTAAGCAGGCTGCTAAGTGTGGTGTTGCATCTCTATCACTTATGCAGGGTCTGATCCAGCTCTGAAGATGCCTACCAAATAAGACTTTGCAGATGATGAGACAAGAATGTCCAGTTTCAAGATCTTACCAAGACTTGCAGATGTGGATTTGACTGTGTGACTGGTTGCAGACAGCTATCAAAGACAACACCTCACAATCCAAGTAAATTGACAGTGAAGACAAGCCTTTTCAGCAACACAGCAATGAAAAAATATACATGGGCCAAGAAGCCTATAGAGGCTTCCAAAGTTGTGAAACACATGACATCTCCTCACTTGACACATCTTGAGCCATTCTCCAGTATTGCACTGCATCACTTGAATTTTCATGCCCAATTAGTACTCCCCTGGAATACCTTTATTCTTTCTGAGGCATAGCTTTCCAAGAGGCAGCTTCCTGATCTATGCAGCTGCTCTGCATTCACAGTTGTGAGATTTTTGGCTCACTCTTCAGCTATGCTGAAGTGCATCCCACATGAATAAGCCAAATTTACTAGATATTAGAGAATGCCCTGGGGAAGCATTTAGTCCTTATCATTATCTGTTTATAAACTGTTTCATCCATGCATTATATCAACTCAGATCATATGTATATTTTAAGATCATTGAAGAGAATACTGAACAGCATCCAGCCTCATCTGAATACCATCACTACCCCTTGAAAACCCTTTGGTCAATGATTTCCTTGGACAGTTGCTTTTGTGGGATTTTCTAGTTAGTGAATTCTTAATCTATTTAATATGTGCTTGAGTGACAATGTAAAGTGACTATTTTTAATCAGAATATTTTGCAGTGATAAGTTAAAGGCCTTATAAAGTTCTGTTATAATTAAGCAATTATTTTATCAGCCAAACTTACAATTTTCTCAGAGTGAACTCAGCATTGTCATATTCCTAGATTTTATAAGGGTCCCTTTGTTATTAGGATGAACTGTGAGGTGCATTGATCCAAACTGTCTTAAGACTTCATTCCAGACACTCACTTATAACAATAGCAGTAAGGTTTCACACATGGTAAACTGGAAGACCAGCATTTTCTTTATGGCCCACTTTGTTTATCTTTCAACTTTGTTCACTTCCAGTTTCATAAGTCACTCATTGACAAATACCTAGGGAACATTGTTGTTGGAAAACTGTACAATACTGGAGAAAAAAATCTGTGCTGCTATGAAAAGAAATGGACTTTTTTAAGCCTAAAATGTTTTCTAATTTGAAGTAGAGACTATTTAGCCCTGCTGCGTGGTCATTTTCCTTTGCCAAAAGAGTATTTTAACAAGCTTCTCTCACAAACCAGTAGGCTACCAAATAGTAGTTCTAAGTTTTCCACACACTCTAAAATGTATGAAGTAAAGAGAACAAACAGAATATTCATTTTATGCATCATGAGAGCTTGAAAGGAACCACAGCATAAAACCCAAAGAAACAGGAAGTCTACAAGTTTGAGTATTGCTGGTCCAGGACACTAACAATGCCTTCAAGCAAAAGTGATTCCATCCAATGGGAGAGTTGCTTGAACACATGATACAGGGTGCAGTTAGCAAGTTAAGCTATAAAAGGCATTATTTTAACAAAAAATGATGGAGATTGCCATTAAAAAGAACTATACAAAGAAGGGGGAAAAAAAAGAAATCAAAAGTCCTAATTAGTTCTCTCTTATATTTCCCTGAGTGTTACTTTTCCCCAAATGTTAACCCAAACTAACCCGCTTGACTCACCACAATGAATTTTTTCAAAAGGATCAGCTGATGTCAGCACTTTCTCTTCACTGGTCCTAAAGATATTCAACAAAAAACACTGCTGGTACTTCCACAGTCACTAACAACAGCCAGAAAATTCTTGGCAAAGCTTTAAATTATTGACTGAAAAGAGATCAGAAACCACTGTGCAGTACTCCACAGCACTGGTTGGAAAGATCTGATAAGTGTTAGTAAGGGTTAGATTGGGTCCAGCGTGCCCTTACGGTGTAATCAAAGTCCTATCGCAAAGTTTTGTCACAGCTCTTATATGACTGACAACAACAATCTATTTCCACACAGATTTATAGCAAGATTGCCGTCAAACGACCAGAGCATTGAGGCTTTCTTCCTCCTCTAATTGGGAGGCAGCAGTTTGTTTCACAGACTACTGATCTCTCTGCAACAGTAGTTCCATTAATATCTGTCTCTGGTTAAAAGTTGTACCTACTCCAGCCAAGAGCAAAATCAAACAGAAAAGGAAATAACACTGAAGATCTATCTGTGTGGAATATTTCTCTCTATCTTTTTTATAATAACAATGAAGAACAGCAGAAGCAATTTTTTTCTTGCTATCAGTTTGACCTAATACAAACCACGTGGTTATAGAAGAAATATACTATTACCTATCCAAGCATGCATTCAACCTAGCATGTTCACTCATGTGCCCTGGAAAACCCCAGTGCACAAGTGCAAACATAACTGTTTGAGAACTGTCAGTATCTCATGTACACAGATGGGTAGTGACATGAAGAAAAGTAGGCTTAAAAATGCATTCAACATTCTTCTTGTCACCTTTCTCTTGAACACTGGCTTCACAGATGTTTATGACCCTCCCAAAGCAACACACGTTAATACTCACGGAAGAAGCTTTGATTGCAAAAATTTTCAAAAAAATGAGAGTCCTAGTACATGGCAATATGCATCAGGCCTTACAGCTTTCTGAAGAATAAATGTAGGACAAAATTGCAGAAAACAAAAAGGAGAAAGAAAACACTCAGGTAAGGAAATTAAGATAGTGTGGGTTTTCTTTTCTAAATATAAATTAATTCTCTACTATGACTTTCATAATTTTTTATTGTCCCTGTATATAGCCTCCAGTGACATAAATGAAGTTACACTAAATTTATGCCAGAAGGCACATAGCTTTGTCATTGAATTGGAAGCTAAAGAATAATTTCTTCTTATATGTTTTCATGGAAGCATTTTCTCAAGATGCATTTATGAATCGATATTGAAATCTGTTTGTGGATTTGGGAATCACTCAGTGAGGTAACAGAAAGACCTCACAGCTAGTTCCTATTCCCAGAGTATGCTAGTATTGCAAAGCCATTATTGCCAAAAGATGTTAAATGTCAGTATTCTTTTCAATGCATCTTTCCCTCTTGCACACAGAAATTGCCGGCTGTCTTTGTGGCTGCTCCTGTCTCCAGAGTTCTTCAAAAGGCAGAGACAAGGTAGGTAGAGAAAGGACAGGTCTGAAGTCATAAAAAGCTGCTACTGCATAGTTCCTGTGGAACTTTCCCAATGATGCAATTTGCTTTGTCCATTTCAGATATGACCAAAGCAAAGATCTTGAAGACTTTGATCCTGCAAGTGGCCTGAAGGTTGTTGGAGTCCAGGTTGGTCACACAGAACTGCCCCAGGATAACCCCCTCTTCTTGTGGGATGGTATGAAGAGCAAGAAAGAATACTTGGCACAGACTGTGTGAAAATCCCATAATTTTCCAATAGAAATTTACACTGTTTTTACAGAAAATGCAAAATAGTCTAAGACAATGAAGAATCAGGGCTGTTACCTTTTGTAATGCCCATTTAGACAAGACTTCTGACCATGTGAGTCTCAATATGGGGCTTGGTTTGTGACAGGTTTCTGATTTTTTTTCTTCAGTCATGACATTGATTATCACCATTGACCTAAAATTTTAATGGAGTTTTGCAAATTTTTCAAAACAACATTTTTGTCAGTACTCCTTATTTTTAAATTTTTCACAAAAAGAGGTGAGGTTTTACAAAAACCTTTCCCCTTATCTCTGTATGTGAAAGCATTCTCAGACATTATCCTTTTAGTAAATTTTCTATTAACCTATACAGTCACATTAGAAAGCTTTATAGACAGGTCTTGCTTGGTTAGTTACATTGCAGCAAAGTGTCTTACCTATGTGATTAAAAAATAAATATTAAGCCACCTTAGTCCCAAGGTATGTTCCTATATCATTAATGGTTCTTGTTTGCCTGACCTTATAAAAACATAGTTGATTTTGTTGTTTCAAATAGGTATAAATAATGCAAGAAAGTGTTTTCCTAAGCAGGTTATTACCTATAAGGATGTAGCTTTTAAGACAGCCTTTAGTATAAAATATGCATAACTGCCACATATATTATTAACAGGTACCCAAAATTGTTAGTGCAGTACCTTATTACCAGAAAAACAAATGAGAATTCTGGTATGGCATACTGCATCAGAAGAGATGGGTGAAAGTAGACAGACTTTTTCTTATACGTGTCTGTTTTCCATTCATGATAATTTAAACAAACATCTATGTAAGGGCTTCATGGTGTTTTGTATCATTGTTATAAGATTAGAGATAACAGGACAAAATAAAAAGTCTCACAGAAAAGAGAACACAAAATCATGTCTCACTGGAAGGGAAAATAAGCATATTTGCCACCGAGAGGACAATCTGCTATTTCATTTCTTTGATGCAGTTCATATTATGATGGTCACAGTGTCAGGATTAATTAGACCAGAGGGTGGTGTAAATGCCAAAGGAAGAAGTTGCTGTACATCTGTTCTAATTTATCTCATGGATGTTCCTTCAGTAAGTGAAGAATGTGTCTTGGGCCATCTGTGACCCAGTTAGAGAGAGCCAGGATGGCCTGTTACCTTGCGGGTGCCAGGGCAGGAGCTTGACAGGAAGGTCAAAGAATGGTCTGAAGAGTGCCAGGGAATTTCCACTCATTGTATGCAAATCTGTGACTGGAGAGAGGTAGGACTCTCAGGTGACCCCGGTGACCTTGAAAGGGAAACTAAAAACTGTATCTTCTGAAGCAATCACCTCTAAGTTATTCTTCAGCCTGATAGCAGAGGCACAGGCATATTGATAAGTGTCCATTTATTGATGCAGAAATAGAACCAGGGAAAAAGCCAGTCAGAATCCCTATGAGAGGAAGAAAAAGTGTTCTCTTACAACATCTTTAAACAGGACTTAAGACACCCAATAGTAGAGAAGGAAAGATGGCCGATGACTCTTTTTAAAGATTCAATGAAAGTTTAATATTGACCTATACTTCCAGTATAAATTTTATTAAAAAGAGATGGAGGTGCTTTGCAATGTGATATAATGAACAATGAGCAAAAGCTGTGTGTGTTTGATTGGTTGTCTATGAATGCGAAAGCAAAGAGCAGAAAAAATGAGTTAGCAGAAGTTCCACATTTGGTTTTCTAATGTTGGGTCATACAGAACTTGGGAAATGATGGTGAAGAAAATAGTAAAATTATAGTCACCCTAAATATGTTTCTTGCATGCAGCTGACTTACAGATTGGGCAGAAAAAATCTTTTTAGGTTGCTTTTATCTGGTAATAATTAATAAAAATACTGAGAGTTAACACAAAAGAAACTGGGATACAACCCAAAAGATTGGAAAACAGTGAGTTTAAAAAAATCCCAAACTATGTGAAAGCTGAGAAATTGCTATGTAAACAGGCAACAGGACATGAGTTCGTAGTAAGAAATAATGGCCGTAAGAAAGTCAGTGCCATTTTTTGTTTAATAAGCTACAAGAACACATTCTGGGATTTTAGCTTTCCTCTATGTGCTACGAAAGAATTTAGAGAAGTGTAATTAAGATTCATACTTCTACAGGGATTAGCTGAAGAGAAAAAGTGGTACAGGAATGGACAGGAATCAACTAATAGCACTGTAATGCAAATAGGAGAAAGCAAATTACTCGGTGTAAAAAAAATCAAAACCTAATTAAAAAAAAAAAAGGAAAAAAGAGAAAGACAGTTTTTAATAAGGTATCCACATGAATGGGCATAACTGCAAAGGAACAAGATTCAAAAACTTTAAGAATATGAATAAAAATGGAGAAGAGCAGAAATATATGAAGCAGCAGGAAATTTAAAGATGAGTGTTGTGAGAAAGTGTCCCCCAAGTGAAGCCTGTGAAAGTGAAGAACAGCCTCTTCAGGAATTGCTGAACCATACGTCTATAAAAAGCTCCAAAGAAAGCATTAGAAAGACAGTCTGATGGAGCTAACAAGCTTTCGTTACAGGTAGCTAAGCTAAATAATACATAACTAGAGGTAATTTCCACCACTGTACTATACTAATTTTCTCTGGCGCTTCACTTAATTGAATTAATAAAAAGTTGGAACTTTCATTCAAAAGCACATTGAAACAGATAGACTTAAAATTGTTCCAGGAAGCTTCTGCTTAACTATTAATTTGCTTTACTAGTACTACTGAGCAAAGGGATTAACAAAAGATTCTACTTGAAGAAAAAAAAATGGGAATAATCTCTTGTATCATGTCACAGGCTGAGAGGTAGAAAATAATCCCAATGTTTTTTCATTAAGGTCCCTAATTCACTCGAACCCCAGCAGCTCTGAATAACTATGTTATTGTTTTATTTGTAATGTCTGCCATGCATCAATAGCTATAATGGAGAGAGATTGATAAAAAGCAGAGATTTAGTAGCAACTCAGCAATTAAACTGCACAACTAGTCTTTTTTCTACTGTTCCCTGGTGGATACAATTCTGTTCATTAATCTGCAATGTTGATTATAGCCCCTCTGTGATATTGATCTGCATTTCACAGTTCTGTGTTTGCAAGAACATGTAGTTGTTACAGGCAGCTACAGTGCTGCATACACATTGAATTATTGCTGAAATATTTAAGCCAAGAAAAAGAAATAAAAACTAGTGGTCCTTAGATTGGTTTGAGCTTCTGTGCTTTTGCCATGGCAATATTTTCTTTTCCTCTCCACTTGTTATAAATACAAAGTAAAATTAAACAGACTCAGGAAAAAGTAAAGAAAACAAAAAATTCCACAAACCAATCCCTTATAAGTAATTTGTCTCAGGAAATCTCACAAACAGTATTCTGTAATTTTTCAACCAATTTTAGGTCTTTACAGTAACCTTTTCCTCTTGTTTAGATATATTTGTGTGGACAAGTACGAAAAGGCTATTACTTACCATTTATTCTCTAAGACATAGTGAAGGCATTTCTCTTCCTTTTGCATCCCAGTTCCATATTCTGAATATTTTGTATTTTTATTTGCATTTAGTCTAATGTTACAATTGTTCAGTTTCTTTTTTTTTTTCATTTAAAGAATCCATACTCAGATGAAATAGTACATCTGTTGATTCTTCTGTGCTTGAATAAGGCAGTTATCCTATCAGGTGTCTTCTCCATGCATCTACACCACCAGATAAATGACTAGAAGTAGTAGTTCTGGGCTGGAGGAAGCCCTCACATTGTATCTGTAAGATAACGCAAACAGTGATGTAGATGGACAAACTGAGGGACAGACATTTTAAAGTGATTACAAAGGTGTTATAGAAGATATGCAGGAAAGGGAAAGACAAATCTTAACACCAAGGCTGCCTGGAAAAAGCATATAATGTGACAGCATATAACAGAAAAACAAAAGCAGAGCTGGTGTACACAGTGTATGCATCTCAGAAACCCAATTCTGTCCCTTTGAGAGATGGCCCAGTATGTCAGTGAGTTTCCTCTGGTGAGGCAGAGGAAATGCTCCTTGACTATTTTTCTTCCAGATTTCTCTTGTGATGAAAAGGGAATCACTGGAAAAAAAGAAAGAAATGTTGCTGAAAAGAGAACAAAAGGAAGAAAAATGACTGGAGAGAAAAAAGCGACTGATGAGGAAAAAAGAGGAAATGTGAAATAAATAGAAGCAAAGCACAAAAAACAAAGGAGGGAAAATAATAATCAGAGCAAGGAGAGGTTTACTGCAATATCTGTCTTTAAGAATGAAGGGCAAACCATACACACTACAAAGCCATTTTGATTATCAGTAGGATGACTATCTATAGAAAGATACTAGTCCAGTCCTGAAACATTCATGCATTTATGTCCAGGGGAATTTTCTGCCACTCTAAACATTTTTTTTCTGCCCTGAATCAGGAATAAACTGAAAAATCTTTTTAATTTTGATTATTTCTGCAAATTACTAATAATACAGGTGCAGGCAATAACCACTAAGTCACAATACAGGTATGAATACTTGGGGTTTGGCTTCTTGGTTTTACTGGTTTTCTGCAAATATTTGTGCAAGGCTGTCATATATTTATGTGAGAGCCCTATGAGTAGAGTTCATATACTATGAGATCCTTATGTGAATCTCTTTCAGGGTGATTATTTGCAAAGATTATTCAATATCTTCTGTTGGTGCTATTCCATTTTATATGGATTTAATATATTTAAAATATGCACTGGGTCAAGAACTATGTGAAAGCTCTGCTTCACTTGCAATGAAGCTAATAGCTGAGGTGGTTTAAGACCGTCTTAATCACTGCTTAACTCGACACTTCACCAGGGATTACAAATCAGGCTTGATTAAACTGAACCCATACCTTGGCCACTGGAGTTCATAGCTTGATGTCTTAATACCAGCAGCCTTTGGCAGAGAGACGGAACAGGCAACTGTGGGCAGCCTCTTCCTAAACTGCCAGAGCTGGATCCATCAGAAATTTTCTCTCTGAGTGTCAATTTCCAACCTGATGGTACTGGTACCCACCTGAGAAGGGACAGTCCCAAATCATACCACTTCCAAAGTTAACCAGAACAGATATTTACCCCTTGCCTTGCTCAGAGAGATGTCCTGTGTTTGACAGGAGACAGTTCTTGTTTTCACTAGCACTTCCTGGGAATTACTGAAAATTTTCCCAGAAAAAACAGCTTGTTGAAACAGATAAAAATCCATGGTGTGTTTACACTTCAGTGAAGCAGTGTGCCTTGTTTTCTGCTACTGCCCAGCTCCCAAAGCATACAGACACCTCGAGCACAACAACAGACAGCTCTAAATGAGCTGGAGATTTTCTATGACAATAGTTTTGTTATCAAATGTCTGGCTGGACTTATTTTTCATCCACTGTCTGTTTGATTCATTGCCAGTGATTCTCTGCCAGTGGAAACATCCACCCCAGTGGATTGCTAACATCACAGAGCTTAGCCGGCTGGAGCTGCCTGGAAAATGCTCAGGGTCTAGGGCCGGCACATCTTCCGAGTGTAGCAAGGACCGTGGTTCATAGCACCACAGAGCCAGACCCTGCAGGGGCTCTCTGGTGCCAGGAACTGCCAGGGTTTCCACCCACCACTAATGAGTTTCTTAAATTTACACCTAGTTTTAGCTCTCACCCACTCATTGCATTTTTCTCCATTTCTAGATATAGTAATTCCCATGCCTGAGTTTTTGGCTTCTATTCTGCATTTGATTTAGCCTTTTCTTGCCTCCTGCTAATTTTCCTGTGTTTTATTTCACATCTGCATGACATTTTCCTCAGAGGTCATTTCTTCCTGATGTTTTATATTCAGGTGTTCTCGTTTGTTGGCCTAATATTTGTTTTATGAGTCTCCACTTGCATTATGATTTCTTTGCTATTGCCTCCATTTTTTAACTGCTATTCCCATTTCCATCACCCTGACCTTACTCTTTGGGCTGCTGATCTCAGCCTCTAGAGCAGCACTTCCTCCTGACTTTGATCCTAAATTACCTCTTTCATGCGAGGCACATTCAACTGGCATTTGGAATTTAGATTTCCTGAGCTTGATATTGCAGACCCCAGAGTAGTTCTTGAGAAAAGAAAGGCCACCTGAATTTGATTAAAGCCAAAAGTGTCAGTCAAGCACTCTGCAAGTTGTCTGTTCCTACATGAATCGGCCTGGCAGAGCCTTTCTTGCTCCCCCAGCTCAGCAGAAGTGCCATGCCATTTTAGCACTGTTGGCAAGCCTGTAACTCCCACTTCCAGCAGCAAACCACAGGGTAAGGCACCGTGCAGCATCAGGATGGTTGGCAAACTCTGGCCTGCTGTACACAAGAACAAGTCTTACCTTGGCTGTCTCCTTGATCCTGACAGATGCAGCTTCTTCTTCTCTACATTTAATCTTAGCCATGCTCTGTGTTTTGTATTTGGTCATACAGCCTCTCTATGAGGATGTACTTTATTTATTCTTTTTTTTTAATTTTAAATCCTTTCCAAAAAGCCCAGCCAGCCTTACACCCAGAAGGTTGATTCACCATCTGTTCAAAGTGAAAAACATCAGGGTAAATAAAATTTGGATAAGGAAGCTCACAGTAAACAGGCCAAATCTTTCTAAAATGTTGGAGGTGATAACGCATCTTAATCATCCAGTTTCCCTGTATTGAGCACAGCCATTTGCTTTGAAGGTTTAGTCAGTCCTTAATGTTGAACCCTTTTTTCCTTTTCAGCTTAGACTACAGCAGATGTGAGTAGGACTGCAAGACTTGAGGAAGGAGGAAGGAAAGTTAACAAGTTGAAGGCATGAGCTTTGCATAAAAGCTAGTGTTACATATTTTTCCACATCAAAACACAAGGAATGGGCACTGAAATAACCTAAATATCCTTTTTACAAATAGGTGCCTTAGGGCTAGTGGATTTAAATTTCAGATGCATGCTGCACATGGGTTGTCTTACCCCAGAAAATCTGATGCTCCTAATGCTTGCACATGTGAAGGGCTAAATTTTATGCATTTTTCTGGGGTACAGAAGTGCCTGGATTTTTGAAACTAGACCCTAATTTTAAGACTAAAAATCCAAATCTTGATTTACCCAGAGTTGCCTTTCACTTGTTTCCATTTTAAAGGGTGTTTCAGCCCAGAATTTAGAGGATTAAGTTCATCCGTTAATTATTGCAAATGACCAGGCATTTATCTTCCAGTCTCTAACATATTGAAAATTGTGAAATTTACTTGAGAATTTTAAAAAAGAAATCAATATGTTCCTGAAATAAACATACTGTCTCCTTCCTCACACTAGGGAAGCCAGTCAGGGGAAGTTAATTGCCTAGACCCGTCAGTGCGGAGAACAGCATTAATAAATGGGGTGTACTGGCTTGTATAAAGGACAGATGTGAGTTTTCTGCTCCAATGTACGATGAATTAATTCTCTCTCTTTTCTACTTTTTCTCAATTTATATATCACAGTGACCATTGAAGAGCTGCATTTACAGTCATTTTGGTAAAGTGTTGCCAGAGCAAAATCCTGGCCACATCTTGTGCTTGGTGGCCCCATCCTTATTCTTCAGACCTCATCCTCAGATTAGATCAGTCTGGAAAAATGCTCAAATATGAGACATAAGTGACGTCTAATCTGAAGGTGGGAGTAACTGAGCTATCTTGTCATCTACAGACGCGTTCTCTCACCTTCTCTCCCTTCTGTAGTATTACTTAACTCTGGTGACTACAATTTCTGATTCTGTTGCCATCCCCACCAAAAAGCTTACTGCAGAGAAAAGGTAGGATCCAGAAAAGAGTCCAGATGGGATTTGGCAAGTCAGACGGTGTGACAGACAAGAGCAGCTTGGCTAAGGGACTGCAACACTGTCAGCTGTGCTCTAGTCAAACACGAAGCTATTCAGGACTCCTGGTTTTCCACTTGGCTAAGGAAGGGCTAAATGGCACTCATGGCTCTCTGGCTCCTTGGTTTCTGCCCACCAGAGCTTGTGCTGTCACTTATGTGGTTGAAAGAGTAGAGCAATTGAGCTAGTCCAGGGAGAAGGAGGGAACTGGCATGCCTAACAGAGTTGCAAGGCTGCTGTGGTGGCCTTTCAGATAGGTCTCCTTGCAGACACACTGCAGGCCAATAAAGCTGCATGCAATTGTGGACAGGAAAGGCACTAACCGAGAACATACTGGTTATTTTGTGAGAATTTCCTAAATGGATGTTGTTAGCCAAAAGGGAACATGGAAGAGGGCAAACATCATCATATGGACAGGGGAGTTTCGGAGCAGCTACCAAAGGAGTCTCTGTGCAGTGTACAGTACTTTTATGTCCAAAGCCACAGCGATTATCAGATCCATTACCATTTTAAGGTTCAAACTTCTTTTAGAACTGTTTCATCATTTTAAAAGGGATCACTATAAAGTATTACCCTCTCCTTGCCTGTGTCACTAATCTGTGCTTTACAGTTTCCATAGCAAAGTAGTCAGACACTATCAAAATATGTTGTTTTAGTAAGATGTACTTTCATCAGAAAAACAGAATTTGTCTAAAATTATACGGACCTCTCAGTCTGATATGCAGAGGATTTGTGCAGGCTTGGGAGTTATGTAAGCACAAATCACATATCATAAGAGTCATATAAATATATATATGTACACACACGCCATAGTATTTTTTAAAAGTCACTATTTTGACACATCCTTTTAAAGTTTCTGCTCGCTCAGGACAACATGTACCATTCAGCTGATAATTTCACATTGATTTATTTGTTATTCTGCTCCAATCTACTGCTCCTTACACACTTGCCATGGTGTGTCGGTGTGATCCTGCTGTATGTCTGCGGGCTATATAAGTTGTACAGTCTTGAGGCATTCACACTATAGCAGTCTTCCAAGATTGTTCAGGATCTATTCTAAAGTCCAGCAAAATCAGTGGGACTCTTGACAATTATTTTAGTGGGGTCTGGAACAAGCAATAAGACTTTTTAAAGATATATTTGCAAAGAAATTGGTGAAGACATCCATTATGCTGTTTCTAGACTAGGCATTGAAAATATGAAAAAGAGTTATATTTGATCACACACTTTAAAAAAAAATAATAATAATAATAAAAAAATAAAATTATATGACAGAAACAAACAGCATGTCTAAATTATTTTTAACATGAAAAGTTTTAATCTAGAATGCTACCTTATCTAAAGGTATACTGCATCCATAAAATAGAACACTGTAGCATGCATAATAATTTAATTAATCTTTACAGTCTCTGTCAAAAATATTTGGAAAGTTTTAAAAATTACACTGGACTTTCCCATCTACCTTTCTACTCCAACGTGTATAATTTCATTAAGATTAAGCACATAGCCCTCCTCTCACTGCCTCATCTCCTCCTCCTTACTCCTATCAGTGTAGAAACACTCATGCTAAGATTTTCTGATGTAAGACAACTCAAATGCACACCTCCTGAAGGTATCAAATTAAGGAGCCCTGGTCATAATTTGTCATTCTACAGAGGAATCATCATCATATCTCAAAGAGCATCCTTTTTACCTTCTCATTAACACACAGTGAAATACATACTCACACTAATACAGCTACAAACACTGGCCAATCTGTGTTGTTTTCTTTCCCTTTCACATATCCTTTGGGAAAGTCTCTGTCTTATTCTATGTATTTTTGTATCCAGTATTTTTTTTTCTATTTAAGATGCGATTGAGTTCATCTTCTGCACAACATTTTTATTTATGGTATTTGCTCTCTTAGGAAATTATATTAAATTTGAGCGCTATAGCAGATTAACTGTTTTACACTGTAGAGTACTTGCTTGACATACACACATGCACATGCATAGATTTTAGCTTTGCTACATATTGGTAGAAAAGAAGTAAATATTGACATTCTAGTAATTCCCCAAAGTCTCCAGTGTGGACTGGCAAGCTGTTGTGACTTGCACTGTACAGAAAAGAAAATTTAACTCCATCATACAGAAAAGAAACAATAGAGTTATCCCCCATCCCTAGGATATATGTGCACCATAAATGGGCAAATACATCAGTTGGATTTCTCATGTTTAATGGTGCAATTACATCCCATATTCCTAGAATGCATACAATTATTATATCGTATTAAAAAAATAAAAAATTAAGAAGAAAAAAAGAAAAACAACCCAAAAAATAGAAAACAACTCTTGCCAAAACTTGTAGCATATTGTCTGCAGTATGTCAGTCTTTTCCAAAATAGGTAGATGGAGTCTTTATAAAATGATTTTGCATAATTCTGATGCTATAGAAATGATCATACCTTCTTGTTGTAGCATCCTCCTCAAAATCAAAGCAAAAATTCAACCCATTTATCTTACTCTGATAACATCATTTGTCATTATGGCTCTAACTGTCTGTAGTCCTTCTGAACTATCCACTTCAATTGTTTTAATAATTATCAGCCTTTTTATGCATTTTTCTTCTTGCTAAAAATTACAGACCTGTCAGACAATTTAGCTCCCCAGCTCCTTCCCAGGCCTAGCTCTCCTGATCTTACACAAGTTGTAGCTATGTGCCTTAGGTCATTCTTCAGCTCTTTTGAAGTGAAGTGACTCAGGAATGGGAGTCAGGTTGGGATATAGCACACAGTTTGTAAGCGCAATTAGCCAGCTTTGGCTATCTAAGCCCTCAAAAACTAGTCCAAAAGGCCTTGCACCCCTCAAACTCCATCCTGCACATTCCTGCTGTGCCCTAGGGCCTATAGAACACTAATGGCAAAAAAGAAAATGAGAGGAGTCTGGCAGTCTGGAACAAAATCCGTGCATTATTCTAGATGTTTTCCTTGAACAAAAGAAAGTGAACAAAGGCAAGCAGTTGTTTCCTGGAGCCATAACCATGCTATCCAGAGCCCAAAGGAGACAAGAACCCAGTTTACAGAACAATGAGAATGAATATAAAAACAGGTAGGATTTGGCCTGGGAGCTAGGCACAATTCCCTGGAGCAAAGACATTTAGCAGTGTGGATGCAGCCTAGAGGTAGAAGATGTCTACACTCCATTATACAAGATGTGAAGGTTTCTTGGAAAGCAGGCTGAACTGTCAACGGAGTTATCTCTCACACGGGCATTTTAAGACAACCACAGAAGATGCCTGATGTGAAGAAAGGTGGGGATTTTCTTCAAGGCTGTTAAATACCAGCAGCTTCAGAAACTGAGTCATCATCCTCAAAGGTAAGATCTTTGAAACATCAACAGTAGTCATGGAAAACTTGCTTCAGACCTTGATATCATTTATTTCCTACTGAATCCTTTACTGAGGAAGCTCCGAAGCAGCTCAGGACCTCACCTCCTCTGTGCCCTCATCCAGGGAGGTATCAATCATGGAGATTGCTCCTGGTGGTTAGCAAGAGCACCTTCTTGCCCAGACAAAGTGAAGAAGCAAGTCCAGAGTGAATTGTGAAGATAATTTTTGATTGTGTATATTACTGTTTCTTGAAGATTCAGGACAGGGACAATCTCATTTCTAACCATATTAAAATAAAGACAAACACTACTTAAATTACTACCTGAAATGACCAGCAGTTAAAGAAAAAAGTCATTGGTATTTTGCATGTCTCATTTCAAATGCTTTACTGAGAGAAAATGGAACTTAGGGTTTAATTTGAAAACTGTGAATAATAAAAAATTGAGTTATTAAATTGTCAGGTTAATCAACAGTACTGCAGTAGTTTGAATATAAATGTGGTTTTTCTGCCCTCTATAATGTTTTCATATTGGTTTAATATCACCCAATTTCAAAAGATTTTGTATATATAAATGGTGGCATAGACATAAAAATCTTGAAGTCCATTATCTTTACAAGTTACACCTATATAAAACTTATTTGTGATTCATCAAGGTAAGATTCAATAATATACAGAACATTTTTGACATTGTGATTGATACTCTCCTCCCCTCACATGTCTGTATCTAGTCTTTTTGCACAGGCAAATATGCAATATACAAGCTGGCCTAATTTAGATATCCATATTATAATGAGACGAACAACACCATGTTTTCCTCCTTCAGCTATGAAAAGACTGGATGACTAATTGAAGTATACTTTTCTTATTGTCCTTGTCTGCAGACTATTAAACTCTAAGTGCCCTAAGCAACTTCATAATGCACAGTCATAACAAAACATCAAAGTTTGATATTAAATTTCCTCTTATATAACATTAAAATCAGTTTTAATGTTTTTACATCATCAGTTTTAGGGGAGTTTATGTGATAACTTACCATGTACGTATTTAAAAAGAACTTTAATTTGTGTTATTCTTCTTTTGGTAAGTATGAATAAGATCAGTAACAGAATGGTTTTGTACGCTAATATAATTTTTGTGCCTTTTAGGGCTTTACCTTTCCAAAGCAGCTGTATATACAAGCAACTTATGATGAGAGCCCTGAGCATATCTTGGAAGAGAATTTCCCGCCATTCCCCAAATGTTATTGGTCTTTCATTCACATCAGGGATCATATGGCAAAGCTTGCAATGAATTGCTTCTGGAGCAAATGGAGCCAGAAGATGCATGCCAGCAACTAACAAGCATTTAGTCCATGGGAGCAGACCTGAGCTACTTTGAAACAAAATTCCTGGTGTTAGGTCCAGTTTCTATGTGTAGAGCTGCTGCTTCTGAAACACACACACATACACACACACACACACACATACACACACACACACACACACCCCCCTTCTCAGTCTTAGCCAGTGACTCACTGTGTCACATTTTAACACTATACACTTCATGTAATGTAATTCTAAACCATATAATTCTTGTCCTTTCTATATGTGCATGCAATGAACAACTCTTTGGCAATTCCTGAAGAGATGGCCCTGTAGTTTTGCTTTACTGTAATTTTCTCCAGTGTAGAAGGGACAAAATAGATGGACAGCAGTCTTTTCAGGAGACGAGGTGCCAGAATTCAACCTTCACTTTCCTTTGGTTCAAGTGCTTTTTACCATGTGTATGCCAAAATAAGTAATTTTTTTAGTAAAACATGTTGTCAAATATTTGCAATGCATTCACACTTCTACCTGAACTTCTGAACCTCTTTGCTTCCTCTCCCTCCATTATCCTATCAGTAGTGCTATATTGCCACTGCTGCTGCCTGTGCTTGTGCTCTCTCCTTTCAGGACTCAGACCACCCAAAATGCAGCATACTGCATCACAAATTCTGTCTCTCCCGAAAGTAGTTGATCGCTAAAATCTAATTCTGCCAGCTGACACCCTTCTCTCCCATAGCACCTATTGTTAATGCAATGGAAAAATGTGCTAAGCTGTATTTTGACAATATGTAGGTACATTGATCCCCCAAGTGCCTTCCTCTGTTACTCCAAGGTGAAATTTATCTCATTTGCTTTCTTCTGTACCATGTGATGAAGAGTGTGAAGTTTCATTCTTGAGTTTCAGCATGATAGTATTTTCTTGCAGAGAAGCTTGACAAAGACTGTGCTATTACTTTTAGCTGAATTAGACTATTAAAATGATTTATGTGCAGTATTTCAATCACTCATTATTTTGCCTGACTGTTTTCTTTGATTGACTAAATCTCTGGTAATCAAAGATGTTATATTTTAAGCCTACCACTTATTTTGACTACAATTCATTGTTAGGACTGACTGTTTAATAAATATCTATTGAAAAAGCTGCTCAGAATTTGTGAAGTTAGATGGTAGTTTTTTATAACTCTGCTTACAGAGAATAAAGAGAAATTTACAATTAATTTCATGGGGAGAGAAGTAGGACAATGCCTAACAATTTCTGTTGAATATCATGACTGTTTTGTCCAACAAAATGCAAGCAGAGAGCAATCCCTTTGAAAACCATTCTCTTAAAGTCCCAAAATTATATGGACAAAGAAAGAAGAAAGAGTACACAGAGGATCCAGTGGAAAGAACTCTGTGAGATCTACTCTCAGAGTGCCTACAATATATAATAAAAATGTTTCCATAGGCTATGTGAAATCAACTTGTTTAATTACAGTAATAATAGGAAGTAAGAGTGCTGAAGTGCTGCAAGGCTTAAGATTTCTTTTCATGAAAGTTCTTCTCTAGGGAAGAAGAATATAATTAAAAACTTAGTTTTTACAGAAAGTGTGGAGATCCATAGAAAAAAATCGGGGTTTGAAGGAAAGTCATTATTCTTGATCAAAGTTATGTGATAGGAAATGGCAGTCTTCCTTTGCTAAATGTGCCTGCTTACAATGTAAGGAAAATGATTGTATTACTTTGCCATCTTGGCAATTGCTGTCTGTATTCTTCATGATTAAATATTCTAAAATACTACCCTTGGAGGCAGTTAAAATTCTTTTGGTGAGTTGGTTCCATCTGGTAATGCCAGTCACTGGGAACTTTTTAATGACTGCAGTCACAATATCACCATTATTTGGAGATGCAATAAGTCATCACCCATGATGACATCTACTCATCTACTGTCCTTTGGACTTGAACCCACGGCCTTCACTAGGTGTTAGTTGGTGTAGGCTATAAATATCCAATGGGCTCAGTTCCTTTCAAAAGGAAATTGTGGACTAGGGCTTATCTGCACTTCACAAAAGGTGAAAAGGTGTCCTTGAAGATTAGTCCCAAGAAGAACATATTTTTGAATTTGGCCTGAAGCAGAAGTTGAATTCATTGAAGTGATAGTATTTGCATGTAAGTTCTCACAGAGAGTAATTTCAGAATCACAGAATACTCTTACCTGGAAGGAACTCACAAGGCTCTTCAAGTCCAATTCATAAGTGAATGGCCCATACAGGGATTGAACCCACAACCTTGGCATTATTAGCACCATTTTCTGCCCATGAATCTTCCACAGAGACTCTGGAACAAGAAAAATTCAATTAGGAATGTGAAAATGACCATAGGATGAAGTACACACTCAGAGAATATGCTGAGTCGGAAGGCACCCACTGCATCATTGAGTCCAGCCCCTGTCCCTGCACAGGACCATCCCCAAGAGTCACACCCCATGCCTGAGAGTATCATCCAAATGCTTCTTGAACTCTGTCAGGTTTAGTGCTGTGACTACTTCCCTGGGGAGCCTGTTCCAGTGCCCAACCAAAAGGTGAAGAATCTTTTTCTAACATCCAACCTAAACCTCCCCTGACACAACTTCAGGCCATTCCCTGGGGTCCTGTCACTGGTCACCACAGAGAAGAGATCACTACCTGTCCCTCCTCTTTCCCTCATGGGGAAGTTTGTAGGCTGTGACGAGGTCTCCCCTCAGTCTCCTCTTCTCCAGGCTGAACTGACCAAGTGACCTCAGCTGCTCCTTGCATGGATTCCCCTCAAGGCTCTTCACCATCTTCATTAACTTCCTTTGGACACTCTCTAATGGCTTTATATACTGCAGTGCCCCAAACTGCACATCATATTCAAGGTGAGCAGAGCAGGACAATCCCCTCCCTTGACAGGCTGGTGATGCTTTACTGATGCCCCCCAGGACATGGTTGGCCCTCCTGGCTGCCAGGGCACTGCTGACTCAGATTCAACTTGCCATCGACCAGATTAGACTAGAAATATGAACTAAAGATTGTAAACAACACGTGAGAACTGCCTGTGAGCAGTCTGAAGATCCTTGGTTCCGAGGCAGCAAGCAGAAAAGTATCCACTTGTTTGTCTTGTTATGAAAGCGACATAGTTAGCTTAAAGCTATCTGTAATAAGACTTTTGTGGCTACAATGCAAGCATACACTTTGATAGGAAGCCAGAAAGAGTTTTTAAATGAAGGAATTATCATAATTTTGATAGTGCTTTGAAGTGTTTCTCTGATCAGGCAGCACTGCTCTTCCCATGAGATCGCTAACCACTAAAATTATTGCTGCTTTGTCAAGACACTCTGGCTTGAAACAGACCACCCCAACTCTGGAAGATGTGTTCTGCCTTTGGATTTCTTTGTCTCCATCTTTCTCAAGTGACAATGTGCAAAGACTTGGTAAGTACCTCCCCAAATAATACTGGTCTCTCAGGTTTCTGTGGGGACCAATCATGGGAATCAACAGTGCTAAAATTGTATGAATAACAGATAAAAGAGTCAAAAAATTGCTATTAGCTAAGTTGAATCAGGAAAAAAAAAAAAAAAAAAAGCTAAGTGTTATTTCCACAGCAAAAATTGACCTCAGCCACCTTCTTCATTGACTTATTTGGCAAATTCTAGGGGTGTCCAGCCCTGAGGCCAGGAAGCCAGAGTGCAGACAGAGCCAGCAGCGAACCCTCCTCCGCACAGCACCCTGTGACTATGAAAGATATCAGCTTGTCTGTCTGCACTTCCAATGGCTCATCAGTCACCAGGACAAACTGATGGCAGGAACTTCTGGGAGCAGAGAGGCGGCAGAGGCCTCAGGGAGGGCAGTCCTAAAGCAGCTGGTTTTCGATTTCATCTTCAGTTGCAGCCTGGTTAGTGCTCTGTGCCTCTCTGAGAATACTGGGCATGAGCTCCCTCCCAGCACAGACTGCCTACAGCTGAAACCTCCTTTTCCAGGCCTCTGCCAGCAGATGTAAATTTCAGTGGCTGCACTTTTTCCCTGCCTAGTCTGCTTTGATTCTTCCAGAGACATTGCTCAGCATACTGTCTATCTTCTTTGTAAAGCACAATGAAAATCTCTCACATTAGTAGGTATCTAAGAAGGTCGACCATCCAAGTTAATTAAACAGTGCCACAGTCAGCTCAGCCACACATAGATCTTGTAAGTTTTTTTTCACTAGAGTTACATCCTCCAAGGCCAATGCCTCTGCCAATGATCTAGCATCTGAATTATTTTCATTTTCTCCAGGATTTCTATTGCCCATTTTCAGAAAATAAATTACTCTTGGTTCAAGCTCTGGATAGCAGTTTAGATCACAGTTCTTTTACATCAATATTTTCAAACATTAATGCTACATACAGAACTATTACAAAAATAAATATGGAGTATATAATTACAAACACAGTCAGGATGTTATTGAATTCACTCAACACATACCTGTCAGCCACAACTCCTTTAAGAAACCTCCAGGGTAGCAGCTATTCATCTACCTATCAATTTTCACATCTTCTTTTAACTTTCAAGTTAGAAGCAGCTGTATTAATATCAACTGATAAAGACATCATGGAGGTGATTGATGGAGTTCCAGAAACATGTGCTGGGGATAGGCCTGATTTCAGTGATTTGCATAAATTAAGTAAAGAGGTTGTATCAGCCTGGTGGAGTCAGTGTCTTGGTCTCCCTCGCCAAAGGAATCTCTCTAAGCTATGAAGTCATTTATCAGATGATATGGTAATTAAGGTAGTGTCAGCAAGACATCTTGTCAGTCTTCACTGAAAACACAGGCTGTATATTTTTGCAGCCAGGACTGTCCACAAGAAGGCTGTAGAAACTTGGTAGATAGAACTATAATTCAGTCTACTGATAGATTTGGAGAAGATCCCTAAGATTTCAGGCACAAACATCCTTCTTCAGTTTTGAAACAGAACAACTACAGGTAAGTTCAAATTGCTGCTTAAGTGTGTTAATCAGTGAGACTGGGACAACAGAGCACTTTGTACCTGAGGAAGAGAAAGGAGTACCAGCTGCTCAACCTCCTTTGAACAGTGCAGCACTTAAGCTGTCTAGTCAATTACATAGGGGAGATGAAAAAAAAAAAAAAAAAATGGCAGCTGCTTCAGTTCAGGCTGTGAGATGGACTGGAGGGACCACTGTTGTAAATCCAAGGAAGAAAACTTCCACGGCAGGGTGAAGGCAGAAAAAGGTCTTTTACTAAAGTTCAGCTAAAAGCTTTCAGCAATCAGAGTACAATGACGCGTGTGCTGGGCATACAGCATTCTACAAATTTATAA
>JAWWEU010000040.1:36024102-36047690 GCA_035583155.1 Acropternis orthonyx | reverse complement strand
TTATACAGAATGTTCTAACTTAATATCTCTCCCTTAGCACAAAAACAGGCTACTTAAATGTAACACAGAGGTTAAAACCTAGCCTAAGTATTTGGTACAGGGGTTACAAACTATTTTTCAAATGCAAAAAACTATAAAACTATATAAAAATCTACAGTTATATGAAGGCTTACGGCAACACCACAGTACTGCACTGTGCTAGCAAATGTGACTCAGAAGTCTGGGAATCCCATAAAATGCTTTGAAGACCAGTTGTGTCCCTGTTGCACTGTGTGTCCTTTTGTCAAACACTTTGCATGAATGTAAAGAGATTGGGGAGATGTTAAACTTTTGATTCAAGATCAGTGTTAGTGACAACTGGATAACAACTGTATCAGTGACAGCCTTGCCAACACACAAGGAAATCTTAGAAGATGTGAGTAGGAAATGAGCACTAAGAGTGGTATGTAGCAAGACATCATCTTCCTGCCCATCATAGCATGTTAAAACAAGACAAATTTGGATTCACAAAACAACTTCTACCAAAGGCTCTTCAAACTGTTTTCCACTTTTCAATACTCAGACCTCCCAGTACCCTTCAGGGGGGAAAGTATTATTATGCAAAGGCTAAATGACTTGCATTCTGCTAGGAATAAATGATTTGCCTAAAGACACAGAGCAAATCAGTGGCTTTGATTTGTAGCTCTGATCAGGCCTGACTGCAAAGGAAGAATTTTCTGGATTCGCACAGAGTCCCACTGAAGTCTTCAGCCCCACTGGAGAAAGAGCCAGTGCAGGGTCAGAATCCACCAGAGTCTCAGCAGTCAATCTAGAAGAAGGCAGTCACCCTTTTTCTTGTCCAAGGTACTGTTTGCAGAGTAATGCCTGCAATGTCTTTGCATTATGCATTTGACAGGAGAATTAAAATAATATAACAAGAATACTGAAATGTTATAATGTATGTTTATATGCATTGCCAGTCTTCTTAAAATCATGTTTGAGCAATCTAGCTCTAATATTTCTTGTTTCTATAGAACTCTTTGCTAGCTAATTTTGCAAGTGTGTCTGATCAGGCTCATTTAATTCATCATTTTTGTTTGACTCATTAATCTCTGCCTCTGCTTTGAAAGATAAGCTGCATTTAATGGCTATGTTATGTAATATGCAGCAAGCCAGGAATATCTTGCACACTTTCAGAGGGCAATATTGTAATGTGTCACCAGATTTATCTATGCATCAAGATCCTATTTTTAAGATGCTCAAAGTGCTTTCAGTTACCAATGGGGTGAGTTTCTGAGCACTGCTGTAATTTGTTCCTGGAAGAGTCTCAGGATTAGAAAGCACAGTCATGTAAGAGTGTTTCAAGGTGCAGGCACAATTACACACAAAGAAAAATGTAAAGATAAGAATAAATTAAATTATAAGCTTTATGTTTTCTTATCAATACTTATTCAATGCAAAACTACCCCCTTCTGGTAATCACCATCCTAAGACTGACCATGGGCTGATTTCAGGCTCTGGCAGGTGGGACAGTAAGTCCAGACCCTCCCATTCCCTGTGCTTCTTGAAGCTCCCAGTAAGGACAGCATCGTCTTTGCAACTCTGCTATCAGGAGGTAGGTACGATCCATGTCCAGGGCAGATGTCAATCTACACACCTTTTAGCTAATGAGTGAAGGTGTTTGATGTTCTTCAAACATCTTTTAAAGACACAAACTGACAGCAGTGAGAAAAATTTAATGATATGACTGGGCAGTAAATCTGGCCTACTATTGATTTTGATTCACTCTTTGTAATGTTTTCTAGGCTGGAGAGGCAATGGAAGCACTGAGAGGGTATTTGCAGACCACCGATCTGGGTCTGGCATTCCTTTTCTTAATTTCATCCCATTATTCTTACTGGAGGATTCATCCAGTCCATTCTAGGAAATTTGGGATAGCTAAAATATGGGTACTTCATTCTTGCCCTTGCTATTGCCTCTAAAGGTCCTTGTTACCATAACTTATGCAAGGATCCAAATATTAAACACAAATTCTCAAAATACTTCAAGATAACATTGCAAATACTCTTACAGGTATTAGGACACTTCTTGTCTTCAGATATAATCACAGAAACTTCCTCTCCTTTACTAAATTTAAGTTTCTCACAGACTGGATTAGTGATTGGTCTTTTCATTTAAGATTTTCTCAATTTTCTTTACCTACTCAGTGTACATATAAATACATATACACTTTTGATTTTCATAATCACTTTGCCAATTAGTGAATTTCATTAACAAGTTGAGACATCTAATTAGAGCAATCAATTACCATCTCTTTAAACCCTGTTTTGTTTCTCATCTTGAATTCATTCCTATTTCTTAAATGATTTCTGAGAATGCAAAACTATATCCAGTTGTAGCCAAACCAAAATTGGTAGACAAAGATTCCTTGCTCAATGACATTATGCTTTACAATGTGATCCCATAGCAGCACTTGCTTATTTTGCTACTCATTGCAAACTTGTACTTGCTTTAACCTGCCAGTTCCTCTAGACCATTTTGCACTGATATTATTGAGGTTTCCCCATTCTACTGAGTAACTGAGCTTGCGAGTGACTTTTTCCAGAAGAATTGCCTGCATTTAGAGGTGAATCTTATTCCTATCCTTAATAAAATTCTTTGGGTAGGGTCTCATAAATTCCCCCCATTCTTACTGTTGTTAACAAGCCTTTCACACTGTACATTTCATTAAGAGACTGCCTTTCTTTTCTGAGAAATCATTAATGAAGATATTAAAACCTGAGCAAACCCAGACATTCACTAGATATCTCACCCAGGTGTCACAGATTCCCACTTCTCATTATCTTTTGTTAAGAGTTCTTCAGACAACTTCACTCTGTGAATATGTTTTTTCCCTGGCCAATTTGAATTAACTTGGAAAGCTGCTGTCAAATCCTTTATTAAAATCCAAATAAATGATAGTTACTGGTCTGAATTCATCCAATAATCTTGTAATTTTATTTTAAAAAAAAGGTAATCATCCAGTTTATCTTGCAAGATCTGTACTTGATAAATTCATTCTACTTAATGCTGTTTCTTTCATTATCTTCCAGAACTCCAGAACTGCCCTTTTCCCCTAACACTTTTTCTTTAGCAGCCTATGGATCAAAGTTAGACTTATTAGAGGGCACTGCTATGGCTAAGTATTCCTAATCATTGTGTATTGCCACATCCAATATTCCGAAGCCCAGTAGTAGGTAATAATTTTTCCATTTCTATACTGCCACTTGCCTACCATGTTTCTAATAATGGTTTGAAATATATGTAGAGGCTGTGCAGGCTAATGCTGCTTTTATCTTGGGCAAAAGCAACAGTTGATCTTTATACATAATTTCCAGATTATTGACACTGCACTGTTCCACTTCCATGCTTCTCCTCTCACTATCTTTTTTCACTAAGTATGCATCAGTCTAGTGCCCTTTTCCTGTACCAGATTAAAGCTGCATGTTAATCCATTTCAGTCCAATGCCTTTATTCAAGATCATGAGCACTTTTGTTTTTTTCTATGTTTACAATATTTTCTTTCTTTCTCTTTCCTTTCCTTTCTTTCTTTCTTTCTTTTCTTTTTCTTTCTTTTCTTTCTCTTTTTAGTTTTCTCTTTTTCTCCCCCACAGCTGCCTTGTTCATGACTTATTGCCACTTCACTTCACTGTAAAGAAATCATTGTACCACCTTATGTTTGCCACTACATAGTGCTTAAATACTACTTCTGTTTTTATGATGTGAGACATTACAAACTGAAAAGATCTGGACAATACAAAGGATTTTCTGTACCAGGCAACATCTTTCCTACCATGGCATCAACGAGTCATGAAGAAATTATATTATTCATTAATGAAGCAATTCAGAGACTTGCTCAGAGACTGCATCTGCTCTCTGCCCTTGGAGTACTGAAGGAGTTACAGTAGTTTTATCCAAAAACACTGCTCCATGTCTCTTCTTGAGTACTGTCATCAGGCAATGGTCAAACACTAAATACCTACTAATTAAGTGAACAAAAGCTAGTATCTCACATAATTGTGTAGAGAAAAGTATCTGGGTTTAAACCAGGTTAAAACGAAGAATCAATTTATGAACTTTTGAGCAATTATCTGCTACTAGAGTACTGTCATCTTGAGAACAGACAGCTTCTCTCTTCAAACATATTTTGATTGGGATATATTTCTTCCCATCTAACACAAGAGACAGAGGTCTATGAAAAAAATACAAAAGTCCTGCTGTGGCTCCCTGTATTTGATGGTTGATTTTTACCCTTCAGGTTCTGACCAACTCCTTGATTTGGCTTTCAGTTACTAATTTAATTTACAGAAAATGGAGTCAGTTTTTTCCCACAAGTTCATCTTTCACTTCAGGTTATGCCTTAACATTTTTTATGTACAATATCCTATTACTGAAATTCATTATATTCATTGTTTCTATTCACCTTACTGCATTAGTTGCACACTTTAAAATGTGATTTGTTGGTTTTTTCACCATGCTGACTTAAGGATCTTCTACAACTAACTCAGATGCAGGCACCTATCTAGCAGACAACTAACCTTAGCAAGTTTGACACACATTGTAAGAACCAGGCTCTTCTGAAGTAGCACATTGCACTGCTTTGTCTCAGCCCTTCAAATCTCTCTGGCTCGGCTAAAATAGGACTGGATAGTACAGATTAATTGAATCATTACTGAGAGGGCACATGGAAGTCCCACTGTTGCTGTGCTTTCAGACCAATGGACACAATTCTTCTGCCACCAACTCTGATACAAATTAGAGGTTGCTAGCACAATGTAGAGTAAGTGAATGTACTTACTTACCAGGAAGAAAAACTCAATCTTGCCCAACTGAAAGTGAGTCAACTCTGTTTATTTGAGTTTATCCACTTGTTTATACATGCCTGCACTTAACTTGCTTAGTTTGTAGAGCCAATTCTCATTACTCATTTCCCTTAAAACCTTGGGTGTAGCAAATCTCATTGCTTACTTCAATTTTTGCTGTAAGTTTAACTCATATAGGAAGCAAGTAGTATAATTCTGTCCTTTTATAAGGCGAAAAAAATGACTTAGACACTTAAAATGTATAGCACCGTTTTATACCCGATTACAAAGTACAATTGCTGAACACAAGTGAAATGCTTTTAAAATTGCAATTGTAATTGCACACCTAATTTTAAAAATATGACCTTCATTTTCCCATTTACTATATGTGTAATTTTGATTACTTAGCCTCCATAGAAATTCCACGCAGCTATATCAATTAAATATTTGCCCATTTTAATTTATTGTACACACAAAAATAATAAAATGCAACCCACATCCATGCCTTTAAAATTTTTGTATTAGGCAAGGTCACAGAAGAATGAATTACGTAAAGACAGATGCAGAGAGAGTTTTTATGAACCATGATTCTGATATTTTGTCTTTAGTTTTTTATTCATCTGACTATTTTTCCCAGGCTGAACTATGAGATACTGAAAAATACAGTCAACCATAAGGAGATTTAAAAAGAACAAAAAAATTCCTGAGTCAACCATTTGTCTGCTACTGAACTCTGTGAACTAATCTTAGTTCAAGCAAGAGCTCCCCTAAGCAGTTCATATATTTTAATATGGTACAAGCAGTCTGGATACATGGTACAGTTTATGGCTTAATCGGTTTAAAAACTAAAGGGAAAAATCTGAAGCTGCAGAGCACACTGGGTGAAATCCTAACAAAGTCTCCTGGCTAGCCAGGCTAAACCAGAGTAAGGCACTAAGGAAGTCTTTGCTGCTTTTCAAACCCTTCACATTTAGCTGTAACCATCAACCAGTGTTTATCTTAAGCAGAAATAACATCTTATACTTTATGATAACTACAGGAGGAATATTTTAAAGTGTATGTTTCATTAATCTTGGCCAGTGAACAGTTTTTAACATAAAATGTTGAGCTCTCTCCTATCATGCTGGTTTCACTGAAGATTATTGTAACTGCTTATCATTAAACTGGACCTGCTGATGTGAAATAATCCCTTGCAGATAATTTTTTCCAGTCTTTTAATTCAGGATTTAGCCCAAAGTGCCTTCTATGTAAGCTTTTCTCAGAGCCACAGTCCCAATTCTTGCTTGTATATTGGCTTTTTTTTTTTTTTTCTTTTTCTCATTTGCTTTAGCTTCTTTGGCTGGGATCTTCCTCAGCTTGTCCTTTATAGCTGCACAAATCTTCTGAAAAGCCTCAAGAAAGAATCCCTCCCCAAAGTGCCTCTGCTTTCTATGCTGACAAATTCTCCTTGGAGCAACTTTCCTGCCTTAGGGTTACTTACCTGCTTGGGTTAACCTGTGTTTTTTATCAACCACACAAAACCTTACAGGCATTCTAAAAGGGACAGAACTGCTCAGACTTCCACTTATACATATGGAAATATATGCTGATTTTGTGCTAAGACTTCTGTTATTACATCATTACTCTAACCTTCATAGAACTGTATTTGAAACGTATCAATTAGCCAAGCAGATGAGTGGGATGAAAAAAACTGTGTTACATCCATGATTGTAGAGCAAAGACAATATACACTTTTAATGGATCTTAAAGTGCATCTCTGAAAATAATACCATTTCTTAAAATCATATTTGTCAGCTATTCCATCTTTTTAGGGCCAGATTCACATCTGGGCTTGTGCCTGTTGCAACCTTTTGACAGTTTTATTGTGGAAAAACTCAAGGTACATCTCATAATTGTACCAGGAACCTGCATTTATCACTGGCAACAGTTCTGTGCCACATGAAATGAATTACTGTAATAGACATGTCATGTAATAGCATCTCATTACCCTCCCTCTCTTCCTCCTCTTTTTCCTAACCTTCTGCAATGAGCAGGTCAAAAATGATGGTGAGTAGAACAGACAAAATGATTTCCGAAACAGTTTGAGAAGTAAATGATGCTTGCTGAAAGTAATGCTGTGGCAGTACAATGAGTAATTAACACTATGCTCAATACACTGCATAACAAAAGTGCTATACTAGGGCCTTGAGCCCTAATGCTGCTGTTCAAGCCTAGCAGTTTAGCAGACCAAGGCACTTTGGTGGATCGGGAGAACCATGGAAGATTAAGGCTCCTTAGATCCTCCTGCCCTAGTTTCTTCACTGCAGCTCTCATTACTGCCAAGAGGAAGAGTGATACAGAGGCAAAAGCTTACAAAATACACCCAGGCTCTATCTGCTGTTCCTACATTTACTGTGGCCTGAGAAACAGAGCAGCGGGACCGTGTCAAGACAGGGGAGGAGGTAACCTATGGGAAGTGTGCCTGAAAATCCAGTCTCACCATGACTCTGATGATGCAGTTCTTGTTGAGTCTTGCACCAATAGTTCAGATTCTAATGGGTTGACTTCAGAAAAATTGACAACATAGAGGACAGTATGGGCTAGATCCAGCACAGAGTTTCTGTAGTTTGGTATTGGCCCCAAAAAGCAAACAACAATTGGTAGAGTATAGGGTGCCTCCTTTTAATCATTCAGCAATTTCTGTTTAATTAGATTTTGGCCACAGTAGATGTGGCTGCCTAACTCAAAGACTAAGCTTCAGCATTATGAGGCATTAATTTCTCAAACATATCCTCATTATTTCACATAATTTCAGCCTTACCTTCATTGCACTTTTCTGACAAATATATTCGTGCTCATTTTACCACCCAATCCGTAAGACAGCCTCAGTCATGTCATTCTCAATACTGTTTCTCTAACATGGGGTTTATGTACTCAATTCTCAGAAAAGCCAGGGTTGTCACCAGCTCACCAAATTGTTTCTTTCCACTCTCCAAGCAATATGCAGGAGACTGCCTCTGACAGCAGTGGGACTCTGTGTGGTGGCTTCCATGCTGAAGGTGCAGCTTAAAGGAACTAGATATATTTTTGCTATGAATAGGAGGAAGCAGGAAATTAGTCAGCAAAAGCTGATTTTCTGTTATTAAGACAGAAAATACTCCTAAGTCAATTTACAAGCCAAAGGCTCTAGCTTCTTTTCCTCCTACACCCTGCAACTCAGCTGAGGAGCTTTCAAAGCAAATGGGTGCCTTTAAAGTTCTGCTTTTATTGAAGACACTGAGCTGAGAGCAAATAAACAGCTTTTCATTTGGTCTTGTATGAAAATGTTCAACTTGAAAGCAGCTCAGGCACTGACTGAAGAGCTGCTGATTGCAGTGGCCACACTGGGGAAGAAACAAGCGTATTCTTTCTGATGTTTGATTCTGAGAGGTGCTGCCTGTGGGATTTCAGAGGGAAGTGCCATTTCTCCGTCCTCACATTCTCCCAGGGATGCTTCCAAGGTGGTCATGCGCTTTTTCTCAGCTCATGCAACTCTCACAAAGAGGTCCATGTAGTAGAAAAGGTCCCTTTTGCGAGCAGTACATTCTAGCTTTTCATAGTTCAACATACATGCCACTATCCCATCTTAATGTGAAAGCTCTCTATTGGCCCCTAAGCCACCTCCTCAGCCCCCTGAACTCCTGATCTAGACCTGAACTCGGGAAAAAGAGGTATGAAGGGCAAGTCTCCATACTCTGCTGACATATTCTTATTGGATGGTCAAAATTCTAGCCCCAGTATAATACAGTGAAGTGTTTAAAGGTAGAACACTATAAACATACTCATTTAGGCCTCAGATCTGCTTACCTGGGCTCAAAGCATCAAAGCTGTCTGTTGTGCTTTGCAAAATCAGGACCTTGAAAATACCCTTCAGCTTTTCAGTAGACTAAGATGTGCAGTACAGAAGAAAACATCTTTATTTTTAAAGAAAAAAAGGCATTCTGGCATTGAAACTGTATTTTCAAAAATACAGGGTTGGCTTTTACTCCCAGTTATGTCAATGTCAAAGCTCCAACTGACTTCAGTGTGAACATGGGTAAATAATTGCACATATTTCACATCTCATTGTTACTGAAAACTGCTCTTCAAAAAAAGGAAAATAATAGCCTGGATTCAAGGACTCTATTAAAAAGTCATTTGAACTGCATTCTAGTTGAAATCACTTTTACCAATGAAAAGATCTTTTTGCTTATTCAAAATTTGCATAATTATAAAAGCACAAAAGACAGACTTTGCTCTCTATTCCACTCTTAGTCCTGCTAGTCTTGAAGTCCTTAAGATACCTCCAAGCCCAAATTTTGTATTTTTCTGTGGTTCTCTGCTTTCTACTAGTCCCAGCATTTTAATATGTTTTGAAAAATTCCTCATGTCAAAAAAAAAACTCTCTTGCATGTTTTTTATTGTAAAACCTCAGTTTATCTATTCAGCATTATTAAACTGTTATCTCAACTGAAATGGGAACACAATCAAAAGGCTGGGTGTTACTTAGCTATGTCTCCACGTCAGAAAATTAAGACAGTGATGAATTACACATTACTATACAAAACTTTATTATCAGAGAGAAAATTCAAATTTTTTTCTGCTTAAAATACAGAAGATAAAGTTTCTCTTTAAAAAAAAATCCATTTAGTCAGTCTTTAGAGTGGAATAAAAAAATTATGTTGAACACATAGTGGTCCCATATTTATGCAGTCATTTCAAAGGCATATAACAGAAAACACTGTTCTGCTAAACTGCAACAGAAATTCATATATTTTATTTGGCTAATGGTTTCAGTTGTTGATTAGTTCTATATTCATTAATTAACATTGTAAGAATAATTCTGTTTTTATCGCAAAATCCTAGGATGCTCCAAACAATAAACAAAAATCTTTGTTGAATTTGGCATTTTAGATACACTGAGAATCAGTAAGCATCTCCCCTCTATATGAAAAATATGTTTTTTCCATTAAAAAAAAAAAAAAAGAAAGAAAAAGAGAGAGAGGAGAGCAGTTGGCTCCATTTAAAGTTAAGTTGTGATTTTAAATTCAGCAAAAACACATCACCATATGCTGTACCTGAAACTTGTGCAGAAACAGGTTTCAGCTTAAACCACTTTCTAGAAAGACTAGTTCAGCCATATGCATGAGTTTGCAATGAGTATCCATTAATTTGAAGCACGTGATTAATCCCACAGACATCAGTGGGCCTGCCTACATGCCTATATATGTGGTTGAGTCTTCGTCAGCACAGCCTCATATCCTGCCTTACATCCAACTGTTTTGCTGAGTTGAAACATTTGGAGTAAGATCTGTAAAAAAAAATAATCAATGAATGTACTGTCAAAGCAAAATGTCCAGAACTCGAAGCTATACATGCACATACATATGGTACATAGAGAAAGAAATGTGATATTATGCAGTCATCTATATTTTCTTTATAAGAGAACAGCATTCTGATCTGGCAAACAGATGTTTGGGTAAAATCAGTTTCGCCTCTTACTTGACAAAGAACTGAACTCCAAAGAATACGGATTTGAGAAGTGATGAAAAAATTTGTTCTTCCAAATACAGTATTCAGAATTAATCTGAGACAGAATTAACAGAGGAACTCATCCATTGTAACCAGAATTAACAGCTGCAGGATGACTTCTTTCTTTTGAAGGTGTCAAAAGATCTCATATGTGGAGTCTCTTGGGAAAAGAATGAAATTTATCATCAAACCTTTATTTTCAGTAGCATGATCCATTTATGTCACTGATGTGTGTATAGTGGAATAGATCGCTAGTTTCCAGAGAACCGATTTACATTTATCTTCCGCAAAAATAGAGCAACTGAACACCTTTCAGCAAAACATCAGACAGGGAGCTACAATCTGTTTTTATAAGGCTGTATGTCTCATCCACACCAAAGCATATTGTCTTGCAAACATAACAACAACATAGCAAAATTACATTTACACATATAATAAAGTTGTCTTTGTACAGGACAGTTATACAGTAATTACAATGATTTTTCCATTAGAAACTGTCAGAATATTTTTTTTTTTTGGCAGAGTGTCTAAGTCCAGGGAAGTCCATCTCTGCTGAAATCTATTGTTTGCATGAAACAGAGAGGGTAGCAGCCACACCCTTCACAGTACATTATTCTACAGTTCTCCAAAAATATTACAAAGCTTTATCACATTGGAATCAATCACAAAGTATTATTCTAATGAAAAAAAACATTTGTCATCCAGTATGTGCTACTGAAAGCTAGATACAAATACACGAAACATCCTGTACACCAGCCGAGCTGTCACCCCAGGGGGCTGTTTAGAGAGCAGTGGGTTGGATCCTCAGCTTTAATTCACATCAGTCACTTCAAGGGATCTACCTCACTGTGCCAGCAGAGGATCTGCAGCCACACACATGCTGTCAGTTTGGCTACAGATTATTCTGAAATTACATAGACATATAGAACTGGGAGTGCATCTTGGCTTTTGGCCTGGTCCATTGTACCAAGGTTATGCTTATCAGGCAAATCCAAGTGATGCTATCCAGAGAGCATGGAGGCACTCTAGCAAAAGCCTCCTGGTTCATGACTGTCTGATGCAGCACAGCCACTCTGCTCTCACAAAGCTGCTCACGTCTGTGTTCTCTACCAACGTCGCTTTGACAACCCTAGGAAACTGTGCACACAAAATAAGCAAAGCATTCTGAAATAGTATTTGACAAGGTCACACTTACTTCACCAGTTACAAATCATTCAAATATAAATTCCTTTTCTTCTGAGAAAGCACATTTGGTCTGTCCCACAGCACTTGCCCATGTGGGCGATTCTCCTTAAACACATCTCAACTGGTTCCATATGTCTTTTATAAATTTCAATGCCAACTGTGTTGCCATAGTCCAAGGTCAAGCTCAGAATCCTCACTGTCGGCGTGGACACAAGACAGAGCTAAGTTGAACTGGATTCTTCAAAATATCCTTGATTTTAAAAATCTGCTCCAACAGGGGCATGTGGCCTTAGTTTGGTGAAAAATCCTCTCTCCTCTTCCTTCCCACATAAAACAAAATTACTCATGTTAGCATGGACTACTTGCTCAAGTCAGAGGGGCTTCATTGGATTTCAGTATTTGTGTTACAACAGGCAGAAGCTTGCACAGTCATGTGAGAAACAAAATGGCCAATTTTTTGAATTTTTGTATGCAAAAAGGGTGTTGCACAGTCACCAGTGCCATAGAGGTTTGCACAGGCATCTGATTTTTTTTATGGTATTAGTACAGTTACTAGCATTACTACAATTATTACCACAGATAATTTGTAGTGACATCCTTCCAAACCACCTATTAGATAAAAGCCCAAGAAACTCATGGTACATTTTGAAATATTAACAAAAAACATCATAAAGGAAAAGAGTGTTTCTGTTCCTATTCATACTTGAAAATTAAATACTTGACTGTTTGAAATTACTCTGAAGAAAGGACGCTATAATATTCTAGACCTTTACAAACAGTTTCAGGTGGGGTGGCCAGAGCTCAGGGCTTACGTTTTTTCTGGGCAATGCAGATTCATTAGCTGGACTGTTGCTTCCTGCTAGCAGAAGGCAGTGACATTCATCTCTGAAGATCACCCACTATGCGTACCCAGCAAAGGGACTTTCTGTCCCTCCCATACAGCTGAAAGAAAGTTGGATGGAACCTCTCTGCATTTCAGTGGTTTCCACCTGCTTTCCTAACCCAGGTGGTCTGGTGGCAGTGGCAGGTGATACAGTCAGTGGTTTTCTGACTGCTCCATCCATAGCTGGGCAAACAGACTCCACAGCTGGATGCTCCTTTTACACTTTCATGCTCATTCTGACACTGTGGCTGTATACCCTGCTTAGGGCAGGCAGCCTGATGTGGTGAGCACTCATAACAGGAATGGTGTTAAGTGGATTATACACATAAACAATTTTCAAGGCCATGTCTATTTTCCTCAGAGACAAAGTTGCACATTTGACTCAAAGTCTATTTTCAGTATCAGCTATGATCATGTGGAAAACCAAAACCTTATTATGGAGGTATCTAAACACAGGCACCTTCACCTGAAATTATTGGCTTCAATTTATTCAACCCAAATAATCAGATTTTTATGGTAAAAGTATCTCTGTGGATGATTTTTCACACACATGCATATTATACATATATATAAATAAGTTTCCTTTTCTATTGTTTACTACTAAGGATTTCATTGTATGGTTCAGGATCTTTGCTGTGCAAATACCCTTCTGCATCAGTCAATATACTTCCTTTGGCACTGTAAAGCTCAGTGAAATATCCACAATAGCACCAAAGCTACACAAAATTCATTTTCAGTTTCCAACACAGTATCGTAATTCTTGCTATATTCACTGAAAAGATCATCAAAGGTCACAAATTTGGATGTACTTGAGAAGACAAGAAGATTTTTTATCATAATAAATGTCCAAGTACTCCAAATAATAGCAGAAATGACATTTCATTTCAGAAGAATGTTTTCACATTGTTTTGCCCTAGTCACAATTAGTAGCTACTATCATTTTAACAGCTATTAGCAGTGGATACATGAATAATTCTACCAGCTACAAAGTAAAAGGCCGAGATACTCATAATGGACAATTTTATAAAAATACAATAGATATTTTGTTATGCTGGCATAGAATTGTCATTCATATGTCTTCCTATATGCTTTAGGAAGACATATCAATTAATAACTACAAAGGATCCTGAGTCATACAAAGGCTGATTAGAGATTCAAGCCTCATCAAATCTCTATAAAATGATGCCCGTGGCCTGGGTGAGGTCCATGTCTACACTGCATTTGCATTTTGCAAGATCTCCTCTCACTAGAAAGGACAAAGCAAAATCCTGGATTACAAAATGCCAAAATGGAGTATTTGTCTTCCTAATCACAATCCAAATCATAAAAATGAGGACCACCTTTAGATAAGGACAAAGGAAGAATAGGACTGTTAAAGGAGAAAGAAAATCAATAAGATAAATAGATTTTTCTAAGCAGACTGTATAAGAGTTTTCCATGAGGAATCAACTATTCTTTAACGCACAGCTGTGTGGAACTTCTTATTAAAAGCAGTCTCTAAAGACATATAATCAAATGCAGGGCACTGGAATATTGTAGAAAACAGTTATAGTTTTGTTGGATTTAATCCATTTAAATTTAATCCTGATTCAGTTTGAAACAGCAAAGTACAAAATTTTAAAAATAACGTAATAGAGAATTATACTGGAAAAGCCAGCTCAACCTTAATTAGAGCAATAATATCAACATTACTAGAATACAACAATTACAAGCAACACATCAATAGGTATGTATAATATATATGTTTAGGGCTTGATATCTGTGGTAGACCAGTTGCTCAAGGCCACTGAAATATTAATGTACATCCAACACCAACTAAATGTGCAAGAACTTCAATTCAAATGAGCAAGAGTGGAAATTTCTGTGTACTGTGCAAAATGCACAGGCTGCAATGAACTTTTGACTTTGGAATAAATTGTTAGGCTGTTCTTTATCAGTGAGAAGACCAGAAACTTTTATGCACATCCTGAAGGTATGTAGTTTAATCTGTCGTTCTGAAAAAGTCGTCAAAGACAATATTGAATAATATTGTAAAGGGACAGACCATTTCACACTCTTCTGTTCTCTGAAGTCCTCAAAGCAATTAATGTTTGAGGGCTTGGTTTTCTGAATACTCTTTGGATATCATAATTTTGGCCTTCATTATAGGGTAGAGGTTATATTAAATAGTATTTGGCTTAGGTTTTTATTATTAAAAAATCTGCATGTAATTTTTCTCAATAGAAATTAAAAATGTGACGCTACATACTGGCATTGAGGTTGAGTTTGGTCAACCATATAAAATAATACTTTGCTCTTTTAAATGCCTTTTATCAGAGGATATTCAAGTGCTTTGCTAACATTAGTCAAGCCTCACAACACCCCTGTGAGGTAGGTAAATACATAGGAGAAGGTTTCGACATGATAATGTCTCTGGGCATTAGGTTCACTAGGGCTTACTATAAGGCAAAGAGTTAACAGTACAAGAGCGTAGGATTCCCTCTTCTTTTGGTTATGAGAGTCAAGCTAATGTTCTACACAGCACTGAACAGTAGAACAAAAGCCCACACAAGGATTTCATGCACCCAATCCACAGACAGCACTCTCTGCACAGAAAAAGACACACACAATGACAGGTGCAAGATGGGTACAACAGCTTAGTTATGTGATGGGTCTACTAGTTCTTGAGGAGCAGAGTACCATGGGAATGAGAGCCCAGAAAACAATGCTGTCTCCACACAACTCTGAAAATATCTGAAGATGCTTGGGTTTGGTTCTTTTGGCACTAATGTTTCAATTCACAACTTTCTGGGGATAAGCAAATGCAACCATAAAGAGAGTTGGTAACTTCCATGCCTTGTGAATGAAACAACCAGATAAAATGGCTGCTCTCTACTTTGGTTGGCCACATGTTTTATGATGTGGTCAGATGATTGGAGTAGGCTGGAAGAGGACAAAGAAACACTGTCACACACCTATATTCTACCTCTGAAGCTGCTGCAATCTGCCTCCTGAAAACTCTCTGTAATTCTGTGGGATTTTTCCTCCAAAGTGTAGACATGAGAGAGAATTTGGCCCCCATCAGTTTTAACAACATTTAGCTCCAATGGTGCAGATAGTCATTGTACAATTCCACAGTGTCACCAATCTTTGAGATTAGGGATTGAGAAGAAAACAAACAGGATTAAGAAAAACGTCACCCATCTACAACAGTCTGTGTGAAATACAAGGAAAGAGAAAGAAAATAATGTTTTCAGTATTAGTCAATACAAATAAACACACATACACCCCCCTCACTTTCTCCATATTTCACTTTTCTATGATGGCATAAATGGTCCATTCTGTATCTGCAGAAGTATTATCCACATAAAGAATCTGACCTGTCTATCATAACAAATCACTACATAGGCTGGTCTACCACATGCAAGACAGCCCTCTTGGGTAATTTTAAGTCTTTGCATGCAAGATATTCTCCATTTTTTACTAATTTCCATTTGAATCTTATGTTTATTTGTAATACTTGTGCACTATCAGCTAAAAAACTTACTACTGCACGGGTTGGGTAACCTGGGTGACCCATTGTGAGTATCACTGCCTTGTAAAATAGCGGAGAAGAAGTGATTTGTGGATTCTGTGAAATCAATACAAAGTTCCTGTCCAACACTGCACACATTCACAGTTAAAACCACACTGTTTCACTGATCAGCAGTGAACAAATGTATATGATTACAAAGCAAGGATGATGTCCTTCTCATTTTCTCTCTCTAACCCCCTTCCTTGCCCCTTTCTCTTTCTCCTCTCTCTCACTATTCTGCTTATTTAAATATAGGAATATGGAGACTTGCAGATACAACTGGCAACTCAAAAAATGAGTTAGCATATTTGTAATCACCAAGAGACAAGCTGAGTGGTAGATGAACTGGCAGCAACCAGGAAAGTTGACTTTACATCTCATACTGCCCTAGGCTGGAAGCCTTCTGCGTTTCCTTTTCCTTGCTTTCCTTTTGTTCATTGAAATACTGATTGTCATAGAGTCTTTGTGCTTTGTATAATGCCCAACTTTGATGTAACAGGAACTCACATACAAAATGTGGCTGTTATACATAAGCATGCTAAAATACAGGCAGGGACAGTACAAGCATGCACAAAATAGTCTTTGAAGGATTTTTTGTTTGATTTTTTTCAACATTTACATGCACCACTTAATATCCTGTTTGGTTGTGTACATTGAGGACTTGATTTCACAAGCATTCATGATCTTGTTTGCTGAAACTCTTCTTGACAATTTCACAAGAGCTCAGTGTAAAAAGAAAAATCCACAATGAAAAAAAAAAAGAAAAAAAATCCTTATCGCTTATCCCTGCAATCTGATCTTTTCTTCATAATTTTCATGTTGAACACTTCTAAAACGTCTCCTCTTCCTCTTGTAGTGTGTCATGTTAAATGGTCAGATCAAAGACAGATTACTGTGTCAAGGATTTTCTTAGCCACTGGAATAGTTCTTCCTTATAAAGCCTTTGCCACCGCACATTGGCTTCTACTGTTTCCACGGCACGAGAGAAAGAGACAGCAGCTCCCCCTTCATAACTCTTTATAAAATTCTTTAGCTGGAAATACAAGTTAACAAGTTAAATTTGTAGCAACTAAAGAAAGAAAATATTTCCAGTGCACACAAATAAGTGCAAACTTAGGACAATTTAGGACAAACCTCCATGATCACCGCAGAAGTAAATGCAATATTAGGTAGAAAGATTTAATAGGAAATGTAATAAAACAGCAGACTGTCAATTAGATGTGATGCAACTGCTTCATATTGCACTGGAAGATATTAACATGTCAGTGCTGGATCACGTTAATATCATTACCTCCTTCCCTGCTACAGCTCAGCTTTGCTGCTCTAAACTTTTATTTCTACCTTAGAAACTAAACTGGGAGGAGTGGAATTGTTTCTAATTAAGGTTTATTTGCAAATATCAGAAGAAGGCAGCCCTGATGCCCTTTGGGTTTATCAAGGTTCACAACATATTCATTTTATCTTGATTTGCAGATCCCATTTGATGATATAATACAGGTTAGTTGATGAAAAAAGGAAGGGATGGTTACAGTGTGAAGAGAATGGCAAAACAGCCAGGGGGCACTCATCTGACAATCTTTGAATGCCTGAAACATACCCCTGCCCTTATGAGAAAACTTTGATCTTTTTTTCTGCAGACTGAAAAGACCCCTGCTCTGTTCTTGTGTATACTCAAATTAGAGCACATCACCTGGATTATTATAGCTAATGGCAGTGGTGTGCTTTGAATTACTGTTCTTTTTAAGAGAGAATCGCAAGGCTGATCTGCACAGTAGATTGCAGGTTATGTCAACTTTTATAAAATTAGGTAGTTTTAGCAATGCTTATGAATAACTAGTTAATTTTTGTTTCCCGGTGATACCAAATTCACCTTGATTATTAAATTCTGACTGCCAGCAACATCTCTTCGTGCATGGGCTCAAAACTGAAAAGGCTGATCCTGCAACTATCTGATTCCCCTTATGGTTAAAAGCATGGAAGGGACCTGGAAATTATCAAAATCAGACTTTACCTGATCTCTGTACTTTTTATACCAAAATGTTTACAAACATTTAAAAGAAAGGTCAGTTTCTTTTCAGGAAGCTTGCCAATCCTATCATGGAGGTGGAAAATAAGAGTACAGAAGTCTTCCTTGTGCAAGGCAGGTACTCAAATCTGGCCATCACTGTCATTCCTACGTGCGTAATTTTGAGGAAACCAGCTGCAGCTCTCCCCTAAGTTCCTGAGACCACTAGACTTGAGTGTAGAAAAGTGATTACATGCAAAATATCATAATGCAATCAGAGTTCAAGTAATGGCAACTGTGCTGCATAAGAATTATTGGAACCATTTGGGGCAAGGTTGAGCAGCTGCTAAGCAGGGCATAACACAACTGCACAACTACCTCAGTCAGGACAGATGTTAAAGTTAAAATGAGAAATGTTTGCAATCTAAGTAAGAAATACTTAGCATTTAGAACAAATTATTGTGGTATCATTTGGTCAGCATATTCAGTGAGTAGCTTTTCTCACATGGAAAATACTGTAAACAAGAGAAAAACAGAGAATACACTGACAGCTTCTACTTTCAACCCTGATGTTTCCAAGGGCTGGCCTCTGCAGCATAAACTAATTTGATTAGAAATATTTCATGTTTACTTTTTCAACCAATTGTCAAGGAAAAAAAACCAAACCTTCACATCTAGCCAAGCACAAAGAACTGCCTGCTCAATCCCTCTCCTGACATCACCTCTACATACTTGTGTGCTTTTGCAATCTGCTTCTCATTCTTGTACTACCCAACTGCATGGGCAGCTGGGCCTTCATCTCCAGCTGAGTGACCAGAGTTTCTGGACAACCTTATTGCTGTTCCTACCCCATCCCCTGACTATGACAAATACAATCTCACATGACAAAAGTAATTTAAAAATTACCTCTCTTAGTTCTCCTTCAGTATTGAGAAATTCTGTGACCCCACTGACAAGCTTTGAATTCATAAATAATGCTTCTCCATACCTGCAAGGGCAAAAAGAAGATGCATGGATAGTTACTGCAAGTGCCAGGCCAGCTGAAAATTAGAAAGTAATCTTCTGTAATCAAGGGAAAAGGCATGGGACTGATTCTGGGGAATCAAGAGAATAGCACTGGATAGAACTGAATACTGATATTTCAGTGTTCCATACTATAACTCTAGACTGAGACCCTCTTGTAGGCTGCATATTTGTAGCTATTTTAAGTAGGATGGTGTTAAGCAGAATGGACTCAACTACAGACACAAATGAGCACTGAGGAGGGAAGGACCAAACTACAAGAATACCTCACACTTAGTGGAACAGCTTTCCACACAATGACACCAAAATACAGCTTAAAATACAGGTGCCAATGAAGGAGCGGAGCAGCAACGATGGAGAAGTATTCTGATAATCTTTCTAGCTGTACCATTAAACAGATTTTTTGAAGTGCTGCAGCCTTCTCTGCCTTTTGTGTTCATCCACCTCATCTACATTACAAATAGCCTCTCAATAAGTGAACTGAATCAAATTTTATTGTTCCGGTACCTGATAATTAAAATAAATAATACTGATAGAGAATAATACTGCTAAAATAATCCTCTGGGCCATGATGTAGCATCTTCAAAGAGCCAACCTGGAATGAAAATATCAAAGCTTGGGCAAGGGATATTTAAAGGATCTTCAGCAGCCATCAGCAATGAGCTTTGGCAAACAGTTGCCATTCAAATCCTCCTGTTCACTTGCTTTCCCACAAGTTTTGTTCATTCCTCCAAATGAAGGACCTCCATCACTCATGACCTGACTATTTCTTAAGTCATATTGGAATAGTTTGTGGGGTTTGTTGGTTTGAGGTGTCCTTTTTTTTTTCAGTCTCTAGTATGAAGACTGTAAACCCAAAGCAAGTCTTTTGTTCAAGTCAGATGTCATTCAGCGTAGTAAAAGGCACTCGAAAAATAGTGATCCTTATCTGCATCTGCACATAAATCCAAAGCAGTATCTAGCTAATCTGAACATGATTGTTTTTAAGATACAGAATCTAGTTCTCCTGTCACACATGTGCAAGTATTACCAATAAACTTCACTGCAATCAAGTTTGTCTGGAGAAACAATTCAGTTCATATTCCACTTTTACAAACTGATTTATAGAAGGAATTCAAAATTCAAGGCGAAATGAACTAGCGCAGTCACAACTTTCTGTTTTACTTCCATTAATTCCAAATTAATTACCCTTAAATGCTTAGATATTCTAAACTACAGTTCTTTCAAAAGGGAGAAAGAAAGAGAAGGAGACCAATAGCCAAAGTGAGAAGGATAGAAAGATAGAGAAGGAAGACAACTAGGTACTCTTTGAGAAGATTATGTTTTAGGGAAGGTTTGCACTATGTTGCTTGCTATCTTGAGCTTGTGTGAGGACAAAAACACAGAGATATCAAAAATCCTACTCCCTGACTACTAATAACTGAATTACTCGTGGATATTTCAGCAAGTACATCTCTTTTCTCAAAACTTCAGTCACACTGGCATATACAAACATCCAGAGGCAAACATCTCCTATGGGAAGTATGGATTTCATGGTCCTTTAAGCATGTTTAGGCTTTCTAACAAAGCCCTTTATTATTAGACTCTCAGCTTAGATGTAATTGACTGTTTGGAAAACTGAAAGCTCCTCTTGATGGAGTCTTTTGACAAGGTTGCCAATCCACTTTAGAGAAGCGACCTCATAAAAACAGCTTCAGGGGTTTTATTTTTCTTGTAGTCTACTGTAGTCACAATGCAAACAAGAAGTAACAGAATTCCTTCCACTGGAAATGGTCCCTTCATGCATACCTGTGCTGATTACTTCCCATTAGATAAAACTTGGTGAAACGTCATTCATTAACAGCAATTTCTATGCAAGCTCTACTGGAAAAAATTCTAGGAAAGTCACCTTCAAAACAGTGTTTTACAGGTGTGAAATAAGAATAAATAGAAAAGGTGTTTGGTCTTACAAGTGTCAGTCTTCTCACCCTTCACAGGAAAGACAACACCACTACAGAAACAGGACCTTACATGCCTGAACTCCCTCAAAACACCCTGGACACACAGGTTCTCCACCTGCACCTTTCCTTCTGCAGATGTGAATCTCCAGTGCTCCACATTTGCACAGGCTTTGCACTTGGGCAAATCAAGAAGCAGCACAGTCCATTTACTTTGGACAGATATAAATGCCTTCCCATACGATGTCAAATTTCCAAATGCTGACAAACGATTCAGCACTTCAGAATGAAGGAATTCTTATAGGTAGCTGATGGATTAAATTTTCACACACAGACACACCTGTGCACACAGGATGAAAATGCTTTAGGGAGACAAGGTAGTACATGCTCAGATAACAAGAACTCAAGCATAGTATTTTCAATTCTCTTTTTCAGAATTGTAGCAGTCTTAGTCCCACAGATTTCTTCCTAAAGATTTGTTACATAACTCAAGTTTTAAGTCACCTTTATAAATTATAGGAGTGATTTTGAAGATGTTATACATTATCAGTATGTTCTGGACAACATGAATACAGCATACTGTAAAAACATGAAAGGTTAACAATATTTTGTGGCAATTCTAACTCCTTGACATGCTGTGTTAAAAAGAGGAAATAGCATTATAATTTAATTCCCTTCAGCTGTTTCATATTAATACCTGAAACATCAACACCTTTTATAATAAATCAAATGGAAAATACCACTGAGATATCACCTTATTAATTTTTCGTATAAGGTGTTTTAATTTTAAATCAAATTAAATAATAAATCATAATTGTAGAAAAAGGATGCCTTGGGACAAAGTCTACTTCACTTATGAACCACAGAATGGTTGGGGTTGGAAGATACATTAAAGGTCATCCAGTTGCAAATCCCCTGCCATAGACAAGGACAGCTTTCACTCAACCAGGTTGCTCCAGGCCCCATTCAACAGTACTTCACCATCACCACAGTAAAGAATATCTTCCTATTATCTAATCTAAACCTTCCCTCTTTCTGTTTAAAGACATTCCCCCTTGTCCTATCATTCAAAAATCCACCTCCAGCTTTCCTGTAAGGTCCTTTTAGGTACTGGAAGGTGCTACAAGGTCTCCCCAGAGCCTTCTCTTCCCCAGGCTTAACATTCCCAACTCTCTCAGCATGTCTTCATAGGAGAGATACTCCACCCCTCGAATCATCTTTGTGGCCGTCCTTGGTACTCTCTCCAACAGGTCCATGTCCTTCTTCAACTATAATTCCACAACAAAGATTGTATTTTAAAAGTATCCTAGTGTGGTGAGCTTAAATCAGAAGCCTAATCATAGAATCATAACACATTAAGGGATTGGAATGGACCTTAAAGAGTCCCAACCACTCCTGCCTTGTGCAGGGACACCTCCCACTAGACCAGCTCAACCTGGCTTTGAACACTACCAGGGTTGGGGCATCCACAACCTCCCTGGGTCAGCTGCTTCAGTGTCTAACCACCCTCAAAGTAAAAAATGTCTTCCTAATATCTAACCTAAATTTTCCCTCTTTCTATTTATATCCATTCCCTCTTGTCCTATCACTAGAGTTACAGAGCATCTCTCTGACTTGCTGGTAAGCACCCTTCAGAAACTGGAAAGTTGCTGTGAAGTCTCCATGCAACCTTCTCTTCTACAGGCTGAACAGCCCCAACTCACTCAGTCTGTCTTCGTGGGTGAGGTGCTCCAGCCCTCTTATCAACTTCTTGCCCCTCTCTGGACTTGCTCCAACAGTTCAATGTCCTTCTTACATTGGGAACACCAGAACTGGATGCAGTACTCCAGGTGGGGTCTCACAAGAGCAGAGCAGAGGTGCAGAATCACCTCCCTCAACCTGCTGGCCACACTCCTTTTGTTGCAGCCTAGGATTTAACTGGCTTTCTGGGCTCCAAGGACACACTGCTGAGTCATGTTGAGTTTTTCATCAACCATCACTCCCAAGTCTTTCTCCACAGGGTCGCTCTCAATTACTTCTCCACCCAACCTGTAGGTGTGCCTGGGGTTGCATGACTCAGATATAGGACCTTGCATTCTGTCACGTCACTGTTTCACTGAACATTAAGGGGCAAGGTATTAGACTAATTCCATCCTCTCAAAATCTCACTTCAAAGGTTCTAATCTATGATTACAAAACAATGTTATTTTCAATAAACATCACATACCTACAGCTTGCATTAACTATTTCATTCCACAGCACTGAATCTTTTGGTGATCAATAGAAACTCAACTAGATGTCACTTTCAGAAAAATCAACTGTTATAATCTTCTTAGTGTCTCTGACTTGTGTTTGGAGATCAAACTGAATGAAGATAACACAAAGACAATGTTGGGCAAAGAGACAGACTGTTTTTTTCTCATAAAAAAAAGGACAATCATAGAATCATAGAATCATAGAATCAATTGGGTTGGAAAATACCTCAGAGATCATCGAGTCCAACCCTTCATCCAACTCCAGTCTGTTTACTAGATCATGGCACTCAGTGCCACGTCCAGTCTCAGTTTAAAAACCTCCAGGGATGGTGAATCCACCATCTCTCTGGGCAGGCCATTCCAATGCCTGATTACTCTCTCTGTAAAGAATTTCTTTCTAATATCCAACCTGAACCACC
>JAWWEU010000040.1:35997670-36024002 GCA_035583155.1 Acropternis orthonyx | reverse complement strand
TCTTCTCCAGACTAAGCAATCCCAGCTCCCTCAGCCTCTCCCCATAGGACTTGTGCTCTAGTCCTTTTACCAGCCTCATTGCTTCTCTCTGGACCCGCTCCAGCACCTCAATATCTTTTCTGAACTGAGGGGCCTAGAACTGAACACAATACTCCAGGTGTGGCCTCACCAAGGCAGAGTACAGGTTTTTGATGAGATCTTCCTGATTGTTAGGAGCTCAGATTACACAGTGGTGAGTTCCAAACAAGTGAAATAAGTACAATTCAAATTCTAGATGAAGTTAAGCTATTTAAAACTAACACAAAAGATTTGCCATGTGGCATAGTTTTCTAAATACTGTCTACACTGTTTAACCTTCTCCACATCTAAAATCACAGCTGTTAGCTAGGTTGTCAGATGAATATGCTTGCTAAGGCAAGTCAAGGCTACTGCATATGTGTTTGTAGCAATACAGATTGTGATAGCTTTATGCCTAAACTCTAAATCCCTGAAGGAACCTGAAAAATTATTTTCTATCTGCACTAGGTTGCATAATAGCAATGCGTCTGCCATGCCCTTTCCATGTAAAAGTTCAATTCCTGGAATAATCACACCAGAAGCAGAGAATTCTTAATTTTTAAACTCTTCAGCACTCTCAATGCTTTTTGGAAATGGCTGTCAAGAAATATACTACTGCAATAAAAACTTCCAAAACCAATTCCATATCAAACCTATTTTCCCAGATGAACTTCTAAAATATCACTATACTATACAGTATTATGCAAAGCAGCATGAACAACTTTCTGAGTTTTTAGGAAAGTTGCTCAGTATCTGAGTTTCCTTGACTTTTGATGCTGTGAAACCTATAGAAAGTTTGTACCTGTATTCATCAGGCACTGGGATTTAGTTCCTTAAATACAGCACCTTGAACATACAATTTCAAATATTCTGTGGTACACTAGCTGGCCTCTCACAAGTCCAGAAGGGAACATATCTCCAATACCCTTCTTGCCAACACCACCGGAGTGGCCTGGCATGGGATGTCTGAAATTCTTAGACACCTGCCTTTGAGAACCCAAACGTCATCAAGTTGTGGTACCTTCTAATCTGTCAGTATCAGATGAGCTGCTGTGCAATATTTCAGGTCCTCAGGCTGTCCCTGAAGAACTAAAGACATTTGTTATTCATTGAATTAATATCAAAATCTTCATCAAAAAGCATTTTAAAATGCTGACTGGGCTCTGAGCGAGAGCATGTAGCACTTGTTCAAAGAGAAAGAGAAGCAGGTGTAAGGAGCAACCCTGTCTCCTTTCTGTTCATCTATTTTTAATTCAAAATGTTTCTTCTTTATTATTTGAAACTCATCTGAAACACAGAGTGGAAAGAAAGGGGATGACACCACATTAACATCCTTTTGAAAATGGAAATGTTTCAAAAAAGATTTGGTGGTTTTTTCCCACAGTTGAAATAACATTCTTAAAAAGATTACTTTTTTCCTATCAGACTTAAAATCAGCAAAATTCCTTTGGGAACTGCTGCTTTTTATCTCTTTAAAAGTAGAACTGCAGCTCTTGACATATAGATAGAATTCATTACCATAAGCGCAGACACAATACAGCAATATAAGTACAGATGATCACTAAGAGACAAATGTCTCTGTGTGTGTGATAATCCATGAATAAATACATTTATGACCCATATATATGTATTTCGTATTTAGACCCATCTCTATTTATGAATTAAAAGAGAATGGACTAAATTCAGAAACTTACATGAATACATACATATACAATACTTAAGCAAACTATATCAAGATAAGAAAATGAAAATAAATCTAGACTTTTTATCTTTACCTAGCATTCAATATTTTCCATTTTTCTCTGAAAAACTTCCAAGCAAGATCCCTTCCATGTGGATTTCGAGCTACGTGGATTATCACATCAATTGCATCCTGATCCAGGACAACTTCTGAGTTGAGAGACAAATTCAACAGTCTAGTGGGAGAAAAAAGAAAAAAAATCCTACTTAGCTTCACCAACACATAGTCTAACATCAGCACATCAGAAAACTCCCAGGAAAAAAAAATCACAGTCAAATGGTTAGTTTAAATCTCCAAAGGAGTTCTAGTTTATTTCTCTGATTCCAAAGACTGGACACATTTATGAATCATAAAAATCTTGATATAAAAGGATTTCAGTATGAGTCAAATTTTATGTGTGCATTTTTATGAAATCTGTAAGATCAGACTGGTCAAGACACTTAAAGGATGTAGTAACAAAAAGACCCCACAGCCATTATTATAGAACTTCAAACACTTCCAACAAGCATAGGAAAATCTGGAAATGTAAAGATATTTGTCAATTTTCATATGCATTAATGCAAAAGCATAAGATGGTTTAAACAGACAATAAGACTGTGCTTGAAAAGCAAAAGTCTTTCATTTAGACCAAACCTCAAGTGATGATCCATAAATTTTGAAGTGATTATTGGTAAAAGATTCAGATACAAACATTTTTGTACCTGTTGAGCAAGTTTCTGTCATCACTGCAAGTTAAGGCTTCTAACAATATTTTCTTCTCAGACACTGCTGTGGTTGAATGAAATTTCATCCAAATGAACTCCCATACATCTTCATCCATTAGTGAAACTCCTGTACAGTAGACAATGTCTCTCACATTGAGTGGGATTCTACAAAAGAAATCAGTAATAGCATTGTAGTAAATAGGCAGCCTTCTGATATTGGAAACTAAGGAGGAACACTTATGAGACTTCAAAATAAATGTGCAACAGTAATCTTTTTTTTTTTTTTTAATTACATTTGCATCTCTTTACTGCCACCAACATCTTCCAGGCCATCCTAATGGACTTTCTAACAGGTAACACATGCTTGCCACCCTTTTCATAATGCTGTCATATTGTTCACAGACTACAAAATATGGTCATCTAGTTCATCAACACATAATGTGCCACATAACCTCCAGGTAACATAAGCTCTCCAAATTATTACAGGATCTTATCATTCTTTTGCTGGGCTCTGTGCCAAATCTGCCCTTCTTTTCCTTACTACCATTTAGAACAGGAGCTGATCTCCTTGCCTGGGCTGAAAAGTGCTCCATCTTCATATAGTAACATACAAATAAGGAATGATGTTCTGTGACAATGCTACTTAAACATGGTATTGTCAGGAAGGAAGAAAATAGAAAGATCTGTTCATTTTTTTTCAGCATATTAATAGCAGTACAAAACCAGCTATGCCATAGGATAGTTGTGAACTGTGATTACTGCTCAATTAATATAAACTCAGACTAAAGTTAAATGACAGCTTCTTAAAGCCAAATTCAAACCTAGTATGGTATGTGAATATGCATAATTTTCTTCTAAAAAGATCTCAGCTGTGCTTTCAGTTTCCTACCCTGCTTATGTTTCCTATACAAGCATAGAAGGCTGAAACATTTGTGAGCTAAAAGCTATTCCTACAGGTAAAGCTAGACATTTCTCAGAGGAATATGTTTCTGATTTTCAGGAAAAAAACACCTTCTTTTTGTTAGTAAAAATCATACCAAAACACAGTTCTCTAGTCAATAATGGCTGGGCTGAAACACCTCTGGATCTTCATATGCAAGACCTCTTTCGAGAATCTAGAAGTACATGCAGTTGTTGTTAGTGTCTGTGTAGTAACACAGTGGGACAAAAAATGAAATGACTGCTAATGACACCAGAACTTACATAACATAGGACTAAAAAAAGGTTACATCAATACTTTAATTATAAGAGGATTTCACTGAATCTTATATGACAGACTGGGCTAATCCCAGTCAAGAACAAAGAGGTTCTTCTACTCCCATCTATTCATTCTCCAGAAAAAGATTCTTACATTGAAATGAAAAAAGACCTTTCTTCCACTCTGTGATGAATGTCTTTGTTAAAAAACTTCAACTGATCTCTTTGGCCATGTCTGAGTCCCTGGAAAATTAAATCAGTTTGGTTTTTTTGACATTTCAAAGTTTTGGTTCCTCTTCAGTACTTCAGAAGGAAGCAGACAAGGTAAGAAGCCATATATTGATGACTGTGAAGGATTACAAGCTGTTGTTTCCTCTCTAGGTTAACTGGTCCCAACAACTATGATGGATTCTTAAGACAAAGAATAAAAAGAATATGGGGCTAAACTGAGACAAAACTACGGGGGGAAAAGTGCACTCCTACTACTGGCTGAAGAACTTTGGGGAACTAATGCCTCCTGCTTTTTTGTTATGCTTTTTCTGGGCAATAAAAAAGTCCTGAGGTGGAGGTTTTATTCATATTCTCTGACAAATATTGTGATAAGCTCAGAGGGCACAACTGCAAGTTTAGATGCAGATGGTCATACGAATTTTGTTTCTGCTGAGCTGATGTGGCTCAGGATAGTACTGCTTTCCTTGAGACTTTTTAGCAGAGTCCCTTGACTACCACTGGGGTATTTTGCATTTGATGGATGCAAATCCAGATATTTATTCAGTTATAAACTTTCCCAAGCAAAACTGAAAGGATGGACAAGAGAAAGTAATCCATTTTAAAGTTACTAGAAATATGAGACTTTGAACTATGCACAGCACACACCAGCAATATTGCCTTCTAAAGGGAAATCAGACGTGCAATGTCTCATGTGTACCATGAACTGCTTCCATCTAGACAGAGTAGATTGGTACTACAGTGCAGATCCTGGCATGGTTTGAGGTCTTACTGTTTCTTCTCCCACCATCAAATCGCTGTGTGAGAACATGCCTGTTCCAAGCCATGCCAGGCAATCAGCATTGCTACATAGCTCACACAATATATTGCCACATAGCTCACACAATTCCTACATATCATAAAGATGAGACCTCCAAGAAATGCAGGTTCTACAGTTCATCCCCCTTGATTCTTCCTATTACCTTCTTGGATTTTTTTTCTCTCACTGTTCAGATGAGCTAAAAAGCTTGGCACTGAAAAAAGTTACTAACTCTCCTCAGATTTACCCAGGATCAGTAGAACTTGACTCACGTGTGGTCTACACAATTGCTTCTGTCGTTCCTATAGAACTACTCTGTCAAGACCAAGGAAACAAGAAAATCCCTAAAGTTGAGCAGATCCATTAAAAGAAATAGTGTTTTAAACATACATGGGCAGTAAAGGAAAAAAGTTACCACTTTAACCATCCTTTCCATAGTACCGAGTTTTGATTTTCAAACCACTGCGTTAATATTACTAAAATATAAGATCAGTTGACATTTACAGAATTACCCATGTATGCTAAGTGTTGAATTTCCATTTCACTGTAATGGAACTTGTACTTCTTACTCAAAAGTCTTATCATTAAGCGCTTGTAGCCATATTTCAAATGTTAATGGATATCAACAGTTTATTTTTCCCCCATTTAACCTTTCTTTCAGAAAGCGCATGGAAAGGAAACTGAATATAACTGACTCTATTACATAAAATTAAAAATACATATTTAAACACAAGAAATCAAGATATACTAAAATTAAAGGCACAGATCTTTAGCTGCTTTGTGTTGACTTATATTAACTCAGAATGAGGTTTAAACTTTTCTAATACCTGCAACTCTCAAAACTTTGGGTCAGCAATTACAGTGACATAAATAAGCAGCCATAGACATATACACTGCATAGCAGATGAAATCATATTGACAATGTATCCTGATTTTCTAATCACTAAGTTATTTATTCTTAAAACACAACTTTCTTACTAACTTAAGCCTTTTTTTTTTCTTTTTAATAGAGGATTTAATACACTGACAGCAGCCACAAGAACATATCCTAAACCAAAAGGACTAAGGGATGCTATCCTGACTAAGGGACCAAACAACCTGTTACACTAAACCTGTCTCATCATTAATACCTGAATATGAAGAACAACTGAACCCAGTCAAGCCTTATTTCAATGAAGGAAGGACTTTATATCTTGACACAAACACTAAATCATTTTTAGAAGCCCATGTAGTTCTTTCTGAGCTTTGATAGCACAAATATTATCTTTGGTTTACTGCAAGAGTTGCAATTCAGCCAACAGATACGCTAAGGAACGATAAAGCACCTGGAAAAGATAATACTTTTTTTGTTGATTGTCCGACTAATTCAGATGGGAACTGTGGGCTGGAAGGACTGTTATTCTGTATTTGACTAGTACAGTCACAGCAGCAGTGGTCGTACCCAGAAGTGGATGTCTAACCCCAGAAAGGTCAGCATTCCTCACTTGTGAGGCTTACATTTTTTCAGATTCACAGTAAAATATATCAATTCAATGGGCTTTCCAGCTAGTCCAGTTTTTTCATTCCAAGGGCCATCACCAGCAATTTTAACAGCAGTGTAGTCAATAAGCACAGGATCACTTGCATCCCTAGAAAAGAAGAAGGACTTAGGACAAGTGATGGCACTGATCCCATGACCACAGCCTAGATATCACCATGCTCCTTGCTAAGAAAACTCTACTGCCACCAAATCGGTAACAATATACTTGCAGTACTGCAGCAGATGTACTCAGTATCATCCAATCCATTGCTCCAGGGAAGATTCTACCTATTAGCTATGTCATTAGAGTGACGTGAAAAAATCAGCCCCTACAAACCAAGACATCAAAACAAACACTAATTTTAGAAGGTTTACCTTCAGAAACTACAAAATGCACAGCTATGAAACACTACAAACTACTCTTATGAGAGACTTGTAATCAGGACTGTAGGCAGGGGGATTTTTCTTGTGGAAATGAAAAATGTTTATGAAAATAAGAATATCCCCAAAGCAATTTCTCATTGCCCCAACAGAGAATCCTGCAATTGAATTTTCTCCATTTGTGGGGATTTTTGCTTTCTCCCTCTTCCAGTCATTATATGAATGTATTTCATCATTATCTAAATATCTGAAATCTCCACAGTCTACAGATTTTTTAGTATTATAGTTTAATGGGAAACGTTGTTCTAAAATTGCAGTTCCAAGGCACTAGATCAACATGTGAATGTTTGCCCCTTGTATTAACTGAATCAAGCAGGTAAAATTACCATTGTTTCAGAACTGCTTAGGCAGTAACACTGCAGAATGCAACCCCTTGTTATATTAAACCTCATCCAGGCCTTAAAGGCTGCTCTCATTTTTAAAGAGCTAATATGACTAACGGGTACTTCAGAAGAATAAAAATAAATGCCTGAGAGCATCACTTTAAATGGCTTTTATTTGAATACTGATCCAATTTATTTAACTTTATTTTTCTTGCTTAAGAGATACGATGGTGAGAATGAAATATGTAGCTAGCAGAGCTCGTTTAAAAATTAAACACTTTGGGAAAAAAGTTAAAAATGAAACAGAAAAAAATTAATTAAAATCGTGCTGTGCCTTTACAGGCATTTTTTTTTTTTCAAGAGTGAATTATAAAGCTCTACAATGAGCTGAGAATAATCTTCTAAGTTATAATTAATTGGTACATACTTGCTCCTATTTAAAGTATGTTCTAACAATTGAAGATACACTTATAAAATTGGACCATAATTATTTATCTTCTAGAAAAATTGTGTTCTAATTTTTTAAAATGTAAATGCACACAGTTTAGACAGTTCTTTGATTAAGTAACAAATTTCAACACCATTTAGGGTACTGTTTGACAAAGAAAATTAATCAGAAACATTATTCTTTATTTTTGCAATAAATTAACATTTAACTTAAGCCTATTTTTCTTGATGTCTATATTTGTAGTCTTGGTTAATAGGTTATTAAGGCTCAGATAAGAAATAAGAACAAAGTATTAGTACTCTGTTGGCGGATCTTTAATACAGATTCTATTATAAGGAAGAGCACCACACAAAGTTTATTTTTTAAGACTTCAGTCCCAAATCTTAGAGTCCCATTCTCTACTACAAACTCCAGGAGTCATGCTGCTGGCACCACTGTGCAGAGAGATGGGATGATCCTCTGCCACAGTACATACCCAGTCTAAAGAGAAAGGGCAGATTTTCCCCTTGAAAATTGAGGCACAGAGCTGTGATGGGCTGGACATTCAGGTGCCTGTCACGCATTGAATTCAGGGGACATTAACTCAGGATGAGACGCTCAGGGTGTCTGGGGCAAAGCTATGCATGGTCCCTATCCTGTGCTTCAAAGCTTCAGGTATCATATTGGTCTGACAGAGGCAAGCAGAGAACACATCATCCCTCAAGCGGTAGTTACTTCTATTGCTTCTTTTTGTTCCTATCACAGATACCCTGTAAGTGAACGTGCAACTTGCACACTCAACATCTTCAACACTGACATTAATTGACTAAGTGATGAGTTAAGCACTTCTTTGTGAGACTAATCTCTGAGTAGATATGCCTTGTTTTGTCCACTCTGGACAATTTTTGCAACAAAAACATAGTCCTTTCTGATCAACTGTTTTGCAAGGTTGTGGAGAGATCATTCCTGAATGAGAAAATTGTAGACTAACCTAAATTCTAAGGATTGCAAATAAATTACTGTTAAACCATAATTAATACATATGGGCTCATTTTATTGTGATGACACACAGAAGTCAGAAGGTAAAAACACTACTTGAACCAGCTGCCCCATAAAGCCCAGTTTTGTCTTTTATGAGACAAAGTCCTCTCTTTATTTAGACATACTCCCCAAATGGTCTGTCAGAGCACTAAGTCTTTGATTAACTCATGTACTCAACAGTGTTTTCTTCTTCCTTAAACAATTTTATTGACTTGAGTGCAAGATTCTACTCAAATGTTGTAACAACCTATTAATTAATTAAATCACTTCAGCAACATTGCCTCACATTAGCTGGCAAAGCTCCAGTAACATTTCAAAATACATGAATAGCTATGTCTGAATTTTTTCAGTAATTAAAACTTCTAGGGGTTGAGAATGCAGAAGGGATTCATTTTATTGTTTTACATTTATCAGACACTCATGTGTGAAAAAAAATGAAAATAACTCTCATTATTTCATGTTTGCTGCTAATGATTTCCAAAAATAGCTAGCGGGCATCAAGTTCTTGAAAAAACCCAGTGCCTCTTCCAAGCAACTGACAAAACCAATTAACCTATTGGCCACTTTCTCACAAATACTTAGGTAGGTGGTTAAACTTCAGTACATTTACAAGTTGTTGCAAGACTGTAGCACTACTGTGTCCACGTGAAACAGGGCAATAAAATTACCTGTATCAATAAGACAGGGAAATGAGGGAGGAGGAAAAGGAGAGGAAAAAAGGCTCATTTGGAAAAACACTTGATTTTTCTAACACCTAAGCCAGACTTCACTGAAATTATCTCAATTAATGACTGGTAATTTGTTATCTACTACTCCCTCAGATCTAGGAGAAGTTTCATTTATAGACATGTTACAGTCTCCCACACACTCCTGCAATGGTTTTTCTGGTGACATTTCCACTGAGTAGTTAAAGGTGTCACCAAGTAAGCACACCGCCAAGTTTAGGCAGGTGGATGGACATGAATCCATTCCTTGTAGACGAAACACAAAATCTGCATGGACAAGTATGAAGGTTCAGGACTTGCAAATTAGGCTTGTTGGTTATTACTGTCTTTCAAATTACGTGATGCAAGACATCTTACTTCAATACTCACACCTTTCTTAAGACTGATAAAGAATTGAGTAATGCTCCTCACCATCACAGCAATGTGACAACAGTCTTTGAAATGACAAACAGGAGTCACATTAATACACTTTGAAAGATTATAAGAGGTAATTGAGTACTCGTGTGCAATCACCCAAGACCCTGATTTCATTTTTAGTAAACAAGAGAGCTTCACTTGTAATGCAAAATGACATACAGATGTGTTCTGACTTGAAACCCACAGACCAAACAGGAAAATTCACAACTTGTTCTCTTTTCAGTGATCTCTGGCACTACCTCAGCACCCCAAGACTTCTCAGAACAATCTGGATGACCAGAACAGATTTAAAATATCTGTATTTGAATACAGGATTGTTCATCAGTCTCTACTCCTCATTCATGAAGACAGACACAACTTCATTAACCCATGGGCTACAGAATCGATCATGACTTCAGTCTAACTCAGTGCAGCAGCCTGCACTCCACTCAAACGTCATTAAACCTAATGAGAGTGCTTGTGATAGAAGATTAATAGTAGAAATAGTAAAAACTGCATTAAAGCTAAAATCACCCCAAAATTATACAAAGCCAAGATGAACCAAATGCATTTACTCTAAGTTTTCTAGAGGAATCTATGTAATTAATTACAGTACTTTGTTTCCGTTTAAAAGACAGCAACCAATAAACACTAATGGTTAAATTTCTAAAGCAGGGGGAAAATAAGAGCAAACTGAAGAGGCTATGACTAGCTGGGGCTTTACAACAGGCCCAGTCACATCTTACAGAAACATTGCCACGTAACTGTGTCTGATGCAGTACTATTATCTCACACTGCTCACTGCTGCGTATTAGCAGAAGAATAGCATCACCACAGCTCTACTAATACAATCAGAATACAAGTACTCCTTTCTCTGCTGAAGGCAAAATCAGCTGTCTCAGTTCAAAGCAGCTCTCTCACATACTCACGTTTACATCATCCTGTGTAACTATGCCTCAAGCAAGCATACATGCACAGTCGACTTTGCCAGCAGAAATGTGTACATGGCAACCTGTAGCTGATGGATGGTAACAGTAGCTGGAAGATAGTTGTGCCTGCACCCACAGAGATGTTTGTAAAAACATGCTCATGTCTATGGATAAGTTATGCTTCGAGTCATTGCAGCGTGTATTTGCATGCTACCCGTTTTTATGTTATCTTCTGTCAGGAGTTTACAGATCACAGCTCTCCACACATTCTTTCTTGAACCTTGGAAACATGCATTTATTCAGCCTATCCAAGGCAGGATGTCTGAAAATTCAAATCCTCTTAGAAACATGTTTTTCTTTCAGAATAGATGTAGTGAAGGTTAAAGGGGTTAACAAGACTGATTATTAAGCTCAGGCAGGCATTGAATGGTAATTCTGTTAATTTTTTAGGCTGAACCACAATGCCGTTATATCTAAGGAGTGTGAATAATGTATTTCTTCACACATGAAAGCTTCGCAGGGATGAGCTCAGTTAAATGAAAGCAGAAGCAAACATCTTAATTTTCAGCCAACAGTAGCTTCTCTTGTACAGCATTCTGCTGTTGACTGAATCCCAAACTACATTCTCAAACTATAAAGGAAATTTCAACGTGGTTATATGTTTTCTACTCTGCTTGTATTCTTCTGAACATCAGCATGGAAATTTCAAAGGTTTCCATTGCTCCAGTACAGGAGCAGCATATATACCAATTTAAGACAGTGAAAATGTTTGCCTTAATATTAACTATCAATTCAGAATTACAGATTTTCAAGCAAAACATGCCAGACCGATCAGACATTTTTAAAAAGTAAAATTTTACTTCAATTCATTGATTAAATGAATCACTGAAAGACATACCTTGAGGTCTAATCTCATATTTTCAGTAGAAAGAAGTAATCACTTCTTTTTTAACGATTGCAAGGTATAAAATATATCAATTCCTAAACTAGTAAAACCATATCTCTCCTTAAAGCCTCTTCTACCTATGATGCTATGTGTTTGGTTTCCTCCTTGTAGAGCCAAATTCCTTTTTCAGTTACAGTCCTTGTTTTCACATTGTGTCTTGTTCTGAAAAAGTGGTAGTGAGCAATACCACCTAAAGGTCCTTGCACACCAAGCAGTTCTGCTATTTCAGGTGCTGAAGCCTCTCTCCCTCAGATGAATGCTCTCATCTTTAGACTGCAGAGCTGTATTATTTCTCTTAACTAATGAAATAAATTCTAGCAGCGGATCTTCAACTAGGTATGTTGCAGCATCCTAAAACTGTCCCAAACACCTCACAGACAGGTCATCAGGCTTGCCTTCTGCATGTGGCAGATACAGGCTTGAGGTACTAAACTGGACTACAGTAAACTGCTGGAATCTCAGCACTACTGTTTAAAGCAGGGTTGAAGAGCAGCTTCTCTTCCAGCTGTGTTTGCAAATAAAAGAAGCAGTCCTATTCCCACTTTAGCCACACTTTTGAAAGGCATCTTCTGCAAGGCACCCATACGCTGTGATCCCCATTTATGTATTCATTCGATAGAGGTGACCCTAAGAGGGCCCACTTGTGCTTCATGATCTTGTGTTGAGAGGCTCTTCATTCAGTACAGTGGCTGCCACCAGCTTCATTTTTAGAGGTTCCCAAATCCCCTTTTAGGAAGCATAACTCCAAGCACCTGATTCTGCCCTGTGAGCCAGGTATCTAAAAATTAAGCACTGCAACATCTAAGTCACTTTAGAAATTCAAGTCTTCAGAGCCTCTCTGAACCTGACTTCCACTTTCAGGCATAGAGGCCAATGTTGCAGTTTCCATGTAAGTTTTTTTTCAGTAATTCCATAAGAAAATCTACACTGCTATAGTTGGAAACTTAATGTTTTTTTCAAACAGTGCTGGAGACACAAAGAGGACCTCTGGCTTTGTGCCATGAATTATCACTACTTTGCTTGGTGAATAGTGGCAAATTATTTGCACAGTATAGAACATATTATGAAATACAACCACTATCTGATTATTGTTATTATTTCACTTCCTTACATTGAAGAGTAGATGGTAATTAATTTCTGGACCTACTAGATTAAATATAATTACTAAAAACCACAGCAACCAAAGGCATATGCTGGTAAAAGAGTTAGATGTTACTGTATTTATTATCCAACACTTTATCCATAATTAAATGCTACAAGTAGAACAGACAAACACATTTCAAAAGAACTTTCAAAAAGTCATAGATTAAATGTGTGGCTAAAAATAGTTATGCCCTTTTGCATTTCTTCAGTATTAGTAATTGCATAATTTCTGTTATACTTATTTGAACTAGCTGCAGTACCTGCCAGGGCATCAAAAACCTTCTTTGCATGATCTACTGCCTGTGCATTTATGTGGTATTTAATACCACATTTTAATTTAATACTACCCTCATTTTCTATTGATTAAGATCTTGGAAGACAAGCCTAATTCCATAGTCTCTACTGCTCTGAAGAATTTGTGTTCCTTCCAACATCTACTGCTTGTGAAATAGCTCATTGAATGAAACATCTCATATTCTGGAGTAAGATTTCTGGGAGGGGATGGGTGGAAAAGTAGCCTTTATTTTTATTTTCATAGTCAAACTCAAATTGTATCTGTATCTAAAAATATCTCTGAGCTCTCTGGAACTCTTTTTTTCTTTGTGCTCTGGCTATGCAAACCCAGCAAGACCAGGGTTTCTGAAATGCTTCAGTGAAGGACTTGATTCTGTTTCAGAAGAGGGAAGGGCAGACACAAGAACTTACGGAGTCACTGCTGATACGGAGTGGAACAGGCAAGGTTACATACAGTTTCTGTACTAGTGACCAGCTTTTCTCACCAGTTGTCAGAGAAGTCTGTAGAAAGATGAGCAGCACGAATTTCCCTTTCTTTGTGATGAAACAAGCTCTGATGGATTCCTACAGGTTCTGAGGTGGCTGTTTGCAGCAAACTCACAAACAGTTGCTAAGAGCATCAAACTGAGCAAAACACTTGATTGATGAGAAAGAATACAGTGTGGCAGCTGTTGAATGTGTTCTTTGCGTATATCTTCTACTTATCTGTTTGCCCTTGGCACTTGAGCTAGTTATTGTCTCTGAAGTGCTAAAAGAGGCAGAAGCATGACTCAAACACCATGCTAATTAAATTGTGATTGTAGAATCATTGTTTTCTTGGTGGAAAAGCAGGGAAAACAGTCCTTGCTCTACAGTTTCGGTGTAAATTGGTTTCAATTGAGTAAAGGTGCTATGAGGTACCTCTGATTCAGCAGGGATCTCAACATTCTTGAGAGAAAATTGACATACCCCTACAAATGTTACTGTGAAATACAAGCTGATTTTATGCCTACTGAGCTGCTATTAATAGTAGTCTTTGTAATATTATTTCAGTGTAAGTAAAAAGGAAAAGAGTCTTGCTCATATATTAGTTACATTCAGAATGTGAAAATGTTCTGAGAATAGCAACTGGTAAATTCTGGAGTGGGGCACTGAATAAACCCTATGATCTTCAAAAATAGATAAAAGCACTTCTCTGTCTTTTTTTTAAGTTGTGCCCCTATTTATCAGCTGACTGTCAACCTCTATTCTGTAATGACATTATTTGTTGCAGCTATTTTTCAAAACTGCGCAGTTCTTCTGGAGAAACACATTGCTTTAACTTAGTAGCTATTCTCCTTCTCTGCCCTGCTGGGATGCTTTTATCATAATATTCGTCATATGCTGGCAACCACAATGTTCTGCTACCAAGAATCGCCCCATTGAAAGGCTAAGATGAATCTTCAGATGGCTCCTTAAATTCAGATGGCTTCTTTCCTCTCTTGCTATTGTTCGTAAAGCCATAAGCTTATGTTTTGTTGTTTGGTTTTTTTTCTCTTATGCCTCCTTTCTCAATCCAGTTGGAAACTATGAAGACACAGGGTAGGTAGGTTTGCAGGGTGACAGCTTTTTAACACTGAATAATCTACTGCTGTGCATGCAAATAGGTAATGTGAGGTTTGATTAACTAATTTTGCAAATGAATATCTCGGTAAATTACCTTTGTAGCATGTTTCCAATGTTCTTTTTAATCTCCTCTTTGAATAGCTTCATACTGATAGTTGCTGCTGATGATAATTCATATAAAACCCCGGGGTATACATTTCTTAGTAAATATATCTGGTATCACCTTACACAAGAAAACCCTTCCCCTCACAAACATCTTACTTAAAGGTACATAGTCATAGTTTCAAACTTACTTTTTTCTCAGAAGTTTCAAAGGCATATAGGAATGCAATTTCCCTTCATTCTCAGATCATGGCTGGTTATAAAAGACACTCAGATACTTATGTAACTGGGTATGCCTCTAAAGGATTTTTAAAGACTACAAAGACAGACAGAGATATTTTAATTGCAAACAAACACCTGATTAGCCCAAGATGTCTTTGAAAAATCCTGCATGTTTATAAGGCTATAGAGATCTGATCCTTTTGCAGAGCTATTACAAGACTGGGACTAAAAATGAGAGACTTTTTCTCTCTTATCTTTCCTTCTTATTTGAAAGTAAAATATTCTCCTTTAAACCAAACTATCTTGCAAGGTAGAAACATACACAGTGCAAATACTTCCACATCCACATTCCACATAATCAGAAAATTCACTATTCTTTCTCAGGAAGCTGTGGTCTTAACCTATACTCTACAATTATGTCATTGTCCATAGACCACTACCTACTTAAATATTTGTATTTTCATTAATTTAATATTTCTTAGATGCTTGCCTTTAAAATATAAGCTTCATACACTATCCATGGCCCATGTTGCATTGCCTTAGATGAATAAACCGTGTCTGGACAGTCTAACTTACGTATTTGCTGTCAAACCACTACAGTGCTGCTAATGTTCAAGGCATCAGCTATCATATTATCTGTTCTCTAAAACTCTACATGAGCATTTCCATGTATTCCTGAATCACATTAATTTCCAAGTCTTCACCCTTAAAACTTCGTAACATTTCCCTCAAACACATTGTTATATCTCTTTCCTTCCTCCTCAGTCCTTCTGCCTCTAACCTCTCTCATTTCATTAATAACTCAGCACCTTCTGTTCTCTTGCCCTGACATAGGTCTCATGTTTGTCTGCCAGTGCACTGTCACTCATCTTCCTCTCTTTGAATCCCTCCTTAAAACCCATCTTCTGACAATAATTTATTGGGAGCGAGCAGAGGCCACATCGGTGTCCCCTCCACCCACTCATACATGCATAGTCAAATAATTCATTCTGAAACCCCACAGACATTTTTAAATGACAGCCAGCAACCACCTCTGCTTCCTCCTCTACCACTCTGCAAAAGAGGGCACTGCAGACAGGGCACGCAGGAGAAGAAGAGCATGCCAGCTATATTGCCTCTCAGTAGAAATGTGAAATACACATTTCAGCTCCACTTACCGGTTCCTGTTGCTAGAAATCCAATCTGAGATTAACGTTGCAGCCTGCTGGTGACAGTGCTTGTTACCGAAGCTGCAGGCCAACATGATGACTTCCCGACGCAACTCTCTGTCCAAATTGAAGAGAGCAATAAGGCTGCATTAACAAATGTGTTTGAATGTTTACAAAAAGCTATTTCTTGTAACAGTGACAGCAACCAACAGTCAGGCAACACATCAAAGACAATATGGCTTTACAAATCTCACTGTCAACTTAATGCCTACAGCTGCTGCAACAACTTAAAGGTCGTGGACTAAAACCAGCCCCGATTTACCCTTATGCACTCTTCCGAACTTCCATGGTCTCTTCAATCCAAGTTCTTAAATATTCATGAAATGAAATATTAAGTTAGGGCTTGGGAAATCACGTTCTCCCAACTTAGGAAAGAAGAATTCATCTCACAGCATCTTTCTGCTCTCCGTCTAACCCAGAAAGCAAAAACAGAAGGGCAACAGAGCTAGGGAATTATGACATGCTGAAGATAACACTAAATTTTAGGAGGGTGAATTTTTTAACTATATTCCACAAATAAACAATCAAAAAAGTAAGATAACAGTACTCGTGTTGGTACGATGCTTGAACAAGTGATTTGTTTAAATTGTTCGTTGGCCATCCAAGCTTCAGATACATTGATGCAACTTGTCTTAAAATATACTCCTGAGGGAAAAAAGAAATATATATTTAATGTTAACTGTCACAGGTTTTTTATTTGAAATTGAAATACTTCTGACTATTGACGTTCCATCTCTTTTTAACCTCAAATAACATCCAACTCCAAAGATTTTAATTTGCATTTAGCAAAGCAACTTGTCCACTTATAATCCTCCTTCACTGCTATAGTAAGAAGCAATCTGTAGAACAGCTATTTGATTAGATGACTACTCTAAGACTATTAATTGTCATAAAATTCATCGATTTCAAAAGTTTATTACATGCTATTTTGAACTCACAATACACAGCTGAAAAACTGCAAGTGTGTCGGTAGCTTAATTTCTATGGCCAGCCTTGACTACATCATGAACGTTCACTTTTAAAAGAACATTATTTTATTATCCATAGCCATGATAAAAATGTTATCTGGGTACAGTCAATTGCCTTTAGAATACATAACAATGTGGCTGCAAATAAGCTTTGTACACTTAATGACATTACGCTTTAAGTTTAGGTTCCTGGTGTGCTCAAAGAACAAAACAAGCCCAAGATCTATTTTAGTGAATTCTACTTTTTACACAAGAGACTTCTTTATGTATTCTGACCAGATTTGAAGAAACCACTGTTGTTGTATTCAGTGTAATCTTTTGCCAGTGGAATTCACCAATTTGAAAAAGAGAACTGAGATATACAGAACCACATATGAGAGCATCTATTTTATTATTGCAGATGCATATGTATGTATATATATGGCCATGCAAAAGAAGATTCATAATGCAGCTTTCTCTAGCAGATACGTTATTCTGCAACTAAAAAAGACTTTTTATTTCCTCTGCTATCACCTCTGCTTTCAAAACTCTCATCAGCAGTGATAAAACATAACCCAGTTGTGAATTTTACTGGTTTTATTTATTAAAACTGTGTTTTCTTTACACAATCATGTTTAAAAGTGAAACGGCAGTGGCAGGCTCCTAAGAATTTTTTCTGTGCAGTTAACAACAGATTAAATATGTAAATCATTTCCACACCATTTTACATTAGGCTCTGGTTTGCATGTAGGCCTACACTGTAGGTTCATAAAAATGTCAATCTGTAGTATATATTCTACAAAAATAATTTTCTATGTCACAAGGTAACTCTGTGTATATGTGTGTGTGTGTATTCAATGATCCTTGTTTGTCCATTCCCTCTGTGATTCTGTGGTATGTATGTAAGTACTTCTACATACATCCATAAATCCAGCCACTTCTAACTTCCTGCTCTCTGAGCACAGTGTCTATGGTCACACACACAAACAAATATATATTTAACAAGAAAAAAGCATCCTTAACCATCTCAAGCTTTAAAAAGCTCCTTCATTTGAAGGCTTTACAACATTACATAAAGTTACCGTATGTTGGCCATTGAAAATATGTAGACTACATAAAATTCATAGTGAAAAAAAACCCCAAGAGTCTGTAATTGCTACTGGCTCCAGTCAAATCCTGTGTACTTCATAAACCATGCTTCAGTGTAGTTATGTTTTTTTTACTATTTCAGGTAACATGTTAAAATATTTGTCATTTCTATCTTAATTATCTACTGTGAGCTGTTACTGCTGTCCCTTTGGATGCAATTATGAATGGGCTTTTGATTCAGTGGTGATCTAGTTCTTGTTAATTAAGGGAACTGCACTGAATTCACCATGGATTTTTGGATGAAATAATGACTACAAATCTTTGCTTCAGTTGCATGTGTTCTGTTTAGTTGTGCCTTCATTTGGTGTTGCTGAGCTTGGGCATCAACCTAAATATCACCATGGGGCTCCTCAAAAAAGAAAATCTGGAAATAGAATAATTTGGCTTTTTAAAGTGAAATATTTTATTTGTCATAACATTTTACAAAAGGGATAATTATCTTTCCCTCTACTAGTCATATATATACCTCAAACAGTTATCACTGCTCAAATGCAAACAAACCAAAGCCTGATAATTGCTATGCTTAAATAAAGAATAATTAGGAAGAAAGTGAATATCTCTAGGTCATTTACATTATCTGACTAGGGAACAATTCAAGCCTTGGCAAAGAAAGGAGAAAGGAAGAAAAGAAAGAAAGGAAGGAAGGATGGACTGACAAAGAGAGGAAGGGGAAGAAAGAGAGGAAGAATTAGAGGAAGAAAGAGAGGAAGACTGTATCTCTTACATTGAAGATGTTGTAGTTTTCTGTGCGGTCCAGCAATTTATCTAGAGGATAAAGAGCTCGGCTGGCAGCGTGCCAAGGCAGAAAATCTTTTTCCTCTGAAAGGTATCTGATAACCTCCAAAGGAATATTCTGAGGCAAATAACCAGCTCTGCACAATAAAAGAAGTTAGTATCAAATTGGTTTTCAGAAGATACACAATGAGGCAAAAATTACTTATTTTTTTCCCAAATGAAATTAAAAAGCATAAAAACATGATAAACTCATCACACTTTTATGACATAAAAGTCAACTTTATAAAAATCAGAGACTTGCAGTCTCTCCCAATACATGCAAGAGTATTGACTTGATGAAGCAAGGCATGAACACTCATGAAAGAGAAGTAGACAAGCTATCCCTACTTTGTATGGATTCCTGTGGCTATAACAAAAAAAGTAAGCGACTTTAAGGCAAAAAAAAAAAAAAAAAAAAAAAAAAAAAAGAAAAAAAAAGGAAGGTGCCGATTTTCTGATTTGTAAGACAGAAATCTGTCTGCATAAAATCAACAACCCAAGGCATTTTGCTTCAGAGAACATTTTTACCAGCCATGGGCAATTGGAAAAGACTAGTGGTGAAGAAGTAGCTTTAGTTTTAGTTATTCTCCTGACTCATTTCTCTCTTCTTTGGAGCTGCCTTGCCTTCTACCACCTTAAGTAACTTTGTAATTACTTATCCAGTGACATCATTTTGGTTAAGGATGTCCCAGCACTTTCCACAATCTGTGGAAAAAATTATGTTTTTTTCAGGTGTTTATAAATCAACCAGCTAGAATTCTGTCCCATTCATTTACAACCTCTCTGCAAGGGAGGAGTTTAGGAGAGGGTCAGGAAGGCTTTTTAAATTAATACCATCGCAAGTAAAATGCAATATAGACACAAGGATTTGAAAGCTACTTTTAAAAACTAAGAGCAGAAAACATCAAGCTTTAGGTTTTGCTCTCATTTTCTTTTTCAGGACAGCATTTTTTCTTAACTATCCAGACTGCAGAAACAACATGCCTTCCTGTGGGTGTGAACTTTCCAGAAACACATGGTCTAATCTTCTCCTAATGCATGTGTTTAAATCCAAAAGGAGTCATCTATCTGCCTAGAGAGGAGATAATGATTCTGTTTTCAATAAACACTTAACATCAGCAAGGTGGATTCCACCAACTTCAGTGTAACATAGGCTACAGTTTGATATAGACTAGTTTTTCTCCTTGGTTGCATATGTTCCTTTAATTTCCATCAATGTCTGGGGAAGAAATGCATGCATTATAGCAAACAGATAAAATTACACACATTATTACAGAAATTGAACAATACATACATATTAATATAAATTTCTATCTCAGTAGTAATTTATATAAAAACTATCTTGCTGAAATACTTGAAATAGATTGTTTCCTTGCAATGTTCACTGCATCTTGCAGACCTTTGTTTGTCACACTCTCTATTGGAAGAATTATGCTCTCTTCCCTTCATATTTTCAGCAAAGGAGCTCATGTAACAGATTTTAAAAGTATCTATCCCATGCAATTACGATGACCCACCCTCCAGTCTGTTTCATGTCATCCTCATCCACATTTTGTTAGCTCTGTTTTCAGCTTCAGTTACAGCACATATGCAAGCATGAAAAACAAGATAACTTGGGGAGCTCACTGGGTCAACTGAGGAACTGAGCGGGTATGAAATGACAGTGGTGGAGCTTTTAGAGTAGGTGATGGAAAAAGTTTAATGCATCTGAAGACAGGTTACTCCATTTTATAGGTCTTTCTTATTTCCAAAGCAACAGAATATCATTAAGATGAGTTCTATGTCGTAATACTTTTGTAAAGATTTGTAATCTTAATTAATGGAGCCAGAAGCATGCTGGACTGACTGCAGTTCCCAATGGGATTTGTGATTATTTTTACTGATAATTTGATTGACATGAGAAAGTGTGGAGTAAGAAATACGAGTAATAGCTCTAGGAAACATGCTGCTTAAGGAATAAACAGATTAATGTTTATTACAGCTGCACTAATGGACATTTAGGTTCATTTTCTGAAATTAAATCTATCTATACTAAACTCAAAAGGAAAATCACCACTGCAAAACAAACAGATTATTTCTTTCTAAGCTTAACTTCTCCATAAAGACACGTAAGAAGTGAACTCAGAGAGATCGATCTCTTATTCCTGAGCTCTTCAGAGCTTCCTAATGAGTTTCAAAATCATGATTCTTGGCTGATGATACTTACCCTGGTCACAACAGAAGCTGTTACTCTCATCACTCACTGCTTCTAACTTCCAAATTTATCAGCCCATTCAATCCTGTCTCTCTCACCCCCCAATCCCTGCTTTTCCTATTGTTTCCCTAAGAGTATAGTGCAATTTACAGAAACAGATCGTGGCAAAATCTGAGTTTTCTCCTTTTTACTCCTGACCCTCCTTCTCTTTCTGGGTATGACCCTTGAAGGGCTTATGCACAGTATTATCAAATTCACTGCCTCACACACACATCAAAAAATCAATCCCAAGACAAGGGATGGGGATGAGGGGAGGTTCTTGAGGATGACATTATTATATAAATAACAACAATTCCATGACTTCAGATCATGATTTTGACGAAAAGTGGTTACAGCTGCTACAATCAATGTTAAATTCTCGGTCAGCACAGACTGGACAGTAGAGATGCTAGGCTGGATCTCTGAGGGGAACTTGAGCAGAGACATAGCTAAAATCCTCTTACAGTGGCAGTTAAGACAGAAGCACTTCCCTGGAGAAAACAAAAGTGCTTCAGGAACTTTACCTTGGCAGAATGTTCTTTATTTTATGGATGCCTACACAAAACCATGATAGCCCTACTTCTTTTACCCTCAGCCACTAAGCCATGTTTATGAACTTATTCCAAACACACTGCACTACCAGACATTAAATAGCTTCTGTCAAGAGGTAATGATGAGCACAATCATTGTTTCACTTTTTTGTGTAAAAAGTGGCATATGTTATAAATTATTAAGTGTATACTACAGTTTTAAAAGTTTGAGGAGTATTTTCCTTCTCACACACACACACACACACACACACACACACACACACACACACACACACACACACACAAAAAGAAATAGTTTAGTAAGTTGCTAATTTTTGCATTCAGAGCTGAGAAAATTGAATATAAGGAGAAACTCTCACACTGAGCCATAAATGATATAAACTGTGAACCATAAAATGTATGACAAGTCCAAAAATCCAGATCACAGTTTTAGGATTTGTGTGAAGTGTCCTGGGAGGTAGCATGACTACCATGACAACCAGGTCAGCAGAAGACAGAACCTAGACCAAGCAGCATGACTGTGTGGCGAGTTGTGCTCTAGTATTCTGCATCTTCACAGAGCACAGCAGCTGGTTTCTTCAGCTGTTTATTTTAGTACCATATATTCTTTTACTTTACACTAAAAGCTTGTCCAGTGGTAGGAGTGACTTCAAGACTCCTCTTTCCCAGGGAATAAATCATTCAACAAGATGCAATGGCTCCCTTGAACAGTGGCCAACCAGCCAAGGGGTGCTGGCATGTTTCTAGGATTCTTCTTCATTGGCCTGGAAGAACTTTAACAACTTCGAGGATGGTTACACAGGATCTGGTCAGCAAAAGCATTTATGAAGCAGGACACTAACCAAAATGAGGGAAGAAGGCAGAACAGAGAATGAATCTCTGTGAACTCTGTTGGAAAAACACAGACCTGTAGAAATCTTAACCAGAAATGTTTAACAATTATCATAATAAGAAAAGTAACAGTAGCAAACTTCTCATCAAAGGGAAAAATGTAAAATAATTGACTGGAAATACTCACTCAAAGGTACTACAGAGTATAACATAAGTTTAGTACATACTCTACACGTGCAGCTTGATTTATTACTCCCTCTTTCAACAAAGTCACTGGAAGGTCAGTGGCAGAAATCCTTATTTTTCTTGTGTCTTTTTAGCCATCAATCATATTGCTATCCTTAAGTCCAGCAAAATTACTATCAGATATTGCCTGTCAAAGTCCAAATGCATGAGAGTCAGGGCTAAGAGACAAGGTGCTTTTCTAGTTTAGCCATCTTGGAGGAAAATTGAAATATTGTCTGTCACTTTGGGAACAGCTGATTATGGGTTATACTGGAACCAGGTAACAAACACAAACACCACAGAAATACTGTGATATCCCATCTTATGTCTGGTTTGAAACAGTCACACTCTTTCTCTAGATATGTCTCCAGTAGCCACCTGAGAATCTTAGCAAGCATGTATCTACAACCAAAAAAATTCCACAGAGGAATCTGGAATAGTTTTGGCAAGTATCTTAACAGATAAGAAAGTCAAATAAAACAGTATTGATGCATAAACAGTGGCTGAATGCATACTAATGTTCAGGTAAACATTTCTCAAGGGCAAGGGTAAAATGTTATAGTGCCTGAAATTAAAAGAACCTATTCTCTCTTTACCCAAAGCAGATTCATACCAGTGCCATTCCTGACAGAAATTGGTGTTATTTTGTTTTTATAGGCCTCTAGCAATGGATATTCCAGGAACACTACAATTTCAGTATTCCTCTGCCAAGAGAAATTATTAAGATACCATAGCTCAGGTCTTTTGCACTGTAAATATTCACAGAAGAGTACCAACAGATCCATTGCATATTCTAAAAGAAACTGTTGTTCATGTAACTTTAGTATAAACTACAAAAAGTAGACATCCCTCTTTATTGTATTTTAGATAAGAGCACTTTGATTGACATCATGGGTCGTACAGAAAGCAGACTAGACTTAAAACAGTCTCTACAAGCCATCTCTAGGCCAGCTTTGTCCATGCTTAATCATTTAAAGCACATGACTACAAAAACAAAATTTAACCAGGAAGATCACATTTGAGACACTTCATTGCTTTATCTGTTTTTATATAATTGTCCTTACCCATAAGTTTACCGGCATGTCAATCATTCTGCAGCCACTGCTACACATGAGAGCATGTGTTAGAAACACAGCACAGGTTTTTCTTATTATCTGTGCTCCTGATTTCACAGTTGCCTGCTGAACTAAAGAGGAGAACAGGAGAAAAGGAACATGGACTGGCAAAAAGATCTGGTTTACTTATTAGAGACATTAGCTCTAGACAAACACCCTGGATCAGCAGGTTTTTCATGCCTAAGGAGGCTGCTGATGAACTGCAGAGAAAAGGTGGTATCTCATTTTTATGACAAGGACAGAGGCGGGAATAGACCTTTCAAAAGTTACATATATATTAAGTGGCTTATGATATCATATAATATCATAAGCGCTAACCCTTAGCAAGGTACTATCTTGCTTACAATGAAGAAGTTGCTAGGGTGACCATTGCTACAGAGAAAAGAGGCAGTGAAAAAAAAAGTACTGAACATGGTGCTGAAATATCCCTCACAAAGAATTCCAGTTAAAAATCTCATAGCAATAAAAAAATAATCTTTAAATTACATGAGCTTTTAATGAGTCAAATAAAAGCAGAAGAAGATCTAGATAATATGATGAAACATCAGTTCGTATTCAGCTGCATTCTGACCTTGATTTGTTCTTTACATTGAGCTGCTGAACTTTTGGACAGATCCCAACACATTCATTTTCCCCCTAGGGACAAAGTACCAAATGGTAGTGTAATTGCCAAGGGAAAATTATTACTCTGTTCTGAATTATTTCTATCATAAATCCAGCACCAGTCAAACAGACTCTGTCACCAAAATGACAGGGTTGCTGTACAGTGATAAGAGTCCCACATACAAGGGCACCATAAATCCTTTAGTCCCACCACTCAACAAAGTCATTTTAAGTCATATGTTTAAATCAAAATTAGAAAATTCAAGCTGGCAGCAAACTGGTCTGCATTATTGAAACAATGGAAAAGAGATGATTTACTTGCTGCTGGTTTAAAACTCACCCTGCCTCGTCTGTTTCTTGTGAAATACGTAAAACATGACTAGCGTTTTTTCTGGGTAATTTTGAAGGAGTAAAATGCAGCTCTTCAGAACACAGATGTGCAACTCAGATTAACATCAGTTCTGTTTCTGTGCATATGCAATATATGCATAATTAGACTACGCTCATTAATTCCTAAAGGGACAGTTTAAAGTAAGTTAGGATTCTTATTAATCGATTAATTATTTTACCTTAACAGTCAAGTGTGTGGATTAGAATAACTCCCAGGGAAACTTGGTGCCAATGAACATTTGTATTTAACTGTATAGGACTTTTTCATTTCTTCAGAACCTATCAAGGACTGGTGTCTCTATTGATATATTCAGGATATTCTTTCCCACAATGCTTTAACAGCAGTTCCTTGACAGCTGAGTAAAAACAGGTATGTTGAACCCTGACATGTAAAAAAAGCTCTGAGCAAGGTGACCCATATAACAGGGTAACTAACTCTTGTACTCACAGATTTCACCTTCAACTCCTGCAAGACTGGGAAGTCAAAGATTAAAAACTTACAGTGAAAGGCATCCACGTTCAACCACAGAAGCTGGAGAAAGAATGCTTTCTCATATAAAACTAATGGGTAATCTGTAAGAAAGGCCTTATGACCTCCAGTATCAAAGAATTATCTAACTTATCCTCCCCTCGCAGGGTTGGGCTGACTTAGGACCACGTAAGGACTCTGCTTTTCTAAGACATGTAAAGTGACTTAATGGAGGCATTATGATCTGTACTAGCAATGGACTTTCACATAAACAGGACAGGAGTGCATGTCAGCTCTTTGATAAATACAGCAGCAACATTTCGCTTACAGGCTCATTTTAAGAACTAAACTTAATTAGTATTCAATCTCTCCAACATTAAAGGATTCAGACAGTATGACGGTTTTAAGTGAAGCCTACTTAGTATGTTTTCTTACATGCAAAATATTTGAGGACTCTTCAAGAGACATTCAACTCCACACAAGAGCATTTGAAGCATCCTACAAAGAATAACTCAAAATCAATGTAATTATCAGAGCATTATGTGGTTTAAATCACCTTGCATGATTTAAGAGTTGCCAAGTAAGCATCTTAATTTGAATTACTCACCTTTCTTGAAAACAGAAAAAAAAATTTTAAAGCATCCTATTTGGTAAAAATGCAACAAAAATTCCTTCAAACTCTGGTTCAGAATCCCTTCTTTTCTTTTCTTCCCCATACAAAAAAAAAAAAAAAATTAAAAAAGAGTAGTGCAAGATGAAAAGGAACAATCTTATTGCTAAAAATTAAGGCTATGCAGTAAGGTATTGTTGCCGTAAATCCACGGAAGAAAACTTCCACGACAGGGTGAAGGCAAAAAAGGTCTTTTACTAAGTTCAGCTAAAGCTTTAGAACAAACAAACAAACAAACAAACAAACAAAGTGTAAAAGAGCTTTCTTGCCTCACCCAATATTTAGGATTCTATGGGATCCAGTCTTTCTCTCTGGCCGTTTGCGAAAAATTCTCTCAGAATGCCGGCAA